>LPNX011229761.1:31711-74211 GCA_001517045.1 Pseudotsuga menziesii
AAACTTCCTGTAAGATGCAATATGGAAAGGGCTCAGTCTTCCTACATTCAGAAGAATGGATATGATCATACACCTCTTCATTCAGCAAGAGACAAAGGTTACATTCCTCCTTCCTCCCATCATCCTTTTCAGAGAAGAAGGAGAAGTCTACATGCCAGGCCCCAGGATACCTGTGCACAGAAGAACCATATTGATCCTGATTCTACCTGCTTAGATAAAAGGAGGGCTTTTTTCCCATGTGGTTTTTGCCCTAGTTACTTATATTAAGCAGTTACTTTATTTTACTTGATGTAATGGGTGACCTATGGTCTTAGTTACCAGGGCCCACAGTTTGTCCAAGTTAGCATTCAGGGGGGGTGTTAGGATTATTAATCCTCCCTTGTCCAAATTTGGTCATATGTCTAAATCAGGAGTCATGTCTAAATCGGGAGTCCATCCAATCTATTTATAGTCATTAGCAGCATTGGTTAAACTTGACCTAATTGGGGCACATGTTTCAGTTACCAAAGTGTGGGGAACACTAATTGAGGCTCACTGCCACTTATTTCACTTGATTGCATAAGTTTAGGAGTCTCCTAGATCAATCCCTACAATTTAGGAAGCAACTGGGAGTGCCGAAACCAACCAAGGTCAATTAACTTCAGTTGATGACTAGTCAAGCCAAGTTAGGAGTCAGTTACATTCAGTTCTAGCTCTCTACATTCAGTTAAATAATGGTTTAATTAATTGCACACATGTGGGGCGTTTTTCTCACCTACCACGGTCAGTTAACCATTATTTAATACTAAATGTAACAGTTGGTTGTGTTTTAGAACTCCGGTTATGATTTAGACAAGGACAATTAACTACTGGGTCCTTAACTTCAGTTGATGACTAGTCAAACCAAGTTAAGAGTCAGTTACATTCAGTTAAATAATGGTTTAATTAATTGCACACATGTGGGGCGTTTTTCTCACCTACCACAGTCAGTTAACCATTATTTAATACTAAATGTAACAGTTGGTTGTGTTTTAGAACTCCAATTGTGATTTAGACAAGTCTTGGTTACCTACAGTCAAGTAGAGTCATCAATTCGAACTTCATCATGTGGATTTGAATTGCTTGTGGCTATTAAAACCATTTTACATCATTGTAATTATTATCTGAATTACTTTTTTGATTAATGAAAGCATTCACAGCTGCAAGCCTTTTGCACTGTTTCATTCTTCAATTGCTGAGTAAATTGTGAGATCTTCTTTGTGAGTTTTGTTTTTGTCTACAGATCTATATGCTCAAATTTACACTTTGATAGTCCTTCTTGGTGCAAGTATCCCTATAAGGAAATGGATACCCACCAAGGGTTTTCAATGAGTTTGCTCAACGTCTGTCGAAGGTTGGCAGGAATCTCCCTCCTGTCACCTATGTAGAACCCTAAGGACAATATATTAAGGCTACCAATCCACAATCATTGTCTAGGGTAACAGTCAATGGTCGAGATCTTACGTATGGGAAGGGTAGCGAATCCTAAAACCTTAATAGTACCAGTACCTCATGGGGCCCAAAGATTGGTACTAAAAAAGTCGTAAACACAAAATCCCACAAATTCTTAGTTTAAGTATTATGGGGGTTCCCTTCAACTCAACCTCACATTACCTCGTGCTTGACTCTTGTGTCATTAGAGCTTTCTGACCACACTCTTATGGAGTTGGATTTCTTCCTATCCTTTTGAAGGGGCCACTATGTTTGATAGTTTGTAATGATCTTGGATAGTCAGATGCCAACCTATTCCAAGATCATAAGCTTAATCTAAATTGGTAAAATCCTATAAAAATAATGTTTTGATCGATTTAAAATTAAGAATTAATTTTAAGTGGTTCTTATTACTCAAGGAAACATAAGTGAAAGTAATGATGTTCTCGACACTCAAAAGAATGAAAAGTACTTTTAAAGATATACAAGCTTAGAAAGAAGAAAATATTTCATTGTTTAAAGTACTATTAAACACTTTTGAAAAATGCAAATCTTTTTCCAAAATTATTTTCTTTTTAATTTTCATTCTTTTGCCAAAAACTACTTAAAAAAGAACAAGACAACGTTTTCTCTTCTTTCTCAAAACTGAAATGAACAACCTACACCAAACAAAACTCTTTTTTTTCCTTATATTTTTAATATAAAATTGAAAAAATACTTTCAACCTTCAAAAAGAAAGAAAACAAAAACATTTTTCTTCTTTCTTTTTCAAAAATAAAAAATAATTACTTTTAAATTTTTCGAAAGAAAGCGAATCTTTTCTTTTACAACAAGGAAAAATAAACTTTTCTGTTTTGACAAATGCATGAAAAAGAAGAAATTATTTCTTCATTTAATGCACAATAATGCAAATAAAGGAGCAACAATGAACCTCTTTTCAAAATGCAAAAACAATCACAACAAAACTTAACAAGCAAAAAAGAACTTTTAATCATTTTTTTTGTGATGATTTGGATAGAAAGGAAAACAACAATATTCTATTGACAATCAGACTAGAAAAAGCTTAAAAAAATAGTCCAAAATAAGAGTTTGAAAAAACCCTAAACAACAAAAGACTTTTGTATTTATTTTTTTGCAACTAAAATGTACTAACTTATTGAAATAAAAGTGAAATTCAGCTTTACACAGTCAACTTAAGCAAACATCAACCCATGTTTCGAGTTCCCAAAGAGAGAAAATGAAAACGAAGCAAAAACATGTATGTACATGGATTGGGCACAAATAGGTCGCGTGTATGAGACTGTTTTGTCTATAGTTGTACAGGGGCCAAAACAAGCTTTTTGCAACAAACAATAACCTACAGGATAAGTACACGATTGTGGGTACTGTTACGTGCGTACATGCATGGCAAAAATAATTTTAAAAAAAATTGATGCACCTACACCAAGATTTCTTCTCACAGGGTCATAAAATGGAAAGGTAAAGAACTAAAGCAGAAAGATCCATAAATCCAATAGAAATAAAATAAAAAAGGCCAAGAAAATAATTAAAAAACCAAAAATCCCTAATACCGAAAAAAGGAAAACCTCCCCAACAGAGTCGCCATTTATGCTTTGGGATTTTCAACTACCCAAATGGTATTTGGGATTTTTAACTACCCAAGTGGTATTTGGGATAACTAGCATAGGGTGATACCTAAAAGAAAACTCAAACTTATTTAGCTAAAATAAGATTCAAACCCTTTTGCAATAAAACTTTTCATGGAGAAAACATAAAAAGTTTAGAATGTAACTTACCTGAAATCCAATGTTTGATGTAGATCCCCAAGATGTTCCTACTCCAATATTCTCATCGACACTTGAAGATTTAACCTAAAAATGTGCAAATATTGAAAATAAAGTAGTTACTACTGCAAAAACATGATTCATAAATAAATTGTTGAATAATTCATCCAAATTCAAGAACTAAATATTGAAATAATAGAGCTCAAATTAGACAGAATATATAGTTCTTTTATTAAATAAACAACAGGTTATAAAGTGATTTCACCTGAATATCGTTGTGGAATCATTCTGGAATTGAGATCAAAGTCCTTCCACCTAGATCTTTCACACTCAATTCAAAATTAAAATGATTAATGTGCCAAAAAGAATCACTCCAATTCTTTGGCACAATAAGGGTTCTCAATGGAGGTTGAAAAACAAATTATAAAGAAGGGAAAGGGATTTTGCATACCAAGGACAATGGATCTTGATCAATTCTCAAAGGAATAACATAAGGGTACTCTTCAATACACTTGGACATTTTGGCATATTCTCTTCCTCTTTTGTATTGATGAGGAAGCAATTAGGGAAGTTGGAGGAAGTTATTTACGAGATTGGGACAAATTGGGAACAATCAAAACTGTGACTTTTTCCATAAAATAACTTATTTTTTATTTTTTGCCTTTGAATAAACATGTATGCGGGATAGCCAAAGGTAGGTCACGTGCACATGAGAGAAACATTAACAAGTCCATATATCTTGGAAAATGGAGTTTTTAATATGTTTTCCAAGAATAGATGTTGTTCATAGCTAATCTAGGAATGATGGAGTCTGCAAAAAGAGGAAAATGGATATGATTGACCATCATAACACCTACGGGACAAATGTGACAAAATATGCTATAACATATTCCCCCTAATGTGTGAGGTTAGAGGGGTACACGATGGCATAAATACATCATAATCCTTTCAAAAGTGAGTGTATAAATGTAACACCCCGGTTTTGACCCCGTTTGCATTAAAATCATTAAAATGTATATGATGTATATATTGTAATTAATTGTGGTGTGGAGCTAATGGCAAAATCCCCACCATCAATTTATCATTTTATGTTCCAGCAATTAAAATCGTTGCCAAAGGTATATTTCGTGCTAGCCGGCACATTATAATTTTTGGGCATCATGTAAATATGCAATTTAATTAAAAACCCACAACCAACTATGTCTATGCAACAAATAATGAGATGGGGGCATGATTTTCCTAAGGATAGGGAGGGAAATTATTTAAACCTTTGGGCCAATGGGGAAAATCCAAATGTCAAAGGGAAAACCCATCAATCAGTCAACTACCCATTTTGTCTTTTTCCCAATCATTAAATTCTGCCAGAATGTGGTTGAGTTAGTTATTGCATGGGGATGGGAAGAGTATCGGCAGCAATTTTGAATTTGGGGAAAACCCATTTTTGGGGAAAATCAGTTTTGACTTTTGGGGCTAGAAAACACCCAAAAATGCATGCCATTTTCCCATACACCCATGTTCTCCATTTTTGGGCTCACGCAGGGAAGCTTAGGAGCTGTTCTTACCTCCACAAGTTTGCTGGTTGTGTGTTCTTCCTTCACGATTTGGGCTCCTGGACGTTTTTATCAGTATCATTCACCCACGTTGGGGCTCCCTCAAGCATCTGGGCATTTCTTGAGTGTGAAATCAACGATTTTGGATTGCTGTGTATTTCTTCCTCACATGGACAGTCATTCTTCATTCCTTGGTGGCTAAGAATTTTGTTTTGTGATGTTCTTCCGGTTGGGTTTCTTCCCCAATGTTTTCTGTTGCATTTCCCCAATGGTTTTCAAGATGAAAATCATTTTTGTGTTTCCCAACATTGTAATTATTGTGTATGGTATTCATTTTTGGCCACGTTAGGGCCAAAACACCCCTGGGATACGTTTTGTTGTTAGTGGCTTGATCTTACCCTCTGTGGAAATCAATTTTGTGGATGAAGTGTTCTCCTCTACCCAAAAATGGTGTATATTGTTGTGTATGCAATTGATCTTTGGAATGTGTAGGAGTGGAAAGGAGTCTGCTTGAAAAACCTAGTGTTTTGCAGGAGCTTCATAGACAGAGCTAGAGGGTTGATTCTCTTCTCTACACCCCCTGAATAGCACTGGAAGGGAAGTCATGTCCTGAGGGACTGTACAATAGAGAAGGGAATGATTCCTTGTGTTGGGTGTGAGTGGATGTCTTAGGAGTCAAGCTAGTTCTTGTGATGGTATCCTCAGCTATTCAGTGAGCCCACTAGCTTAGCAGACAATGCTTCCATCTCCTGATAACCTAATAAACCCAACTTGTTGGCTTGGTTATGTGTTGTTGTGTACTCTTGGTATGATAAACCCAACTGTGTGGGCTTGACTGAGTCTTGACATATGTCTGGCTATGTGTGAGCCTAACTAGTTTCCTTATTCCTTGGGTAATCATGCCCATCTCAGGGGTGGCAGTGTTGTTGAGAGATTAAGGAGTACGCTAGCCTATTGTTGGGTGGAACGTTGCAACGACATAGCTGGTTGTGGGGCGTTCTTCTTCATAAGATAAGTATTCTTGTGTTTAATTCCCTGCAATTACATTTGATATTGAATTACAATGAACATGCTTAATGCTTGAATGTATGGCTTTACTTCCGTTGTATGGTGATAATGTATGCATGTTTTAGTTCAAAGCATTTCAATTTTTATATGTATGTTCATGGGGTTGGCATCCCAGGTAGATAGCAGATATTGGTAGCGTCCTCTTCTCCTGTCGGAGGGTTGGGGACGTTACAATAAATGACTTGGACATAATTTCCTCGAAAATCATCCATAGATGGTACCTGCAATATATCAATATAGAACTACTCTTCCCGAGGCAAACATACTCATGCTTAGGAGTGACAAAAGCATGGTCATTGAAGCAAGTAAAAAAATGGACCCATGAGCTATATAGAAGTAGTGATCATGGCCATGGAGATAAAAAGTGGATCCATGTCAAAAACAGATCATAGCCACAAAGATACAAATTGGATCTATGTCTAAAATGGAAGATGATAGCCACAAAGATACAAGGTGGATTTATGTCTCAAAGATACAAGATAAAATGGAATATGATAGCCAAAAAGATACAAGGTAGAGATTTATAAGTATTAGGAGAGGAATTCTAGAACATTCTTGGGTTTGATATCACGATGGACAATGCCCAACTCATGACAATATTAATAACCATTATTAATTATTTGATCAAGTTTGCATCCCAATGCTCAAAGTAGAATCCATTCGTATATACATCTCGTCAATCAAGCATCCACTAGAGAATAACTCCATCACAAGATGCAAAGATTCCACATCTTCCTACATGGCTTAGAGTGTGACAACACTTAGATGGCCAAAATGATGCTGCATAATATACACCTATGGACATCTTCTTCAATATTTTTGGACAGAGTCTTCTAGCCCATCTCTTAAGTGAAGATTTTAAGTAAAACTTCAAAAATTACTAGAATTCCTCCATTTGGAAACCTAATTCCATAAAAAAAATAGTGTTATATGATTTTAAAAGGTTTCTATCCTTTTCATTTCTACATTGTGAAATTTACTTTTAAAAGTTAACAAAAAGAGTCAGAATTTCAATATTATGTGCATAAAGTTGTATAATCAATATTAACTCAACTTTATAAGGAAAAGAATAATGGTTTTATTGGTTTGACACAAAAATAACTGCTATCACATCAACTTAGATATGTGCACCCCAAATCCCAATACCAAATTAGGAAAACCTTTTAGTGTACCAAAATGGCTATTCAATTATTGTTATCATAGATAATATTTCATAAATCAACTTCATTCCTTGAAAATTGTACAAAGGCTACCTTTGATTTATGTTGCACATCATGAGAGGCATTTTCCAAATATTTATCTACAATTTTCTGCAAAGATACGCAATGTTGCTTGAATCCTTTGTTTCCCCAGTATGGGTAGGCCTCAAGCAACGTTGGTGGGGTCTTGGAATCAACATCCAAACAAATTGAAAAGCTATAACAATACACCACTTCAATATTCCAAAGTGTCGCAATTAAGACAACATACTCGACTTTTGGTTGCATGAGTCCCTCAAGAAAACCATTAATTTTTAATTGAGTAATTGGAAACAAGTTAGTTGAAAATAAACATAGATGATTCAGGCATTCTTATGTGATAAGAAAGAAACTGTTGGATCCGGTTTTTTTAGTAGGCCAAAGAACAAAGTAGAAGTAGCAGAAGATTTGATCAGGATCTTGGGGGATGAGACCTGGAAGGCTTGGATGCCGAGAGAGGAGGAGAGTAAACTTGCAAATTATTATCAATGTATCCATCATTGAGATCAGAGGTGAGGCACAAAGAGCCTCACCTCTCAAAACATCAACTCAAGTGGATTAACCAAGAATAATTCAAAATGATTAACACAAACAATAAGATCAGAAAGGTAGGATGCCAAAAATCCTTAAATGCTATATTGAGAAGGCATAGATCCTTTTTATACTATTATGACAATGTGCCTTGGGGAAATACCATGGGTCAAAAGGAACAGACGGGAGCGATGCTTGGAATGTTTCTTGGAGCGATTCTTGGCCTAGTTTTAGGGTCTGAGGGAAGCTTCTCCATGGAGGATTTCCCTTGATTTCTAGTGCTCCATTCGACTGAACCACATGCTTCGATTGATTCTTCCCTCTTGCGTTTCCTTCACAATTTTGGTGGTGGTTTCCAATTTCTTGTGATTGTGAGGGTTTTCCTGTTTTTTTCTACCTTTCCTTTTCTTGTTGCTCGGGACGCGGCAGGATGGGAGAGTCTGGGACTCTCTTCCATTATTGTTATCAAGGTGGGGCTTCCCAGGATTTTCTTACAGCTCTCGGTTACTGTCATTTGTTGGCTCTTTCTACTTCTAGGATTATTGTGTTTTCTTGATGGATGAGGGAGTTTCATCTGTGTTGGGCACTATTGTGCCTGCACCTGTCGTATCCAAGGGTTCCTGTGTTGGAGATTGTCTGGACACTTGACCCTACATCGAGATATCGGCTTGTCTCTGACTTTTTGGGTGGTTTAACTAACCCTCAAGTTACTTCTCCACATGGTTTTGCTGATTTGGTTGGTGATTCGAAGGACCTGGCTTTTTTGGTCTCTTATGGGCCTGCTAGTAGGGTGATTGCGGACTTGGAGAGTTATGGTGTTGATTTGGCTCTATCAGTGGCCTTGCCTCATGTGACCTCTGCTGACCTCCTTAGGGTTTTAAACCCTGGTCAGGTGGAGCCTGGTTTTAATCCTCGGTCAGTGATAATACCTTCTTCTTTTTCGGTGGATGATTTTTTCATTGTAGGGTATGACCGTGAAACTCGCAGGTGCCCTAAGGTGGGTATTGTTCCAGTGGTGGTTCCTATTGCCCATGAGGGTGCTCTAGGTGGTTTCTTGTTGCATCATCGGGGAATATCATAGAGGTGGATTCACCACTATCTTCAAAGGTGGATTTGGGTCGGCATAGGGCCTCGCATCAAAAACTGCACTGTGTCACTTGTCGGGCTATCCGTGAATCTCTAATCCTAGGGGTGGACTTACAGATGGACGATGTAGTGGATTTTGCTGTGACGGCTCTTGTTGGATGGGTTCGTGGAAGACACTTTGGCCGTGAATTTCTCAACCAGTGGGCGGTGGAACAATGGGGGGATTTTTCACCTCGGTTGAACCTTACCATGGTGCTAGCAAAGGGCTGGTTCTCTTTCTTTTTTTCATCTAGTGATTTCGTTGATAAGGTTCTGAAACACAAGTGGTGTATGGATGGTGTTCCTCTGTTTCTTAAACATTGGGATCCGTTTTTTGATGCTAAGACAGAGAAGGTGGCTTTGGAACCATTGTGGGTCCGACTTCCTGGTTTTCCCATGCATCTGTGGTCTCCTGGTTGCTTTGTCGTCACTAGAAATTGTTTGGGTGAGTTTGTTGCAACAGACCTTTCCTTTCAAAATACGACGATTATGATGGTGGTCCATATTTTGGTAACAATTGACATTAAACTTGGGATTTATATGGATATTAAAATTCAGATTTTGTCTGGGAATTTCACTCAAATTCTTGATTACGAAGGGGTTCCATTTCGGTGCCACTGGGACCATGCGTATGGACATTTGTTGGATTCTTGCACTTTACCTTTTCGGGGAAAAGGATCTTTGTTTGGTAGTCAGGTTCAGTTGAAGCTGGGGAATCCCAAGTGTACTTATCGAAGGAGGGAGGTGTTGGGTGGTCCTTCTCCTTGTGTTGGTGTTTGGGAGATTGGGGTTGTTGAGAATACTACTTCTCCGATTGCTCATGTTCCTATTACGGTTGATGCTGCTGGTGCTTCCTCTCCTGCTCCTCGGCCATTTGTTACTATAGCACCCATAGGTATGTTTGTTCACAATACTTCTTCTGATTTTACTTTTTTAGTACCTATTTGTATGGATGATTGCTCAGTGGTCTCCTCCTCCTTGGTCGATAATCCTCTTCTTTCTGGAGGGATTCCTTGCTCGATTTCTGGTGTGAGTACTTTTTTCTCACCTTCCATTGTTTCTGTTGAACCTTCTTTGTCTAGCACCTCTAAGGGGAGGAGTATCCATTACAATCTAACAAAGGGTGAGGTACTTGGTAAGTAATCCCAGGTCAAGGTTTTATCTGTTATCTCTCATGGTTTCTCTTCTTTGAGGAGTCGTTGGAGAAAATTGCATTTCTCTCAGGCAGAAGAACGTTCTCTTTTAGATGTTGCATCGGGAAAACAATTTTATATTAATTGGGAACTTGGAGAAGTGAAATCCCTGGATGGGGTTATCACATGAATATTATGTCCTTCAACTATCGTGGGTTGGCGAACCCCTCCAAAAAATTGTCTCTTAGGAGTTTGATTGATTTCAATCGCCCTGATGTGGTTCTTCTTCAAGAGACTTTGATATTAAATGAAGATGTGTCTTGTATTATGGAAACCTTGCTTCTGGGTCAGAAGTTTGTTGTGATTGATGTGTGTGGTCGTTCTAGTGGTTTAGCCTCCGAGTGTAATTTGAAGAGTTGTCGATGTGATGGTATGTGGAGTTTTTCCTCTGGTATTGGGCTAGATCTTTTTTATGCTCCCCTACAGAAAGTGCTGACTATATTGACTATTTATGGACCTTATGTGAATTGGGTTCCTTCTTGGAACACTCTTTTAAATAGGACCTTTGTTTCCAATCGAGAGGTGATTTTTGGAGGCGACCTAAATTTCTCTTTGGGTTGTGCTGAGGTCTGGGGACTTAGGGCTATGTCAGATTCTTTGGCCCCCTTTTTCACTAATGCTTTTTCCCATCATGATTTGCTGGGAATTTATCCCATTGAGCTTTCTCCAATGTGAAGGAATAAGAGGACGGGTGGGCAAGCGTCTGGATAGATTTCTTGTTGCGGACCATTTGGTGTTGAATTGTGATTTAGTTCGACAATGAGTTCCAATACCATTTAGGAACTTAATGATGATCGAGGTGCTCTGGTTTCATCCTTTGATGATTTAGCTGGGTTGGGGGTTTGACACTTTGGGGAACTTTTCACTGCTCCAGTTGTTCTATCTCTTGTGGAAATTATTTGTGTTGCACAACTTTTTCCTAGGTTTTTGGATGACAATGATAACCAAAGATTGATGGAGGCGGTCACTAATAATGAATTACTCAAGATTCTTCACTCATTCCAAAAGGATAAAAACCCAGGACCAGATGGCTGACCGGTTGAATTCTTTATTGGTTTCTTTGATCTAATCGGGGTCGATCTATTAAAATTTGTGGAAGAATCTAGGTTGGATGGACATGTTCATGGGCCTATTAATTCCACGTTTATTTCTCTTATCCCCAAAAAGGATCAGCCTAATAATTTTGATGATTTTCGCTCAATTTCTCTTTGCAACTGCCTTTACAAGATCATTACAAAGGTGATTTCCAGGAGATTAAAAGTTATTCTCTCTTGGTGTATTTCCAGTGAACATTTTGGTTTTCTTGAGGATAGACAGATCGATGAGGCTATTGCGGTGGCTTAGGAGGTATTACATACATTAAAACCTGCATGATGAAAGGGGCGGTTGTTAAGATTGATCTCTCCAAATCTTTTGTTAGGGTTAGTTGGCTATATATTCGGATGTTACTTACACATTTGAGTTTCTGTTATGATTTTATCAAATGGATTATGGATTTCCTTACTACTGTTAGTTTTCTTGTTCTTATAAATGGATTTGCTAGTCCTTTTTTCACTGTTGGACGTGGATTGAGGCAGGGATGTCCTCTCTCTCATTTATTGTTCCTTCTTGTGGCTGAGGGTTTGATCCATTTTACTTTGGTTGAAAAGGCCCTTGGTTCCTTCAAAGGCATTCCTATCTCTAAGGTATTGTATATTACACACTTACTCTGTTGATGATATCCTCATTTTCTTTGATGGATCCTGTCAGGATATTCAAAAACTTAAAGAAGGAATACTCTTGTTTCAAGCTGCTACAGGAATGATTGTCAATAATGATAAATCTACCATCTCTTACTCAAATTTAGATGATCAGGAGATTTGTTGGCACTCCCCTTTATTCCCTTTTAAGTCTTTTCTTCTTGAGGATGGACTCAAATATTTGGGTTTTTTTCTGAAACCAAATGGCTATTACATTGCTGATTGGATGTGGCTCTTAGCAAAATTTGAAAAGCGATTTTTGGGCTAGAGTTATCGTTGGATGTCTAGAGATGGAATATTGGTTTTGATTAAATCTGTATCGGAAGCCATTTCGGTTTTTTGGATGTCTCTTTCTTGAATACCTAAAGGTTTTTTGGAAAGAATGCGCAAAGCTTGTTTTACTTATCTGTAGAGGGGAATCACGGATCATCAAGTTATGGTGTGGGTTCGATGGGAGCAGTTAGCCATCCCTGAAGCACTGGGGGGTTGGGGCCTAAAAAACATCTTTATTTTTGCAAAAGAACTGGGTGCAAAGGTCTCATAGAGACTTATACATTTATAAAGTCTGTGGTCTCGGGTGGTTCATCAAAAATACATTGCCCCTCTTTCTATTCTGGATTGGATTAGATTGACTAATAAACAAATAGGTGGTTGGTTTGTTATTTGGAAGGTTGTATTTCATTCTTTTGGTCTCATTGGTTCTGGTCTGATATGGCAGGTTGGAAATGGAAGACTGGTTCGGGTTGGATTGGACCCTTGGGTGGGCCAATGGTTCCCACTTATTATCAGCGGAATTAAGGTTTTTCTTGGAAGGAAAGGGTATATTTTTCCTCTCTCATATGGTTTCTCCTGGGTTATCAATGATGTGGCATCAAGGTTGGATTTCTGGCATTGATTTGAGATTGACAATCGAACTTTCTGTGGAATGGACAATTTACCTGGCAGAACTGAGAAATTCTCATACTAGATTGTCTAATCGGGAGGATTCACTGGTTTGGGCACATCACTCATCTGGGAAATATACACCTAAGCATGGTTATATGCAATTAATCTTGGAGGTACAATATCGGCCTATTATTTGATGGTGGAAGAAACTTTAGAAGTTAAAGTGTCCTCCCAAAGCCAAAATTCTTTGCTGGACTATTTTGGAAAGCAAAGCCCCAACTTGGGATGTTCTCCAACGTCGATGCTTTCAAGGTCCGGGTAGATGTGCACTCTACTGCAACTCTATTGAAACTCTTGATCACCTCTTTCTACACTGCCGGTACACTCAGCAAATTGTGCAGGGCGTCGGATTAGCACAAAATTCATGTTTTATATGGCATGGTCCAACTTTTGTGGAGGCATTCTATGTATGGTTCATTGAGCGGGGATATTTGACTTACAAAGCACTTCTTGGGTTATCAACGATGTCACATCAAGGTTGGATTTCTGGAATTGATTTGGGATTGATGATTGAAATTTCAGTGGAATGTACAATTTACCTGGAAGCACTAAGAAATTCTCATACTATATTGTCTAATTAGGAGGATTCACTGGTTTGGGCACATCACTCATATGGGAAATATACACCTAAGCATGGTTATATACAATTAAACATGGAGGTACATAATCGACCTATTATTTGGTGGTGGAAGATACTTTGGAAGTTAAAGTGTCCTACCAAATCCAAACTTCTTTGCTGGACTATTTTGGAAAGCAAAGCCCCAACTTGGGATGTTCTCCAATGTTGATGCTTTCAAGGTCCGGGTAGATGTGCACTTTACTGCAACTCTATTGAAACTCTTGATCACCTCTTTCTGCACTACCGGTACACTCAACAGATTGTGCAGGGGGTCAGATTAGCACTAAATTCCTGTTTTAAATGGCATGGTCCAACTTTTGTGGAGGCATTATGTGTATGGTTCACTGAGCTAGGATACTTGACTTACAAATCACTTCTTGGGTTATCAATGATGTGGCATCAAGGTTGGATTTCTGGCATTGATTTGGGATTGGCGTTCAAACTTTCTGTGGAATGGAAAATTTACCTAGCAGCACTAAGAAATTCTCATACTATATTGTCTGATCGAGAGGATTCACTGGTTAGGACACATCACTCATCTGGGAAATATACACCTAAGCATTTTTATATACAATTAAACTTGGAGGTACAGAATTGACCTATTATTTGGTGGTGGAAGAAACTTTGGAAGTTAAAGTGTCTTACCAAAGCCGAACTTCTTTGCTGGACTATTTTGGAAAGCAAAGCCCCAACTTGGGATGTTCTCCAATGTTGATTCTTTCATGGTCCAGATAGATGTGCACTCTGCTGCAATTCTATTGAAACTCTTGATCACCTCTTTCTGCACTACCGGTACACTCGACATATTTTGCAGGGGGTCGGATTAGCAATAAATTCCTATTTTATATGGAATGGTCCAACTTTTGTGGAGGCATTCCATGTATAGTTCACTGAGCAGGGATACTTGAATTACAAAGCACTTCTTGGGGTGTCTGGTTGGCCAGAAACAAACCCATTTTTCAAGAACAACGAATGCCCTTGGAGGTGGTTGTTGCCAATATTTTGGTTGTTTTTCAACATTTTCCTCAGACAAATTTGAATACTTCTGTTAGAACTATTCAGGTGGAGGTGATTGACCATCTTATACCTTCGGGTTTTTTTGATGGCTCCTTACAGGAGAAATGACTCACTTGTGGGGGCGAGGGATGTCTATTTTTATCCAATTCTCATTTCTTTCAATTATCGGTTGGCCTAGGGAGAGGTTCAAATAATCTTGCAGAATTGATGGCTTTAAAACTTCTTCTATTATTTGTTGTGGAAAATAATTGTCATACTTTGCAAGTATTTGGTGATTTTATGATTGTGATTGACTGGGCTAGAGGATATTCCAGATGTGATGTGTTTCGCCTTCTTCCTATACTTGAGGAAGTGATTCTTTTACAACAGAGATTTAACAATATATACTATTACACGTATTTACAGGGAACAAAATGGGGTGGCCGACAGGCTTTCCAAGGAATCCACGCAGCTCCAGTTTGGCTATTGGAAGATCTTAGAACAAGATCTAGCTGGCAGTTATAGTTATTATCGTCGACCTTTCAATGAGGAACAAGAGCTTGTTGTTTTGAACAGGGTTTAATGGACAAACATTTTGTGGATATTGATATATGATATATGTAAATTGTATCTTGGCTAAGCTTGTTTCGATTAAATTGTGGATACTCTACTGGATGTAAGTAAAAAAAATTGTGATACTGTGGAAACATTAAATTTTTTTTGTTGACAATGTATGGCGTACCTATCTACCTTTTATACATATGCGAATGTAATTTGGTTCATATCTGAAATAAAATTACGGTTTTTTTCGAGGAAAAAAATACCATGGGTTTTCAAATACCATGGATGGGAGAGGGTGGCATCTCCATTTAATGTTTTTATGATGAATGAGAGAGGGTGGCCTCTCTATTTAATGTTTTTATGACTCATACATCTGAATTCAGACCATATGCTTCCTAAAATTCAAATAATTCTTCTACCCTTAGAAAATTATGGTCCTCATCATTTCATGCTAAAAAGAAACCCATGATTACAATGTTCCAATTACCAATGAAAAGAAGGGTTTTGTTTGGTTAACCCATAATCATGGGCTTTGTGTGGTTGACCCATAACCATAACCTTGACTGTGGGTTTTGTGTGGTTGACCCTTAACAGTTTGTTTTGTGTGATTGACCCATAACTATAATCGTGGGTTTTGTGTGGTTGACCCATAATCGTGATTACAATAGGATTTAATAAAATTCCAAAAATGGTCTTTTGTGCAGTTGATGTCTTGCTGCAAATCCATTCATAACTTCTGATGCAGGTGATGAAATTGAATTTCGCTAAAGACCCATTTGAGATCTTAAAGAGGCCTGTCCATCCATATAACATACTTTCTCTTTGGTGGTCCATGGAATGAGAACATGTTTGTTGAATCTTAGGGGACGTGCACACATTGTTTTTGCAAACATATGTTGCTTAAATCGATGATATCTCTCAAACCAGAAATCCAAATGAAAACCCGTGAAATACCCATTTTAACTACCAGTAATATATTTCCAATGAGCTATCGAAGAGCCTATGATATGTTCTTTGGATTCTGTGGTAATTTTTTGAAGTTGTTGTACTATGTACAGACGTGTTTCTTCAAACAAGCATATCTCACAAACCAGGAAGGTAAATGAGAAACCGAAAAATACTCATTTTAGATGACGGAAATATATTTCCAATGAGCTATGGAAGAGCCTCTAAAAATCTCTATGCTGGATATGGAATAGAGGAATATTAGTGAAATAAGTAGTATAAGGAATAGCAAAAGAGTAACGGGAGATGTAGAAGTAGTGGAAAGCACCAGAAGTTGCAGAAACAAGGTAATGACCACAACTATTTTGGACCAGTTGTGGACCTAGTGCATACGTATAAAAGGGAAGCGAAAGATGAGAGAAGGGATTGATGCTGATGTTTCTACTGAGATGATTATTTCTCTAGTTTCCAAGTATAGAAGATATGAGCTCTAAAAATACCCATGGCAAAATATATACTTGGGTTTGCGGGTTTTGTAATGGATTTTGGGGTTTCTGATGTATCCCTCCATGGGTAATTCCACGTTGAATGTAATATATAAGGCTATAATGTTACTTTTGTAATGTGGATTTGAGAATAGCATGAGAAATACTATTTGCCTCCCATAAAATTTCACGATCAATGTGTTTCTGTAATAGTTTTATGCTTATCATACGATAGCTTACACTTATGGTTTTAATCTATATTGTTTTAATGAATGAATGGTAACTCTGTTTAAGTATTTATGTGTTATGGAGAATATTGTTATATTACCTCCTATTGAAACCCATCGCAAACATATATTCAACTAACCCATTATTTTTGTGGTCTTGGTTGTGCTTTGAATGAGCCCCCCCACCTTAAGGGGATTGAAAATGCTAGCACACTAGACTACAACGATGCCCTTTGTTGGCCCAAGTGAAAGAACCCTTGTCTCTAATTTGCACCAACAAATGGTTCTATTAATGGGGTGTGGTTTTTAACGAGACTTTATTAATTGTATGGATACTTAGCTAACAACTAGTGAGATCTAAGATTGGTGGGAGAAGAAGATCGAAGATTCTGCAACCCATGAATTTGAACTACAGGGGTGGGAAGTAACAAAGTTTAGGCAATATATGTTTCAAAGGGGACCATTTCTAGATTAGTATGAAGTATTGTAGGTTGAGATTCTAGTAACCCAAACAGGGTGGTTGTGATGACTTGTGGAAGCTCTGGAGTAGCAACAAAACCAAAGAGAAACTATGGTGTGGACTTTCAGAAATCTAATTACAACGAATTAGATAAACTCACCCCTGACTATAGTTATTGATTTCTAGGTAGAAAGTACTATGCTTGGTTATATTCAAGAATTTGTAGCAGAAAACAACTGGTCATCCTTAAAATACGATGACAAACTCAAGAGAGGGGAAAGATAAAGGTTGTTGAAAGAAGTTCCTATGTGGATTAAAACCTCGTTGGTTGAGCTTGGATTTCTACCTCTAGACTACATTAGAATGGAGGAGTAAAACCATTGCGCCCAGGGGGGAAGTTGGGGTGAATTTTCTATGTTGCATAAGGTAGATCTATCATTAATTGGGGGGTTTGACAATGCCAAAGACAAGAATGAGCAAGAAAAACGAAGAGAAGCAATAAAAGAAAAATGCTTGAAGGACCAGTTAAGGGAAGCATAGAGGAGAAGTGTGCAATTGGAAGAAAACATAAGGAATGAGGAGGATAGTGAATAAATTCAAGATGATCTACACCAGATGAAGTAGAGAGAGGAACTATAAAGTTCCAAACTAAGAGAGAAATGGATGGACGTGTCAGAAAACCCAACAAGAGGAAGTTGGATAGATGACACTAATGGAAGACATGATCATGCAGACTAGTTGTCATGCATTAAAGTGTTCCATTTAACATCAAAATAAAACTTGAATGTAGGAGAATACCATCAGGAACTTAGGACCCATGGAAAACATAAGTACTCTAGAAAGTGAATCCCTCATTAAACAAGGAACCAGAAACAACGAAGCAAGAAACAAATTAAGGAGTTGTGCATAGAGATAATTGATAGCTAATAAATGTATGAAGTTTATTTTGAGTGAGGTGATTGAAAGGACTAGTTAATACTTATACCAATATGTTAAGAGGTTTAATGTAAGAATAAATGTTTGAGAACCCCTTTGTAATTTGAGTTGAGAAAATCCCTTTGAAGCATATGGTGTAAATCATAATCCTTTGTGTATGTATGTGAAAAGGCCCGTTGAGACTATTTTAAAATCAATATTTCTATGGTGTATTATTCACTATGTACATAAGAAATTAGGACCAATAGAGTCCTCTCCCTTGTGCTACAGGGCCATTGAGAGTGATTAAGACTTGCAGGGGGATTATCCTCTTACCACACTTGCATTAGTTTAGTATCAAAGCGCCACATAAATACTTGCAAGGTGACATCACATACCCTTTCTACATTAGTTTTGGTATCAGAGTAGGAGTATCATGCATAAGAAGTGAAGAAGTTGTGACTCCATAGTTTTTATTGTTGGTAGATTTGTCAAAGAAGTGGGGAAGTTGTAGCTCCAACATTATATTGTTGGTAGAGTTGCAAGTCAATAGGTGAAAGTTGAGAAAGTTGAGGAAGACAACTTCAATTGTGGTTGGGTAGAGGTTGTTGAAGAAATAAAAAGATAGATCCAATAGTGGAACTTTGGGTAGAGTTATCCAGAAGGGAGAAGAAAACCCTTGGAGGTTTGAGGAATTGGGAGAACTTCAACAAGGAATTTGGGTATAGTTGTCCTTAGAGTGAGAGAAAACCCAATTGGGTTTTATAAATTTGTAACAAAAATTGAGTTTGGAAGAGGAGGTGAGAACGAAACAATTTTGACAGAGGATGCTGGGTAGAATCATTAAAGGAAGAGATTAATTGAAGAAATTAAGAAGTGGTATTATTAAAACTAGCTTGTATAGGAAGTTGGGTAGAGATAAGAATTTAAGAACAAACTTCCCAATGAGGATGCATAGAGATGACCTAAATAGTAAGAATCAAGGTTGTATGTTTGAACATAAGGACGAGTCCACATGAGGTAATGGCCTCAACAGAGTTGTGTTATAAGATAAGAAGAATTGTGGTTTGAGTGGAATACTTGGAAGCTTCACAGGATATTGAAAAAACCTTGGCTCATGAGGAGATGGTATAGAATTTGATAAAAATTAGAGGACCCCTCGCAATAGATGAGCTCATGAAGATCATTGTGTAGATAAAGTTGAGATTGGATATTTTTTAGTAGGCCATGAAGCCATGTCCAACAAAAAATGGTATATTTTTGAGATGGTATAGAATTTGATAAAAATGAGAGGACCCCTCCCAATAGATGAGCTCATGAATATCATTGTGCAGATAAAGTTGAGATTGGATACTTTTTAGTAGGCCATGAATCCATGTCCAACAAAACAATTAGACCACAATGATGAAGTGGAGGAGGAGACTAATGAAGACCTCACTGCTGATGAGGAAGAGGATGAATTAGAGAATGATAGAGGTTTTGAGAGAAAATATGAAGAATATAGTGGTAGTGAAGATTATGAAGAGGAATGGGTAATAGTATGTTACCTAGAAGAGGAAGAAGTGGACACAAATCTACACGTAAGAGATAATGGAGAAGAGGATGAGATGAAGGGGGCGGGGGGGACTTAAATTATTTATTTGTAGAGATTGTGTTATTAAGATGAAGATAGGAAAGAGATCATACGGATACCTGGTAGGAATTAATCCAGGTAGAGTTGAAGAACAAAGAAACAATGATAATGTTACAAGTGCATAGGAATGAAGTAGTGTAGCCACTATAGGAGAACACAAAGATATTGTGGAAGACAACTATACATTGGAGGAGATCAACAAATTCCTACCAAATTTGAGTTGTGATGAAGAGAATTTTGAACATGATGTTGCAAAGGAAAGAATCCAGAGTATTGTCATTAGGACACATGTAAGTGAATTAGCTAAGAAATATGAAGTTAAATCTATGTTTGTAAATTGATAATTAAAGATAACCGAGGAATTTTTTAGTGTTGAAAACTCTGAGTTAGGATGGGAATATAGAATGCCTATTTTAGAACATGAAGGGGAGGTTAAAGCATATGAGGATGATGTGGATGATGAAGAAGGTGTAAAAACAGTGAAGGATTATTTAAAAAATCAAAATTCTATAAATGAAGACATGGTCATGAAGATTATGGAAGAGGAAAGAAGTTGTAAAAGTAAACGCATGAAAGATGCAGGGAAGAACAATATAAGAAAAGGATGGTGTGAATGGGAGCATGAGTTGAATTCCATTCACAAATATCTATATAGACCAAGGTATGAGGAATAATTTGATGAAGGGAATGAAGATGTCGCTGGATAGGAGAAATGGAAAGGGAAGCAATGATTAAAGTTGTTAGAAAAATGAATTGGACAAAAATGAAAAGGTTGAAGAGGGAAGAATCAAAGAAAATATGCTTGAGGCCTTGTAGGGGCCAGAGCTTCAACCAGTGATTGGTTGAGTACCTATGTACATGTACAAAAGGAAATGGTGGAAATGTTGTGGAGGATGAATCAAATAAATTAGAGGATATGGAGTAGTTTCTATAGGGTATGGACTAGAGATAGAGTCAATGTGAGCAAAATGAAGAAGACGAAGAGAAGTAAGTCAATAAATGGCTTGCAAAAATAATTAAAGAATATTTGGATGAAAAAATTATTATAAAGAAAGTTAAGCATATTGTGATGAATAATTCTAAAGTAAATGACGATGATGAATATGAAGGTAATTAGAGGATTGCAACAGTGATTCTACAAGACAATGAGGGGTGAATTCCAGCTAATGTGCAAGAAACTAGATTTATGCCCATGGTGAAGAGTAGGATAATGAGGAATAGAGAAGTGGATGGAAGATACCTGAAGAAACATGTGATGGGACTTGAGAACATGGGAAATAAATCAAATTCATAGTAGAAAGAAAGAATGGTAATGAGAAGGAAACCATTGAAGTTGCTAAGAAAGTTAATAGAACTAAAATAAAAAAGGACCCTAAAGAGGTTCCTAGTTTTACTAACCATATATATGTTTAAGTTCCATGAGAAATGTTGACATGGTCAGACAAGATGATGCAAGGAAGGATGATGAAGCTACTATAGCCACAGTGAGGGATCAAGAGAAATAGGTAGCCATGAAAGACAAGAGGGAAATGATTAAATATGTGAAGAAGGAAAATAAGGATAAATTGAAAATGAAGAGACCCCTACACACATGGTACAAGATATGACATTGACACAAGAGAAAGTTGAGCAATTGAAGTTCACAAAAAAACACGAAGTCTCAGTGTGAGGTCATGCTTCTGTGTTACCCAAAGAGATTGATGTAGGAGGATCCAAGAACACACATGGAGAAAGAGTGTTGGGCACCATCAATTGTAAATAAGAAAATATTGAAACCATTATAGTCTTCCATAGGAATATTAGACACAATATTATCTATCCAATGGAAGGTTCAAGAACGCAGAGTCAGAAGAACCTCATCGAAGGTGGAGAATTAGAGGATGTTGCAAAACATGAAGGTGAGGGAACTCGATGGACTGGACATTCCTGATGATCAAGACCCAATGGATCAGGATGGTCGTATTGGAGGATAAGTTTGAAAAGTTCAATATCGTATTAGAGACAGTGGGTTGAAATTGCCTCATTGGAGGTCGAATATAAGGAAGTGACCCTGGAAGAGCATGGATGGAAGTTCAATGGAGAAGGATTCAAAGTATGCATAAGAGGTAGGTTTCTGATAGAGAATGAGTTTATGACTGATCAGAACCCAAATAAGTGAATATTTCGAAGGGAAAAAAAATCAATGGACCAGAACCAAATGGATTGGACCGAAGCAATAGACTGAGAAAAATTAATTGATCATATATTATGGATAAACTCATAGGGGATTGAGAACTCCTGATGAAATTGAGAATTCTGATGGAAAAAATATCCCAATATTAGAGAGGGTTGATGGCCGATATGATTTTATGGTGATTAAATGAGGTTAGTACATAGATTGACGAAAAATCTAGGAGGCCATCATCTGGGATACGATCAAGCCTAGTTTTGTTGAATATCACAATAGGAAGGAATTTAATATTACTAAATACATGAAAGGATAAATAATTCAATGAAATAGAGGAGGAGGAATTCAAAGAGTAAGCTTCTAGAAAAGTACAAACCTCCATACTAAGAAGTCTCTAGAAAGGAAAAGATGAAGGATTTAGGAAGGAAAAAAAGCTTCCAAAAAAGAGAAAAAAAGGTCTCCATAAAAAGGAGAAGTTGATAGAGGAGAAGATTGAGAAGGAAAAGATTTGAGTAGAAAATAATAAGAAAACACATAAAATAAGGATACAGAGAAAGAAGCCTCCAGGAGACAAAAATAAGAGAAGACATAATGAAATGATACAGAGAAAAGAAAGAAGAGAAGAGAGGAAGAGCATAAGAAGAATCTGAGGACATGATAGAGAACATAATAAGAAGGAAAGTAAAGCAACAAACTTTGTAGATATTGGTGGAGTATACCCTAAGATAATAGGGCAGGATTTGAGGAAGAAGGAGTTGTGCATGCACATAATCAACATCCAAGTAAAGGTATGAAGTTGATTTTGAGTGAGGTGATTGTAAGTCCTAGACCAACAGGGTGAGAGGTTGAATGTAAGGAGAAGGGTCTGAGACCCCCTTTGTAATTTGGGTTGATTAAATCCCTTTGAGGAATATGATGTAAATTGTAATCCTTTGTGTATGAGTGAGAAAAGGCATGTTAATCCTATTTTAAAATTGATATTTTTGTGTTCAATTTCTATGGTGTGTTATCCATTGTGTGCATAAGAAATTAGAAGAGTCCTTTCCCTTGTGTTATAGGGTCATTATGAGTGATTAAAACCAACATGGGATTTAGCCTCCAACCATATCTACATCATAGTGGTATCATATCACTAGAACAATACGTGCAGGGGATTAGTGCGTACCCTTCAGTGCATCATCTTACACTTATAACCTTTAATGATTCAATCATTTAACGTTTATATCCCTTAATGCATTCAACGACTAATCCCTAGTTACTATGTTGTAAACTTCTATAACCTTTAAACTCTATAGCCCTTAATTCATATAACCCTTATCATACCACTAATCCATATCATGCCACTAACATATATAATTCTTAATTCTTAAATAACCATTATAATTCTATAAACCATATTATAATCCTATAATCCGTACTACCCCAAACCAATAAACCCTATTGCCCCCTCATTGCTATTACCTTTAACCGCTAGCACATATCCCTTAAATCCTAACTTTTAGTGCCCAACCCTTATGAAACTTATCCCATATAACCCTTAACCCATACTTTCCATAACCATTAATCCTTATGGCACCTAACTTAGATATACAGGTTATAGGCGTTGTGATTGATAAGGCTTGTGAAATTGTTTAAGAGTTATAAGGAATATGGAGTAATTATGGTGAGGCCTTATAAAGGCATTACAGGGAGGGTGTAGTGATTAGAAGTTAGAGATTAAAGGTTATTTTTTATGGTTATATGTGTTAGTGGTGTAAGGATTGAATTTTATAAGGTTATGGGTTCATTATAATATGATTTATAGGGATTATAATGGTAATAACACTCAGAGAAATTTTGAGTGAGGAGTTTTTCCAGATAATATTTTAGTGATTATAAGCATTAAGGTTTAGAAATTAGGTATGGTAGTAGTTAAATGGTATTTCAAGGATAGCGATATATAAGTATTAGGAGATAGGATTAATATATGTTAAATATTATATGATTTAACGTTTATATACATTATATGGATTAGGAGTTGTAAGGGTAAAAGTAGTATAAGTTAGGATTTGGTATAAAAGAGATATGTTTTAGAGTAGTTTAAATCATTTTAGAGGTTAGTTCAAGGGTAGTATAAGTTAGTATTTGGTATAACAAGGATATGTTTGAGAGTAGTTTAAATAACTTTAAAGGTTAAAGATTATATCTTAGGGATTTATACATTAAATGGACAATTTAGGGATTATAAGGGTGAATGGTAGTATAAGTTAGGATTGGGTATAGTAAGGATATGTTTCCAAGTAGTTTAAATAACTTTCAAGGTTAGATAGTATAATAGAGTTTATAGAGTAAAATATTTATAGATATGATATGTAAGGAATATGATACAAGCATGTTAAATGTTAACGATTATATGGTCTAGGACTTGTAGAGGCTATATGGATTATCGATTAAGATACTTTAGGTTATGGATTAAGAGTTCTATGGTTAATTTTCATAGCAATTTAGAACTTTAATGATTAAAGGATAGAGTAAGAATTTTAACATACATGTTCTCTTCCTCCTTCTCGTATTCTATAATTCTTATATGTGAATAAGAGACTAGAAAGTAGGTTCTCCTATGATGGTTATTAATAATAGAGTAGTTTGCTTGAGTTTTCATTTCCTTGGCTTGAAAAATAACATGTGAGTTCTACTTTTCAATCTTATGTAGTTACTAGAGAATTGAAAAAGAATTGACAATGTTTATGCTTGCTGGCATACCATTGAAAAAACATGAACATTAGTGTTTATTTACTAAAATTTTAATTTTTAGAAAATTTATTGTAATTTAAATGCAAAATAAGATTCATGCCAAAATTTGAAAATTTGTAACGAATATTGAACAACAACAAAAACATGAAAGTTCAATTATATATAATGAAAACAATTTATTTTAACTAACCTCTGGGATCATATGACATTTAGTCGATTCGTGGTCAATGGACTACTTAATAGAGATCGTTCAAGGTTGGTCAAATAGAGGTTGGTCCGGGGTTGAAGCTAGGTTGAGGGTTGGAGTCAATCCAAATGATACATTGTTTTATTTTTTTATATAAAAACAAGTTGTATCAAGGCCTTATATGATGGATCAAGCTAAATAACTAAATCAAGCATTTGGTTACCTTGGCCAAAACTTTGAACAAGATTTTGGTGACAACCCTTGAGTAAGATTTTGATGCCTGCCAAAATAGTTGATTGAGCTCTGGTTCAGTTTATCAATCAAGCTCTCAATAGCTCTTGATCAAGAGCTTAAAATAACTAGCTCGATTGAGCTTTTGTAGCCATCTTCACTCACCTTGCGAAAAATTGCTACCCATCTTCATGGATTTATTCGATTATACATATTCGTAATAACCCATGTTTAAGAGACAAGACCTCTCTACAAAGGACAATTTAGTTCACTTAAGATTGATAAATACATTAACACCTTCTTCCATGATGGGAAGAAAGAAGGTGAAAATGAATCATCATACCTATGCTTACCTCCCTTAAGGTTGACAAAGACATTAACACCTTCTTTCATGATGGAAAGAAAGAAAGTGAAAATGAATCATCATACCTTTGCCCACCTCCCTCCCTTAAAATAAGGGAATTAACACCTTCTTTCATAATGGAAAGAAAGAGAAAGAAATCATCATACCTATACCCACCTCAAAAATATTATTAACCTCTTATTATGTTTATTTCTTATTTCTTCTATACTCGTAGTCTTATCTTTATAGTTGTTGTTTGTTTAACAAAATGCACTTATTTATGCCTTTGACCACCAAAATGCACTCATTTATGCCTTTGACCACCAAAGGCATCATGAGCGACATGGATCCCAAACTTGTAAGTTCTCTAACTTTTAAAACTAGTTGAGTAAGGGTCACTTTCAATATATGAATTGATTGAGATCGATGGTTATAAATAGCTCACGTTCTTACAACTAGTTGAGTAAGGGTCCCTTTCAATATATGAATTGATTGAGATCGATGGTTTTAAATATTTGCAATAGCTCACGTTGAAGAGTAAAAATTACTAAAAAAGATTGAGTGGGTGTTGACAAAAGTCTCATTGGCTACTAGCTATAAGATGCATGTGATTATTGGAAATGGTCTAGGCCCTCTCAAACCTGTGAGATGTGGAGAAACTATGCCCTCAAATTTTTGACATGTGAAACCATGGCCAACATAAAAAATTCTGCCAAATTTCCGATGTGAAAGCGAAAAATATAATTTAAACAACTTTTATTTTATGCTGTCATTTGACTTTCGGCAAAAGACGCTGTGATCGTCATGGATTGCTCGAAGAGACTGAGCACCCTGTGTATTGTGATCGTCATGGATTGCTCGAATCCAGCAATGAGAGTGAGCCCACGAGAAAGATTCCACGTCTCGTGATCGTGATCTTGCACTTTACCACTCCAGAGAAAAATCTCTTTACCGCTTTAGTCACGGGTAAACTCTCTATGCTTTCAATATTATCATGACTTACATGTCTCCACTAATAAATCTAAATTCTTAGTCTTTTCAGGTACCTGTTTTATTTGTGGATTTTCGCCACTGGTTGTTGTTGCAGTTTTTGGTAATGGCTTATTTTTCAAGTAACTTTGAATAAAACAAAACATGATTGCACTTAGGTAGGGGGTTATAAATAACATAGCGGAATCGCTCAATCAAGTCAAGAAACAGTGAACGGCGTTTATCTTTTTCTGGACATGTCTCTGTAATTTCTGAAGAGTTTCAGAGCCACTACTCTTAAGATCCTTGTCATTTGGCATTTCTAGGAAGCTCCACCCTATAATTCTCTGTAATTTCTGAAGCCCAGCTACTCTGTAATTGATTTTCCTAGAAGCCAAGGAGGCTTAATCTTGAAGGAACACGGCCCCTGCCTCATCATGGACGACCACAGGGTTGACATTTTCCCTCCCTCGGCACAAAAAACCGAAAACGCAAGAGACGAGGTTGAGACAGTCGCCCAACGCGTCTCGCGTATACTGGATCGCCTGCCTGCTCAAAAGTCGAAAGCTTACGTGCCGCAGGTGGTTTCTCTCGGCCCTTTTCATTTCGGTAAACCCCAACTTGCCAAATATGAAACCTTTAAAGGCAAGCTACCTGACATACTTGCCGATAGAGCTGGCCGTCTTCCCTTCAACAAGCTGGTTGACGACATGATACATCAATGTACTAAGATTCGACGATGGTATAAGTTCTTCCATATTTGTCCTAACAGTGATGAAGAACTAGGTTGGATACTGGCTCGAGATGGCTTATTCCTTCTGCGATTCTTAAGGTATGGTCTTTTTCTCAATGAAAGTTTTAAGATCGCGTCAAACAATTCCCATTCCTATTACCATTTGCATACTTAAACACCCAGATCTTTAAAGATTAAGAGCCTTTAACTTAATATCGTAGGGTTGTGGGTTGAAATCAGTGGTTCTCTTCTCGAGGTAAACTGTTGAGGTTTAACCTTTTGTAAGTATGGAGCTCTTTATGTGTAGGTGAAGTTGTTTGATCTTTCAATCCAAGTTGGTTTTAAATTCTGGTAAGGATTTGTAAGGTTTTACCTTACACCAAAAAGGCTCTATTATTAGGAAATTCCCAGAGCTGCACATTTCAACACCCTTTTAGGAGTAGTTTTGGGGAATTGAACCTAAGAATTTCTGCTTTGATATTATGTAAGGATTGTTGTTACACCAAAACTTGCAGATGTTGATGAATATTTGAAACCTAGCACAAAGCCCTATTATTAGAATATTCCCAAAGGTGCTGCTGTTATACCATGAGGTTGTACCCATACTCCAACACCCCCTCCTGTGTAGTTCGGGGGAATTGAATCCTCTTCTGGAAAATTGAACCTAAAACTTATTTTTAATACCATGTAAAATTTGCCATGATACCTGAGACCTATGTTCTGAGACCTGGGTCTTTCTGTGTGAGAAGGAAGACATTTGATTTCTCAAAAATTGTTTTTTCCTTCATGGACAGTCAAATCCTTTAGGATATTGAAGGGGTGAAATAAGGTATTGATTTCTCAAATTAGTTTATTTACCTCATCAAAAGCAGTCTAGATTAAAACACTATTGAACCCCTACTGTGAAATAAGGTATCTCACTTTTCAAATTAATCTCCTTTCTATGAACAAAGACAATACAGCTTCAAACTCTTGCTGATATTATCAGCATTTTGTGTAATATGAGAGGTATTGTAATGGACCGTTTAACACACAATGCAGGTTGAAACTCTTGCTGATATGATCCGCACTTTGTGTAATATGAGAGGTAATCCTTTGGGATATTGAACCCCTTCAGTGAAATAAGGTATTGATTTCTCAAAAATGGTTTTCCTTCCTGAACAGTCAAATCCTTAAGGATATTGAACCCCTTCAGTGAAATAAGATATTGATTTCCCTAATTAGTTTCCTTACCTCATCAAAAGCAGTCTAGATTAAAACACTATTGAACCCCTCCGGTGAAATAAGGTATCTCACTTTTCAAAATTAATCTCCTTTCTATGAGCAAACACAATGCAGGTTCAAACTCTTGCTGATATTATCAGCACTTTGTGTAATATGAGAGGTATTGTAATGGACCGTTTAACACACAATGCAGGTTCAAACTCTTGCTGATATTATCAGCACTTTGTGTAATATGAGAGGTATTATATAATGGACCGTTTGACAAACCAATCATTTTGTTCGTATGTATGTATGTAGGAAGATCTTCACCCGGGATTGGGACTGCGATCAAGCAACTCGCTTCTTCTTTCTACAAAACCAGCTACCATCGGCAGTCGAGGAAGATATTATGAAGCTAGAAAATCAAACGACAATGTTTGCAGCAGTGCAAGCCGATATTATGAAGCTAGAAAATCAGATACCCATGTTTGCCTTGCAGATGATCCTCCAATGGCAGGAAGGTACAGATCTTGATCTCAACTCAATTCTGAGACATGTTTGGCACACCCTGTCCCCTTTTCTCTACAAACGTGACAGGCTGGATTCTCATGTATTAGCCGGGGCCTCATTGAATCCGGATTCACATCTTTTAGGGTTTGTGTATGAAAATATCATCCGCTCTTCGGATTCCACGGATCATACCGAACACAATCGAATGTGGAAGAAAAAGAGATACATCACGCTCCCATCAGCGGTAGAACTCAGAAGAAAAGGAGTGAAGTTCTCTGCACACGCAGAGCATCTCAACGAAATTCATTTCGATTGCAGAACCTACACGTTTCACTTGCCGACGATCGAAATGGATGACAGAACAGATGCTGTCATGAGAAATTTGGTGGCATTCGAGGCATTCGTTTGCAAAAAGGAAACAAAACCGCTGATGTGCTACGTGGATTTGATGGACCGCTTGATCAACACAGCAGCAGACGTTGAAGTGCTCAGAAATGGCGGTATAATTCACAACCGCTTGGGCAGCGACGAAGAAGTGGCCAATGTCTGGAACGGAATGAGGAAAGTAATGGGGAAGGGTGAATATGAACCAATCGATTCCTCTATTGATGATGCTATAACGTTCTATACAAATTATGATTATATAATGATATGTGCTGAACTTAAGGATAAGTATTTCCCAAGGGCATGGCTTGTAGTATCTACGTTGGCAGGATGTATCGTATTGCTTTTGAGCGTATTGCAAACTTATATGGCCTGGGAGCAAGTCCTTCTTCAGCGAGAAAGTATGAAAAACATGTAATCACGTCATGGGCGTGTTGCTAGTTAAAACTTACACTGCCTTTCTATATTTGCTCTATGTATAGCTGCCTTTTATTTAATAGGTTACGGGCTCTGTATTCAGCAATTTTATTATTGTTCTGAGATGTGCGATCGCATTTCCATTTATTTAAATGGAGGTTGAATGGTAAATCACCTTGTTAAAGCGTTGGCCGTCACTTCAGTTTCCAAGGTTTTTTTGGGTGTCTATTTGGTTGTTTTGTCTGAGCTTAAAAAACATGTATTTTTGGTTCATCTAACTGACTAACAGCGAAGTCAACATACATGAATGTTAAGATGGCCAGTTGTTTTTGGTGGTTCTGCTCTATTTTACTAGGTTTCCTTATCTGAGATTGCTTTTGTCGTGCTCTACTCTATCAAGTTTGATCACTTAAACTTATCTAGATTGCTTATTCCATCCATCCAACAAACAAAAAAACAAAATCACAAAATCAACAATTGAGTTTACTCCTTAGCCGTTGCCTCTTTCGTCCCCTCCAACGACCTTGACTTTGCTACCTTAATAAATTTACCTCATTGTCTCAACGCCATAGCGATCACGAGCAATTCGATACCCGACTATATGTCATTAAGAATATTTATTTAAAAATATGAACCATTTAAGATTGCAATATGTCATTAAGAATGTTTATTCATTCTTATTTAAAAATATGAACCATTTAACATTGCAATATGTCATTACTAATGTTTATTTATTATTTTTAAAGCTGACTGAAACGTGTATATAATATATATGAGCACATTTATAAGTTAAAGGGTAGATGGACATGAATAAATGTAATTAGCCCTTTAATTTTGTAGAGATAAGTCATTGTTAAACAAATATTAAACATTAAACTAATTACCAGATCTTTATAAATATCTATTTAAGATATAGCATAAATATTAGCACATCCATATAGTTTGTGGCTGGATTGTGTGGATAGATAGTTATGGAATGGAAGACACTTTGAATTTTTGTTATATTCCTCATATTCTTCTAGTTTAACTGGTTCAACTATGAGCTATATTCCATGCCTAATTCTTAATGTTATCTATTTATCAACTATCACTTACTTTTTATATTTCTTTTCTTTTTATCAATGCATTGCTACCAATTATATCCATTCTAGATACCTGTTATTTTTTATATTCATTTTTTTATAATTGTTTATTTCAAATTTTGAACTACTATCATAGAATCAATTTGTTGAGTACACTTGTCTCCTCCTTTTCCGTAAATGAATAAACAAAAACTGATAGGAATATAGAACTTTAGTGAATAACTATAGATTTATAAATAATTAAATAATGAATTCCATAAGTGAAGCTTATTTAAATTTTAATAAAGATGCATTTAAGCATAACAAGATAAGACGATCTAATCTTGTTATGCTTAATTGAGTTAATATTGTTGATCTCTTGGATGAAGTTCAAAATATGAGATAATATCTAAACACTTATGGGTGTAATAAAATTAATGGTTTTTCAAAATTGATAATGGGTTAGGTCATTATTAATGTTTATTATTTTTTAAGGTGAGTGAAAGATGTATGTAATGGTTTTTCAAAATTTATAACAGTTTAATGAAATGTATATCATTAGTATAACTACTTAACTTGTGGTAGTGAATATCAATATGTCATAAGTTAAGTGTTACTATTTAATAATAAAAAATTGCAATTGAATAATAATTAAGTAAAAAATTGAGATGAAAAAAACAAAAGACAATTTGTTACCCCTTTCTTTGGCAATCACTTAAGTAAAGTTTATTTAAATTTTAATGAAGATGCATTTAAGCAGAGCAAAATACTACCACCAAGAAGTGAATCATAGTTGTACAATTGTTACACTAAGGTTAATCTTGTTGATTAGCTTAAGGAAATCCAAAATCTCAGATAATATCTAAAATCCTATGAGCTTGTAAATATCTAAACGCCTAAATTTGGAAAGACTACCATAAAATCAATGTGGAGAGTAAACATATTTGTTGGTCCACCCTAAATTTTAAATAACAGGCTTAAATAACACGCCCACAAGTAAAGTGGTCGGTAAATGCTGATAGGTGCAACTAGCCATAGTTTTTAGTTTTGTGGAGTTGGGTGGGTACACCTAATTGATATAGTTTAATGGTTAGTTGGTTGTTAAAAAAAGTAAACCATTAAACTAATTACCAAATCATTATAGCTACACATTTATGGTATAACATAAACAATAAACTAATTGATATAAAAATAAAATAAATACTATCTAATAAAAATAAACTTATTTAAATATTAATCAAGATGCTTTAATTAACCACGACCAATACGTCTTATCCATATGTGTTTTTAAATATTATCTCATATTTTGGACTTACTTGATCGGATCAACAAGATTAACTTGAGTGTAACTAGTGTACAACTAAGATTCATTTCATGGTCGTAGTATTTTGTTAGACTTAAATGCATCTTAATTAAGATTTGTATCTTATTATGCTTAAATGCATTTTAATTAAAATTAAAATAAGATTCAATTAATAATTTGCTATTTAATTATTTATAAATCTATAATTCAGTAAAGTTTTATAGTTTTTATCCGTTTTTGTTTTTTGTTGATTAAATAGTATTTGTTTTATGTTTTTTTTAGTTTAATATTTATGTTGTACTTTTTTTTTAGCTTAATATTTATATTGTACTTTAAATGGATGTTTATAAGGATATGGTAATTAGTTTAATGTTTAGTATTTCTTTAATAACCACCTATCTTTACAAAAGTAAGTGGCTGACCACTTGACTTGTGGTTGTGCTCGTTTAGACTTCCTTGACCGAATCAACAAGATTAACGTGTAACAAGTTTATAGTTGAGATTCATTTCATGGTCATCTTATCTTGTTATGTTTAAATGCATATTAATTAAGCTTTAAATAAACTTCAGTTAAAGCAAGGGGTAACCATTTTTTTTCATATAAGTTTTTGTTTTTTTGTTTATTAAGTAGTATTTGTTTTATGTTTATATTAATTAATTTTAAGTGTATGTTATACTATTAATTAATTTAATGTTTAGCCTTTGTTTAAGAGCAAACCATTTCCACAAAATTAAGTGTTGGTTGATACTATCTACTTTCATTGGCCACTTTACATATGAGTAGTTTAAATCTTAATCAAAATGTATTTAAGCATAACAAGATAAAAGCCAAAAATCTTAGATAATATCTAAAAGATTATTAACATAAATATAAATATCTATAAATATAAAAAAAAATTATTAATATATATATATTCAAAATTAATAATATATGATTTCATTTTCCTTATAAGGATATGAAACTATTGAATTTTTTTTTATAAAATTAAGGAAAAATGAAAAAACTCAATATAATAGAATATTAACTATTACCCTTGAAAAATTAGCGTATCATCTTACTTACCAAGTATATCATCCCACTACAATTAATATGACCAAACAATGGACTGAATGATAAAATTTACATGCTGGAAAGTAGAAACTACTTTAAAAGCATAAAGAATCTTATATAGTACCATTATATCGACCTACATCGGCCTCCAATGTGAGTGAGTATGACATGAAGCTACTTCAAAAGTAAAGCTAATTATTATTATAAAAAGATATTGTGGGATATTGTCTTTGATAAATTGACACTCAAAAATAAAATCTATATTGGATATAGTAAACAAAATTAATTAACTCTTTTTAGTGGTAAGAAAAAAATCGTTCATATTATAAATGGACATAATCAATATTTATTACCGAACTCAAACAATTGTCTAGTGCACTTTAAACCCATACCTACTTGTACGTTTTTTTAATAAGTACTCAGTCAATTTCTATGTCAGAGTCCTTTCAGATTGTACTGTACTGTTTTTATATGTCCATACTTATTTAGCTTTATACCATGTCATGTACGACTTTTTAAGGCTTTATACCATATCGTGTACGATTTTACATATACTTTTTATTTATTGATTTCAAAATTCATTTTATATAGTATATAAGTTCATAGTTTTAAAACTTTATTCGTTAAATAGTTATGTCAAATATCAATGGACCAATATTCTAAATCTTAGCTGTAGTTAAATATTAATAAAACTAACATGCCTTAAAAATGAGGGAAGTGAAACGAGGAGATGAAGTTGTATATGTTTCAGAAAGAGAAAAAAGTTGTGTTATAGAGTAATTTGTGACATAATAATAAGAACATAAACAGTATTCGCATAATAGAAATATGTACATCAACTATGAATTATTTTTTGGAGCCAAGAAGAGATAGAGTATGTAGGCGCTTTTCTTCTTCTTTTCGAAGTGAGACATAGGAAGTGTCGTTCATCTTTGCATATCATTCGAAGGAGAATGCTGGTGCAATTCACATTCCTTGTAATGTTGTAGTCTGAGACATTGTTGTTAAGGTCAAGCCTTGGCATTCAGTGTTACCAATGTCGATGGTTGATCTTGTTAATGTCAACACTTGGAATTTATGGATAGTTAATGCCAAAGCCATCTTGAGGGGAACTTGTTTTCTATTATTTCATTGTACAGGAGGAATAGGTATGTGCTTTGGGTTGGATTGGTCCCATGGAAGTCCAATGTAATTATCAAATTCCACAACAACATATGCTGGTAATTGAGGAGTGTTAGATCCAGGTCTTTACACAATTTGGATGACCACTCCGAGAGCACCATTTACTAATCCTGATTGAACCCAAAGATTACAAGTTAGCATTACTCTTTGGCCTACACATAATAGTATTTCTTGGTCGAGTTGGTGGTCGTCTTCATTTTTTGCATCTAAACGCTTGGTGAAATCTATGATAGACCTTGCGATTGGCATTGCTAATGATTGTAGCATGTATTTATTGTGATTTTTTGCAAGGATGTTTGTTGTGAAAAGACGGATTGTTGTATCAAATTCTGAACGTTCCTTTGCTGATAAGAATGTATTGGTCCTAGATTGGAGGAGGTTCCAATCTTCCAGTGTTGGTGTAGCATTGTGGATGTTTGTTAGGAGCTTACAGAATCGTTGTTGACTGCCATCAATCCCTACTTGTCGAAATACTCTTTCTAGGATGATGACGGTTCTAAATTCAATCCATAAACGATTTCCCAAAGTTGCTCCCGCATATAAAGGTTTGTCCATGACAGGTGGCAGTTGGCCTAAATAGCCAACAAGAATTATTGATCGATTGCCGAATGAGTGGTTATTTTTTTTCTAGGAAGCACTCATGCAAGTGGCTGTCAATTTGTACAAACAATTTAGGCCCCAACATGGTGTGGAGCTCAAGGCAAAGGCCCCACCATGGATTTAGTATTTTATGTATCGACGATTAAAATCGATGCCGATGGTTTATGTGCTAGCCAGGCACGATATGTTTGAGACATCATGTAAAATGCAAATTAATAAAAAATACCACAACTCGCTATGTGCCGCAACATTAAAGAGATGAGGACGTGATTTCACAAGGAATAGGGAGGTGAAACATTCAAACCCTTGAGCCTATGGGGAAAATCCAAATGTCTAAGGGAAAACCCATAAAGTGGTCAACTTCCCTTTTTGTCTTTTATGCCCAGTCATCTAAGTTGGTAAAGGAAGTTATTGCCTTAGGATGGGAAGAGTATGGAGGTAGAGAAGCCATCAGTCTCTGGAAACGTGTTTTTGACTTATGGGGCAAGTAAATGCTTGAGAAGGCATGCCCAAACCATTAGGCACCCATGTCTTTCATTTTCTTTACCCATTCTCACTCACGTGGGCTCTCTCACGTAGCAGGAAGGGGGATGAGCTCTCCCCTTCACGAATTTGCAGTTTTCCCATGTTTCTCCATGGTTGGGAAGTCATTTCTGGAATGCTAAGTGCATTATGCAGGAGAGATTCACGTTTTAATGTTTGTTGGGGGTTGGTTTTGTCTCCCTCACGATTTGGGTCATTTTCTTCTTTTTCTCATGCTCAGAATTTGTTTTCTGTATTGTTGGGCGAATGGGAAGGAATGGGCCATGCTTCTGGGGTTTGAGGTGGCCGTTTTGCTTCTGCGAGCAAGCTAGGAGCTTCCCTCATGTTTTTCTGCATTTTCCTCACTTTCTCCAAGCTGGGAAATCCGTTTTGTTGTTGCTGTGTGAATGGCCTGAGGAGATTCACGATCCATGGGTTTGGGGAGGTCGTTTTTGCTCCCATGGTGGCCATAGACGTTTTCCTGAATTCAAATCTATAATCTAAGGGTTTGTAGAGGCCATTTTTCCTCAGCATAGACATTGAACGTTTTATGGGATTGTATTGTTCGCTCAGGGTGTTTTACCCAATTGCCTTTTCTATTTTTGGGTTCCCGGGACGTTTGGCACTTACCTAACAATGGTATTTGTTGTTGGGTGCATCCTTGTGATGGCTTGGCAAGGTAAGTCCAAGGAACCATCTGTTAAATTGGATGACTGTGTGGTTGATGTATGGTTTGGCTTGGCTGAGTACGTCCAAGGACCCCTCCATGTTATTGGCTTATTTCCTTAACAATCTGTGAAACCCAACGGTGTGTCGGCTTGACTGTGAACGCATGGTTTTGGCTATGTGTGAGCCTATTGTTACCTAGTGCCTTGTGGAATCATGCCCATCTCGTGGGTGGCAGTGATGCTAAGAGATTGATGAGCACACTAGCCTATGGTTGGGTGGAAGGTTGCAACGACGTAGCTAGTTGCGGGTCAACTTCTTTTCAAGATAAGTATTCTTTTGTATTTTATCTCCGCAACTGTATTTGTTGTATGAATTACTATGAACATGTTAAATGATTGAATGAATGAATGAATGCATTGCTTCTCTTGTGTATTAACGCATATGCATATATTCTTATGTTCAATACATGGAATGCTTGTATGGATGATTTTCTTTCGCTATATAATTGCAATTGTATGTATCTATGTATGTTTTAATCCAATGCATTTTCATGTTTATGTTCATGGGGCTAGATAACCCATTTGACAACAAGAACACCTTAGTCGCGTCCTCTCCATTGTCAGTATGAGGGGTGGGGACGTGACACTCACATTTGAACCCGTTTAACTATAAGAATACAAGGAATTAAAAATTATTTCCAATTTGTCTTCCATTCCATAACTATCTCTCAACCATTTGATCTCTATTTACTTGATCCAAACACAAACTAAATGAGTACACTTATATATTTATTGTTATACATTTATCCTAAATAATTGCTATTTATTTATATTGCACTTGCTTGTATTTAAATTTGTATATTTATGGTTATAAATTTACTCTAAATAATTGCTATTTTTAATTTATGGTGCACTTGCATAGTACAAGGAATAGTGGAATTGTTCAATCAATTAGTTAGGGTGCACTTGTAGTTGCGTGGTAGGAGTAGAACTCTAATTTGCGTAGTACATAGAGTTGTTGAGGAGTTGTTTAATTAAACAAATCACAATATTGATTAAAAATACAAACAAATTGAACGGTTTTTTTCACCTTTATATTGCAAATTGCAAGTTTAAAATATAGGGATTAGAGTTGGTATTTCACACTTTTACATGGTTGATATATTTATTTTTTATTTTAGATTTTAAGTAAATTTAAAAATATGTGATATTATTTGTTGTGATTATAAATTGTATTAATAAAAAAATATTTTATTAATTTTAATTTTATTAATTATAAAATTCTATATAATATTTTAAAAACATTTTTTTTGGGTCAAAAAGCTCATTTATCCTCTTTGTAGGGATGTGTAACTCGCTTAAATAAAAATAAAAATAAAAGAAAATAATTTGAATATGCCAAAAAATTAGTGGACTTGATAAATATATATATCAAAATATAATAAAAATAATAAAGCCAATTATAAATTCATATATTAAGCTTGTTGAGGTTCACATTTTCTCAACATGCTTAAGCTTTTATTTTAAACTAACTAAATCACATAAGCAAAATCCTTAAAAAAATTTCCTTAAACTTTGTTTGTGATAAAGAAATCTTACCATATTAAACACAATTACTATCATCATTTTTTTAATGATTAATGTGATAATTTCTGTTAACCTAAATAAAAAATGAAATATTAACCTAGACCAAATCTTTATTATTACAATTACAATTTATTCTTTTTTTTTATTAATTATTTAACAAAATGAAATTTGCATCAACTACAATCTTTGTTTTAACTTTAGTTTAAAACAAAAAAATACTTATATTGTTAAGTTTAAAAAAATAATATTAAATCAAGGTTTTAAATACTATTAAAAATAATTTGTAGGGTTCTCTAAAAAAGGGTTTGCACCTTAAGAGATTTGATCCCTTTGGGTGCTTGGTAAATCCCTTTTGAATGGATCTATGCTTGTATGGTTTCATTGAGGGGATGTGTAACTCCTTCGTGGCTTATAGTCTGCTCAAATAAAAATAAAGAAATCTCACCGTAGTAAACACAATTACTATTATTTTTTATTGCATCAAAGAGGTGTATTCTACAGCCCATAGCCCATTAAAGAAGAGATGAGTAACTCTTTCCCTGCCCATTCTAGATTTGACATGTATCCTTTATAAAAAATAATAAAATGTTATTAAAAATAACATGTAAGCTTAAATCAAATTTATATTATTTAGAATTGCATATATATAAAACAATATTAAATTTCCTTTAAATTGCATATGGTTAACAATATCCAAAATTTAAAATTATAATAAAATTTGGAAAAGTTTGTATTTCATGAATTTCTATTCATAATTTTGTAATAAAAATTTAATATAATATTTATATATATAAAAAATTTAAATATAATATTTATAAAAAAAATTAATAAATAATAATGTAAATAAAAAATATTAAATGAGATCTCTGAATATGATTGATTGTGGCACTTAATCGTGAATACAGCATACAACAGCAAATACATGTCTCACATGTGATTTTCTCCTCAAGTTTGATACATTCTCCACCATTTAGTTTTTAATGCACTCTACGTTGCAACCTATGATTTTAGATGAAACAAATTTATTTTAAATATCAACAAAAGCAATACTGACAATCTCCATCCATGTATATCATTTTAATTTTTTTCCAGGGTCTCACCTAAACTGGTCCAACCATTTCAAGTTCATTTTAAATGTTAGTTACAAACAAGAGCGAATACATGTTTCGCATGCGATTTCCTCCCACTGTCTATAAACTATATCCCGTATTTTTCGAATTTAAATGATACCTACCATGTTCAACCAAAATGGTCTCATCTAAGCAAAAATACTCCCGTTTAAATTGGTTCCGCAATTTCAAATTTATTGCATTAAGATAAGTGAGATGTTCTTCAGCTCAGTATGGGGAAGATCATGTCACATTAATCACAATTATGCCAGCTAACATAAATAAAAAATATAAATTACATATACACTTAAATAAATAAATAATTACACTATCATAAATATATTTTAAACCCAAATCTATCAAGTACCAAGAGCATCTAAATAGTAAGAAAATGTACACCTTAAAAGATTGGATCTCGAGATACTTGATAAATACAGGTTTAAAATGGATCTACCTTACCTCTTAGTGCTGGATAGATCCAAGTTTAAAATAAATCTATGCTAAACTTAAATATCACTTACGTGCATCCCGGCTGCATTAATAAGATTAAACCCAAAACCAAGAAAACCATTCACATGGGAGGACGGCTTTTCAGGCCTTCGCTGAGCCTATAAATTTGCTTTTGTTCCAACTATACATCTACCTGTTCCTGTTCCATTGCCTTCCCAGTCGGCCATCCTTAACAAACATGTACGTTCCGTTCATCCAACGGACCAACAGCGAAGTCAACCATTGACTTCACTGTTGGTCCATTGGATGGACCGAACGTACATGTTTTTTAAGCTCAGACCTCCACGCATTGTGAAACCCTAAAAAGCAAGCTCCCGAGTCCAAGACTGCCCAATAGAGACCAGCATTTCAAGGTGCTGCTTGATAGGATAATTCAATGTGAGAGTAAAATTCGGCGATGGTATGAACCGTACGGCAAGATCGAACTTGGTTCCAGTGAGCTAGCTTCGATCATAGCTCAAGATGGCTTATTCCTTTTGTATGCTCTTTGTTTTACATTGAAATTTTAAACAGATATACTTATAACTTATATGTGAGTAAGGGCTTAGACGTTTAGAAGTTCTCTACCCGAACCTTGTCACAACTGACGGATCTCAGAGTCCCCTACCTACGAACCTGGTATGGAAGAATTTTTATCTTAAAATTTTCTACCTTCTAACTTTGTCACAATTGAGAGATGAACTTCTATCTCAGAATCTCTTACTTTTCAAACCTTGTTGCAACTAATTTACAAGCATTTATCCCAGAATCTTCTACCCTTCAAACCTTATCACAACTCACAGAATAAATATTTTTACACCATATACAAACATAACATAAATGTTCTTACACCATCTGTTCACACAGGTTGCTCTCTTCTTATTTTCGTTAATCAATTTCGATGAACAGTAAATCTATGTTATTATTTATCCTTCTTATTTAATCAGATGTTTTTTTCTTTGTTTTTTAATTTGTCAGGCATATCACATTCGCCTCAGCTAGCGCCTCTCATGCATCAACTAGATTCGGTGCATCAGTTAACGTCGGATCAGCTAGATTCTCTCAAATACTTTAAGTGTATTGCAAACTCTTCTTTCATGGAAGCAACTCTCCTTCAGATGGAGGATACTAAATAAGTATAACCATACCACACCATTAGTCTTATGGCAATAGAATATTTAGATAGGCGGTGTGCTCCTAGGATTATAATAATTGATTGATAGAAGCTCGTAGGGTAATTTTATGTCTTTCTTGTTCCAAGCAAGTAGAGTACTGTGTTTAGTAAGGTATTATGCTTATAGAGCTGCTGCTCCTAATAATAATTGATGGTGCCTTGTTAGAAGTTATAGGGTGTTATGTCTCTTACCTTTACCATAATTTCAATACCATAGCATGATTCATGATGGATGGTTATGTTCATGGGATGTTTACTAGGATTATAATAATTGATTGATACCTTGTTAGAAGCATGTAGAGTATTTTTATGTCTTTCTTCTTTGAAGCCATTAGAGTACTATGTTTAGTTGGGTATCATGCTTATAAAGTTGCTGCTCCTAATATTGTAATAATTGATTGGCGCCTTGTTATAAGAAGCTATAGGACCCTATATGTCTTTTACCTTTACCATAATTTCAATACCATATCATGATTCATGATGATGGATGGTTATGTTCATGTGATGTTTACGGAGGTGTTGCTCCTCTTAATAAGATTGGTTTCTTAATAAAAGGGTATGAGATGTTTCGAGAGGTGTTTTTAATAAAATCTATTGTATTAATCATATCACTAGAGATTTATATTTTTTATTTTTTAAATAAGATGTATAATGTGAGTAAGTATAACCATAGTTAGGAAAGGATTATTTAGAGCTAGCTTATTTTTAGTAAAAGTGAATGGTTTAAAATTTCGTTTGCTCATGAATAATCGGTTAATGGGGAGCTTCTTGTGTTGTTGCTTCGTGGTTGGTCCCTCTTGTGTTATTTCTTCGTGGTTGGTCCCGCAGAGGTTTGGACTCCATGTCTTAATGTTGTTGGGTGATCTTGACGTTTTTTTTTCACAAAAAAATACATTTTTCTTGCTATGATATTAATCAAAGAAAAAGTTTTACATCAACCTATCATTCTTAGAGTCTTTATCCTTACATTCTTCATCCTTCATACAAATAAAAAAGAACAAAAACTTAGAGAGTTGTCCATGTTCATATTCTATACCTATATCTGAAATACTTCCACAGAAGTACTATTAAACTACCAGATAGTATCAAACTTTTAAGCCCACAATTAAGCCATATCTAAGAGATCAACCTCTTCTTCATGGATCAAAAGACCATCCATAAATTCTTGAAACAATAATATGCCATATTTTAGTGAAATAGCGCTTTTGGAGAGATTATGAACCTTTGCATTAAAATTTCCGGAAATGTGCCTGAAATAAATCTGCTTGAAAGATCTTTTTAAATTATGAACTCTTTGACACCACTGATTTATCAACATCATCTGTAAATTGTATTTTTCCTTCAACCATTCAATTATCACTTTGGAATCACCATAAATGTTGATATCTGAAATTCCAATAAGGGCAACAAACTGAAGTAGTCCCCATACACTCATCAATTCGGCTTTGGTGTTAGTTCTCTGTCCTCCACCCAACCTTAAAGAAAAATAGTGATCCTTGTTTAAAATAACAACCATACCACAACCACAAGAGGAATTATTGGAAGCTCCATCAAAATAACCTTCTACACAAAAAGAAGTGGAATCTGCTAGATAGTAACTTTTGATCTTCCTTGGAGGAATAGTATTCAAATATTCTTTAAAAAGACTAATACCACTAATCCCACAGAAAGTAGCATTAGGACTGATATCTTGGAAAACAACTTTGTTCCTTGATATCCAAAGAGACCAAGAAATAAATATAGGAAGCATATTGAAGGAATGATCAGAGTTATGAAACCAATAAGAAAAATAAATCTCCAAATTATCAACATCCCATTCCAAACTAATACCGTGAAAATATTTAGCAACTGACCAAACCTACCTACCAAAAAGGAAATTTACAAATTTATGTAAGACAGTTTCATTTTCCCGTTTGCAAAGAGGACAATAACTAGGGCCTTGCCATCCCCTCTTCATAATATTGTGCCAAGATAGGATCTTATCTTTTAGGGTTAACCACCAGAAGCATTTCAAGAAGGATCTTATCTTTCTTTTAGGATCTTATGCATATTCCAATCCCGCGGGTTTTTATACCACCACCTTTTCTATGCCTTATTCCAACCTTTAGCCATAAACTCATATGCCAATTTAGCAGTGATGATTCCATTTTTCTTATTCTATGGCCAAACCAATTTGTCATTTTCAATTTTAAGTCTCACCCCTTCCCCTTTCAGAATTTCAATATAAGATTCCCAAGGCATATCCCATTCATCGGTCAAACCCAAATCTCTTGCATTGATCCAATGACCAACCTTTAAGACCGACCATTTTCGTCTATTTAATTTGTCCAGAGCACTCATACCAATCCATTCAAGACATGATCAAGTATTTCCTTAGGTAGAGAATAAATCTCTTTGTCCCCTAAAAAAGGATC
>LPNX011229761.1:79211-112807 GCA_001517045.1 Pseudotsuga menziesii
CGTCATCATCATCAACATCATCATCATCATCATCATCACCATCATTGTTCATCATCATTGTCATTGTCATCGTCATCATCATCATCATCATCTTCATCCTCATCATCATCATCATAGTCATCATCCTCATCATCATCATTGTCATCATCCTTATCATCATCATCATCATTGTTCATCATCATCGTCATCGTCATCATCATCATCCTCATCATCATCATCATAGCCATCATCCTCATCATCATCATTGTCATCATGCTCCTCCTCATCATCATTGTTCATCATCATCGTCATGGTCATCATCATCATTCTATTGAAAATGCTTGAAAATAAAATCAAGGTAAAGTTTCAACTAAACCTATCATCATCATCATCATCATCATCGTTCCTCATCATGGTCGTCATCATCATTGTCACCATCATCGTCATCCTCATCCTCATCATCATAATCATTGTCATCATCCTCATCCTCATCATCACCATCATTGTCCATCATGATTGGCATCCTCCTCCTCCTCATCATCATCATCCTCATCATCCTCATCATAGTCATCCTCCTCCTCCTCCTCATCCTCCTCCTCCTCCTCCTCCTCATCATCACCATCATAGTCATCATCATCCTCATCATCGTAATCATCACCATAATCATACTATTCGTGATCATCATCATCATCATCGTTGTCATCGTCATCATCACCATTGTTCATCATCATCGTTCATCATCATCGTCATGGTCATCATCATCATCATGGTCATCATCAACATCATCATCCTCATCATCATAATCATCATCATCATCATCATAATCATCGTCATCATAGTCATAGTCATCGTGATGATGATGATGATCCATCATCATCATCAGTCGTCATCATCATCATCACCATCATTATTCATCATCATCGTCATCGCCATCATCATCATCATCCTCATCATCATAGTCATCATCCTCATCATCATCATTGTCATCATCATCCTCCTCCTCATCATCATTCCATTGCAAATGATTGAAAATAAAATCAAAACAAAGTTTTAACTTAACAGATGCACGCACGCATGTTCAAAACAAAGTTTTAACTTAACAGATGCGAGCACGTGTGTTCAAAACAAAGTTTTAACTTAACAGATGCGTGCACGCATGTTTAACGCACACGCACTTAGAAGCACGAGCGCACTTCTAGTGCGTGCGCGTTACGTTTTAAACTACGCGCACATGTGATTTAAATTTAGAATTTTGGCGGACACCTTTTTTCCAACCTACGTGGTGGATGACTTGACTGCTTTGGTTTTAGGTTTAGGTTGCCAAACCAAGTGGTTTGGACTGTCTTATGACATAAAACATGTTCTGTACCACTTCTCCTATTTCGTGCATGATTTTGCATATGCCACGCTTGTCCATTGCTAATGAAAATTCACACACTTGTGTAACTTTGTCTGTAGATTCTGAATATGTAATTTTTATTTAAATCTATTATTTTTTTCAATTTTTTATTTAATTTTAAATGGACTAACGTCAATCTAACACAAAAGGTAGCCTATTTGCTTCAGCTATAACTTTTGATTGGCTCGCCTATTTAGAAAACGAAAAAGAACCAGCACAAGAAGACACAAAGACCTACATCCTAAAAAAAATATCGTTCATTGACTATGTTAAGACCAAGATGTCGTGGACCAACGCTCAACCTTGTCATTTTAGGGTGTCACTGACTTCTTTAATTAAATATATATATATNCCACGTTTCATATTCTAACGCCATATTCCAAAAAGTTGTGTAAGTACCTCTAATATTGATTTTTGATGTTCATATTTCTGTTTTTCCAGAATTCCATTGCAACAAATGCATCATAAGTGACGAGCATTAGCTTGCACCAACCCAACACTGCATATTAGATTGAAATTAATCTACATTTTTTTATATTTATATCTATAACAAACTTGTTGTAAACCTATAAAAATATTTGTAAACAATATATTGTAGCTTAAAATTTCCAAATATGAAAATCTTAATTATCATTTAATAATTTAATAATCCATAAGCCTCTATTCACTATTGTACTTCACGAAATATATAATTATTCCATTAAAATAAGATATCATATATTCAAAATAAAACTAATTTATGAAATATATAATTGGTTCATTAAAATAAGATATCATATTTAATTCTGCGAAGTATATTCATAATAAAAGTAATGTTTGATCGCTCTAATGTTACTAATATGCATAATTTAAATTCATTTTTAATGCAGCTTCTAGAATTACTTGTTCAATGCTTAACACGACAATTAATATAAAAACAAGAGCCATGAGGTGGTAATGTCACCGCATTTGCTAACAACTATTGCTATCGCAATAAGACAAAGGTTATAGAAATATGATACTTTTGGCTCAAAATTGTAATAGGAAGGAAAACTATTTTTCCACAAAATTACTTAGTTGTCTAATCAAAATTCTTTTGCCACAAAATTATTAGTCATCTAATCGATTTCATTACTTAGCGATTGAATCGATTTCTCAAAGTTTTGTGGGAGCAAGGGTAATTCAAAAAGGATGAAAAACGTGCTAAGCATATTTCTTCATGATCAAAGACCCAATTTGTTACAACTTAAATATGGATACATCCATGTGCAGTCACTGATTTTATATATGTCTCTTTCTACGACATAACAAAGTGTCAATCTCAAATATGGCACGAAACCTTAATTATGGAGAGATATTGATTCTCTCAATTCCAAACTATAACTACTAATAAAATTCTCACTAAAATTTTTAAACAAACTAGGCCATAAATCTCCATTGAATTTTATCAATGTAACTATTGATTTAAAACTTTATATTACTATTCTTGCAATTGTGAAAATGATAAATTACCTCTTCATCTGTAGATTGTTAGATTATTGCTATTAACCTATTAGTTGTGTTTAGGAAGTAACAAATAAAATATCCCAAGTTAAAAAATACAAAATGTTTAAAAACCAATCTACTTTTAAACACATCTATACATTTTTTGAATTTTAACTTATCTTACATACAAATAATCGAATTTCAAATTTATATATTTAGAAGAAAAAAAAACTTAACCTTATTAAAAATCATTACAATAAAAATAAATAAAAATACTAGATTTACACACAGCAAGATACTAAAAGTCATTACAATAAAGCATAACTAAAAAATACTAGAATTACATATAGTAAGGTGTTGAGTTCAGTCCCTAATCTCCATACTCGTTGGGTTTTACATGAGAGTAAGTCAAAACTATAAATGATAATGGTTTTAAATTATCAAGATGGTTATCAGTTGATGAGTGAACAATTATCATTTTGGACCTCAAAGAATGAATGAACAAATGACAAGGATTGAGTTCAATTAGTCATTGCAATGATGTCACTTGTAATTATACTTATATTGCAACATAGGGTTGCATTTACAATATTAACTTCGATCAACAAAAGGTTGTCATTCTTATACTCTCGATCCCCAAAATAAATCAAAACCACAACGCCATCGAATGTGGATTGACTCAACCAATTAGATAAAGGAGACGGGTTAGTTTCGTGTGCCCTATGCGATTAGAGAGAGAGGAAAAATGGCTTCGCATAGTGGATGTACGAGATGATTTTTTCTTATAGAGGGTCGTCTCAGTTACATGAAGATACTTGGTAGCCCAGAACACGCAGCCAGAGTTACCTCGGCGTCTAACGGCCATGAACCAATCAATCAAAACCTCAGTTGCAACTGGTCATATATTCCTTGGAAGATTATGGGCATAGATTTGCATGTGTATATTCCATCCAAACCCAGCAGGAAACCTCTTGATTTGATACCCGAGCAATCATACAATTAAAAAAAACAATGTTTTTATTAAATTTGGAGTAATTACAGAACTAAAATAGACCAAATAGTTTTATTCATTGAAAACCTTTAGGAAACACAGTGAGGCCATGCTTGAGCAACCAAACATAATTATAATTTGTTGTCTCTTCAATGACTTCGTAAAAAATGATATTGGAATCCAAATTTTCGTCCAGGAGCATCATTTTATCTTTGTTGTTGACACATTTGTCCAAGAGGTGATCTGGAATTTGGAGCTCTTCAATAGATTTCTGAGTTTGATTCACTTAAAATCATGACTTACCAATTCACAGTTATAAACTTCTTGTATTTGTTCGAAATTTGATCGACCCGGTCATACTCAAGACGGTGAGAGTTATTGCACTCAAGATGGGTGAGAGTGACTACCGCAGAAAGGGTCCAAAATATCAACTTTTATCATATCTACCAATATTTTCATGTACATAGAGGTGGCTTATTAAAATAATCAATCAACACTTCACTTCTTTCACAAAGCGTTGAGCATTGGATTTACTTTATGCAATGATTGCTAGACAATATCCATGATCGCTAAGCAATGAATGAAATTCAACAAATGTATATGCATGTGGCTTACCAAAATCACCTACCGAGACTTCGTGTCTAGAATTGGATATGAGAAGTGGAAACTATTAGATATGGACTATTAGAGGTCTCCCATTATCATGCATTCCCCGAGTTCCATCACCTCCCTTGTATCTCAACTTAGCCAGTGTTGGATGAAATTGCGATGGAAATCCAACTCTAGTTACCCAATTTTCCTTTGAAAGGCAGAGAGTGAGGATATTGCACCAATATAGAATGAATGGATGAAGGGAGTTCCAGAATGAGTAGCTCTGATAGTGGATGCAAAAGTATGAATTTAAATGCTACACCAACTGTAATTGACGGCCTCAGAAAATGCTATGACGTCGTCACTAGATTATTTATCATTAGTTCATGGCAGGCCACAAACAAGTTTCAAGGAACTTATGCACAGTTGAATGTCAAGTTAAAGGTCGAGGACGGGTTAGTAACTTACAAGTAGTAGGGATTTATCTCCTCATATAATGCAGTTTGTGACTATGACAAACCTAGGCTTGAAGCAGGACTTAAGAAAGAGCATAAATGATGCAATTTAAGGCTTGAAATATGGAATTCATTAAATAACCAAAAATTATGTCTGAAATGCAAAGAAAATAGGCATTTCAAGAAGCACAGGATGTTGACATTGGATTAGAAAGAGTTTTTATCAAGTCTATTATCGGCATTGCACCCAAAGAGTTTATCAAGTCCATTACAGGCAGACATTTCATTCATATGACATTTATTTGTGCAAATAGAGAAGGAAAGTGCTTGTCTGGTCTGGTCTTAATTTCACCGTTAATTTCAAGATTTGGCGTTAAATTCAGCCTTCAATGGATGTTATTTGTTATTTTAAGCTTTAATTTCCATTAAATGAGGCCATTTGTAGCTGGTAGGATACATATTTAAATAGAATTTATGGTGAAATAGCACATCTTTACCGTGCTAGAGATTCATAAGTTGAATAGGTGACATGAATACTACCGAGTAGCGGGGGGAAATATAGGCATTCATTGATGTAATATCATTTTCGATAGGCGAGAAACAGGCATATGATGTGCGTTAGAGGTAGGAGTACTTCTATGTTCTGAGCATTGTTTGTTTTCTCTGATCTTGGCGACCCCTGTAGCCTGTGAATGACGAAAAGGTAATGAAAATTATGTTTATTTAAATGTAATTTATTTTGATTGAAATTTTGCGCTTTCAACAAGGAAAAACTCGCCAGAGCATGCCAAAAATTTTCGCCAGAATTACTATGCATAGGCGGAGTTGTACGATTAGATTAGTTCGATCTGACGATATATTTGCTGAAGAGCTTCAAAAAATGGATCGTGGAGCTGAAATCCATGGAGCGACTGCGATGCAATGTTCTTGGATTCTACGTTCACATCTCACCCGCAGATTCAAACATAAAACATGCACAATGACAGCCTGGACCAACTTTTATATGGAAGGACATACAATAAACCGTCGCTGGATTGGCCTTGTAGATGAAGATCCTGGTCATGCCAACTGCATTTCCCATCACAATTTTCTTATTCCATGATTTATAGATGGAATTCACTAATGGTGCAGGAAGTTACATATCCTAACACTAGGGGTGGGAGTTGATGTCGTGGTTGTGTGAACTGTTCAACATAAATAAAATAATCAAGAGATAAAGAACAATCGTAGATGGGAATACAGGCGATTTATATGGGAGAATGAATGTGTCATGTACATCGTCTTCAATGCTTTAAATAAGATTACATCATATCTGCCGCCAATGTTGGGGACACATTTTACAAAGTAGACATCATTCGTTTTGGCCAATAAGATGCAGAATAAATCTATAATTTAAACAATATTTTATTTTATTTTTTCTTTGATAAATGTTTAAAATTAGATTTTTAAAAAATTAACAGTCATGGATGAAATAATAAGATCAACCCATCCATATATGTCATCGTGCAGTGACATAATAACATATTTGTAATGTCCTTGAAAATTGAAAATAAAAATAAAAAATTACTAGGCTAGTAAAAACTACCTATGCAGAACATTATTGAACTTGCGGAATATAACGTACACTGAATGTCACACTGTTTGCTCGTAAGTTCTTTTTACGTTCTCTCATCTTACTTTCAGTTGTGAATATTACTGTATTTTACTTACGATGTCATAATGCTTGTTTGCTACATTATTCTTATGATTATACATTATTGTGTATGTGTCATTACTTGATTATATGCTTCGTTCATTTTTGCATAGTCTTACTTGTTATTTATATGGTTCTAACTTAACTTTGTTTCTGGAACTAAAGTTGGTGGAGTAGTGGGACTAGTTCTCCCATGACGGTCTGAGAGGTAAAGTGTTTATTTGTCTAGCAAGCTTACTTAGATCGGTTTGAAATAAGACACCCCTTTCATTCTATAATGCAGATTATACTTAGCGACGGAGATTTGTTAAAGAGCGATAAACATTTTGATCATTAACATACCTACTGTTTGTTATTATGTTTCCTTACAGACTCAGATTGATAGCAAGGTAATTACTATCTTCATTAATTATTTAACATAGATAAATTATCTATGTGATACCTATTATTCATTATATTTATAGTTCATGTTTACTACATTAAGAGTATTAACATATCCTTTATTTATTTCTTGGTAGGTTATAAACTTGGCTATAAGATCAAATCTCAATTCTATACATCACAATACTACCATGGCATATTTCATATGCCATGGTTCTAAGCTTAATGCTTAGGAAAATGGGAAAACACTAGTTTAAGGCTTAACCTATGGTTATACGATACATACGATACTTGTGCATTGGGGATTGACTTCGGGTTAGCGTATATATTGCATGGACTAAAAATTATACTATACCTTGTACTAAGCATTAGGGTGGCGAGTTATAACATATGGTTTTGACATTATGAGATGGGGTTTAAGACCTTGCATGGAATGGAGACCAATGTTAATGAAACGATTGTAAACTATGGAGATGTGGGTTTTGGGTCAATAATGGACACCAGGCTGGCGTCATTAATGTATCTCGGGGATTGGGGCAGGCCAAGCTTAGGGCTTGGCTCCACGAATGGCTTGGTCATTTTGCTTGGCTCTTTGGTGGTCTGGTTTTGGATCTGCGTACTGGATGGAGGCGACTCTCTGGTTAACGAAGCTATGCTTCGTTGGTTTCATGACAACGTTTGATGTTTTTTTCATGGCTCATTTAGTTTCATACTTCCCATCCCTCGTCGTTTTGGTGGTTGCAGGTGACAGGGATGGCGAGGAGTGGGATGGCTCAGAGCTTTGTTGTCAGTTCAAGGATGATGCCATAAGGTGCATGGTAAGCCTTTTAAACAAGACTATGCTTGTCATCTCTCGACCTTATGGGTAGGACTAGGTTATATCATGTTGTTGGTTGGGGTTTTACTGTGGGATTTCGATTCACCTTTGGGCTTGTGTTTACAATGTTTAGGTTTGTAAAATAATGGTGTTGTTAGCAGCGAATGGGGAACCTTGGGACTTTTAACAGACTCTGTTTTTTTATTATGTAATGCGTGTTTTGGTTTGGGGCTTTAAGCCTAGGCAGCACCATTGCTTGCAATGGTGCCATAGCCCTTGGCACGACTGTGTAAACTTTGATTGAAGACTTTAATGGTTATTGTGTAAATAAATCTATCCTATGTTTTTTATATTGCGTTGTTATTTTTAAAGCTTGGATTTATGTGGCATTCGCCTTCGTCGATGGTCTGTGTATAAATGCTTATATTCATTTCTTAGCTGTAATACTTGACAACGTACGGGTTGAGACCATGACGTGCATGGCATGAGCACTCCCCATGGTTGTTGCGATAGCTTGGATGGTTGCAATTCGTTACTGTTTCGTTTATTAGTATGTAATGTGGAATGTGAAAGAGCCATGGGTGTAAAACCACGATGGCTATCGTTGCTGTAGGTTGACTTGTTGACAGGCATACGATATCTTAGGGTTTACTTTTAAGGGACTGTGTATTTAGTTAACGTGGTCGAGGCCGCACTTACAGCGTGAGTGCAAACACAGGGTCTCACGACCTTGTTGTAGCCTGTTTAACTTGTTATTCTAGCCCACATACATTCGGTGTATAGCGTGGCCTTGATAATTGTAGAATGACTCTACAGGATTCGAATCCTTATCGTTGTTGATTTAATGAGTATGTAAATAAAATGGATGGTTACAATTTGGGGCTTAGGTGCCCACAGGATTCGATTCCTCCCCTCTCCTGTATATTTACTTGGGTTGTGTAGAGACTACGATGTGGTTTATAATTTGGTTCCCGTGTATTAGTGTAAGTATATGGTTTTAAATGTTATAAGGAACGAATGCATGGTTATGTAAACGATTACTACGTATGTATTTATATTGTGGTTTTTATTATGGCCTGCGACTTGTGTTTGGATACCCACATGGGTCGATACTGCGACCCCTGGTAGCTTAAGGGTTTTATTTAATTAATGAAAAGTTACTTGATTACTTGTTATGTGATAGTTGTGAGTAATATTAGATGGGACTTAAATGGTTTATGCATACGATTCTGATTATGTAGATTTATATATTAGGACTATGGATTTTAATTAGGAAATGGAACTTGACCTTAACCAATGAATGGCCACAATGCTTACTCTGGTTAAGTGCTTATGATGGAGTTATTTTAATGGAAATGATTTAGTAGTTAACATGTATTTAATTATGCAGACCTTGAAAGGTCTTGCCGGTTTTTATCTTGGATTTAATATGAAATGCTTATAACTTGTGCATTAGATATAATTATTGTATTGGTAGTTTAGATTTGTATTTCCATTATATATATATATATATATATATATATATTAGTTTATTTGTAGATAAAAGATTAGGTTAACTAGGTTGTAAGCTTATACTGATATATGTATATCTTACTTCTGAACTAGTCTATATAAATCTAAAACATACCTCTGCTAACAAATAGAATATGTCAGTAAAGTTTATAAAGGCCAAAAGAACATATAGATAACATAATTGAAATAAAACCTAGTTTGTAAATAACACAGGTTCAACAGTAAAAATACTACAGACATTAAAACTAGGGTGCAAAACCCTTGATAAACATTTATAATGAATTAAAATTACAGAAGTGAACTAATGAATAAACCCTGGGTAAATCTTGGTATAGAAAATAACTTGCAGCCTAGGGTTATAATTTAAAAATACAAACCCTAACAGATTTTAAACAGAGAACCAAACACATAAGGTTAGGAAATTCAATGTAATCATTTGCCTAACATAGCCAGTATTTATTCTAGAGAAATGGAATAGGCAATCTAGGGCTTCATACCTGTAACTTGAAGCTCTTTCAATGGTTGAACCTGCACACCCAAATCACCATCATTAACAATTGATAGGAAAATCTGACCTCTGTATTAGATGACCGAATCACTTGGAAACTACCACCTTCCACCCAACCATGACCGGGAACCGTTCCCGGTTTAAGTCCAGATCCCTTCGAGCTAGACTCCAACATGCAAGTAGCTTAGAGCTCCTAAAGTAGGGTTTCCTAGCTGGTATATCAGGTTTGGATCGGTTTTACTTTTTCCTTCCAAGAAAATGTTCTCCAAGAAATCACTGGAGAGCACAACATGAAGAAATATCACTCCTCCCAATAATAGATCAGCACCCCAAGCCTTTCCTTGGATTGAGACTTTATAGACAGACTTTTCAGTCAAAGGGAAACCTTGATTTCTTGATTTAACCATTTTTACTTAATTTGGTTAATTTTTAATACTTTAACTTAGGAACTTTCAACTAGTTCCTAATTAGACTTTTGTAGGTATTGGATTATTTATTATCTTTAAGTAATAATGGATGGAGCTTTTCTTTCTTCCTTTCATCATTAATATTATTACTATATTTATTCTTTATACATACCATGTATAAAATACATAATAATATAACATTTGTTAACATTTTTCTTTTGGCATCATATACCATGATCCTTAGACTTAATGACACTTTTTCAATAAAGCCAAATAGGTAGATGGTTAGGTCTACTAGGCTAGGTAATTCTAAACATCCTTGCATGTTGGATTCCCTCGTATAACGTGGTAGTTCTTCGATACTTGATGAGAATACATAAATTCAAAATTTCATTTAATCACTTATAAATAAGTCTGATGAGATCATATTTTTCTCGAGTCGTTTTCACTCGGAAGTTATTAAATTTTTTTCAGTAACCCCTAGCACTTACCAGATCCCATACTCATCGCTTAAACATGGAGTTACAAACTTAGTGCAATTCCAGGTCTCTTCACTCAACACTAATGCTAGGATGTACTTGTACGATACACCTAGGGATACAATGGCCAAGGATGCGATGCTCTAGAGCTTATGCTCAACATCAACATGGAAGGATCCAAGGCTTATGCTCAACATCAACATGGAAGGATCCAAGGCTTATGCCCAACACTTCCAATTATCTTTTCATGTGTTCTAGATCTTCTCGCTCAACACAAATGTAAGGACTCATGTGCTTCAGAGCTTATTGCTTAACACAAAATATTAATTACCCATGTGCTCCAGAGCTCCTCGCTCAACACAAAACATTAATTACACATGTGCTCGAGAGCTCCTAGCTCAACAAAAAACATCTCATTAATCATGTGCTTCAGGGTTCATGCCCAACACAAATAAACATATATATCATCAATAATTGGCTTACGCCCAATATATAAAACAAATCATCATGTTCATATGTAGTGGGGTCCTTGACCCAAGTATATCAGAATAAACTATCAAGATAACATCATAATCCATAGATTCATGCACATAAGTGTTAGGTTCAAAATTCAAGATATTACATCCCTCCCTACTTAGAACAAAACCGTCCCTGGTGTTCTAGGGACTCAGAATGACATCATGAAACAAGGTGGGGTAAGCCTTTCTCATGGTGGCTTCATTCTCCCAAGTAGCCTCATCAGCCTTAAACTGCTTCCATTGCACTTTCAATTGGACTACGGTGCGCTTCCTGAGCTGCACCTCTCTCTTGTCCAATATATGAATAGGCTCAAGGGAAAACTCCCCTTGAGGTTCCACCTGTAATAAGAACCAATCAACTACATGTTTAGTATCATAAACATATTTCTTTAACAAAGATGATCGGAACACATTATGGACTCTTACATGCGTGGGTAACACTAGCTCATATTCCACTGGCCCTTTCTTGGCTAGTATTTCAAAAGGTCCACAAAATCTAGGTGCTAACTTACTACACCTACCCAAGCTCAACGAGCTTCGTTTTTCTTTTACTTTCAAGTAGACATGATCCCCTATTTGAAAGTCTTTATCTTTTCTTTTTCTATCCGCGTAACTTTTCTAGCGGTCTTGTGCTTCTTTAAGGTTCAACTGGACCTTGGTAACTAGTTGTTACAAGTCCATTAATAAATCAGACCCTAACATGAGCCAATACACTGGGCTATCCCAAGTAACTAGTGTTCTACACTTTCGTCCATAGAGTACCTCAAAGGGACTCATCTTTGTTGAAGTTTGATAACCGTTGTTATACGCAAAATCTGCAAGATGCAAGTAGTCTTCCCACTTAGTGGGGTTGTTCATGACATACATTCTAAGCATGTCCTCGACAATCTGGTTTTCTCTTTATGTCTACGCATCTATCTGCGGGTGATACACAGTGATAAAGTTCAGCCTGTCTCCAATCCGGAGAATAAATATCTCCAAAATTTTCTTGTAAACTTAACATCACGATCCGATATGATTGCCTTGGGTATCCTGTGCAATCTAAATATCACCCTCAAGAAGATATCAACAATGTTCACTGCCTTGTAGGTCGACTTCGCAGAAATGAAGTGTGCTGCTTTTGACAACTTGTCAATGACTACAAAAATAGAATCATTTTGCTTCTTACTTTTCGGTAGGCCGGTGATAAAATCCATACTAATGACCTCCCACTTCCATTCCAGAATGGGTAACGGCTGTAGCAATCCTGAAAGATGTTGATGCTCAGCGTTGACTAGCTGACATTCCTGACATTTCGTGATAAACATCGCAATGTCAACCTTTAACTTAGGCTAGAAAAAGTGTCGCTTGACGGTGGATATCATCTTTTAATATCTCGGGTGCCCTGAGTAGGGTTCCCGATGAAATTCCATGAGGATGCTACATAGAATGTCCCCTCCTTCTGTAACGTACAATCTATCATTGGACCATAGCAGTACAGAGTCGTCTACCTTGTAATCTTTTTGTTGTTGAAACAACCTGTCCTCTTGGACTTTCTTGAGGATTTCTACATAGAAAGGGTCAACTCTATTGGCTGTTCTAATCCTCTTATGCAAATATGCATTGGTTTGTCTCAAAGTCACCTCATATATCATATGAGTTCATCAGCTCAAAGCATCAAAAAACTTTGTTCTCTTTGCCCTTAATATGCTTTATCTCGAAATGGTACTCACTAAGGAAAGACAACCACCTGACTTGCCTTGCATTCAAATCCGGTTGATCGAATAAATATTTCAAACTCATTACGTCTGTTTTCATAAGGAACTTCCTTCCCATGAGGTAGTGCGTCCACATCTTCAAAGCATGGATGATGGCTGCTAACTCAATATCGTGCGTGGGGTAGTTCTGCTCATGTTGTTTTAACTTCCGTGATTCATAACAGATCGCGTGATCGTTCCACAAGAGGACTCCTCCAAGTCCTTCCTTGCTTACATCCGTGCAAACAACGAAATCCCCATCGGGATCCGCAATTCGTAGTATCAGTGCGGTCATCAAAAGCTACTTAAGTTTTTGAAAACTTTCTTCACACTTGGAAGTCCATAAGAAATAATTTGCTTTCTTTTAAAAAGCGGTCATGGGGCAAGTGATTCGCAAGAAGTTCTCAATGAACTTTCGATAATATCTGGATAATCCCAAAAAAGACCTAGTGTTAGTGACACTAGTAGGGGTAGGCCAATCCTTTATGGCTTTAATCTTTTTCGGGTCCAAAGCTATCCCTGTCTCAAAGATAATGTGACCTAAGTACTGTATCTGTGGTTTGTAAAAATCACATTTACTTAATTTAACGTAAAGTTAGTGTTCTTGTAACACTCGTAGTACTATGCAAAGGTGCTCTTTGTGTTCCTCTTTATCCTTGGAATAAACCAGGATGTCGTCTATAAATACCAAGAAAAACTTACCCAAATACTTACCGAATATGTTGTTCATCATACACATAAAGTTCGCGGGTGCATTGGTCAATCCGAACGGCACCACTACAAAATCGTAGTGCTCGTACCTCGTACGAAAGGCGGTTTTGTGAATATCCTCGTCGCGAATCCATACCTGATGGTACCCGGATCACAAGTCAATCTTTGAAAATATTTTGGCTCCTCCCACCTGATCGAACAAGTCATCGATCATAAAGCGTGGATAACGTTTCTTGATAGTCATTTTTTTCAACTAACGGTAATCAATGCACATCCGCATCGTATCGTCTTTCCTTTTTACAAACAGTATCGGTGCTCCCCAAGGAAACACACCGAGTCAGATATACCCTTTCTCTATCAACTACTGCAACTGTAGTTTCAGTTCCACCAAATCAGGTGCACTCATGCAGTAAGGGGATTTGGAATCCGAAACTAATCCTCGGGTCAGTTCGATGGAAAAGTCTAGGTCTCATTTCGGAGGTAATCCTGGGATTTCTTCGGGAAACACATCCTTGAATTCTTCAAGAACGGGGAAGTATTCTATGCGTTTTTCTCTTTCAGACTCTAGGTCTCGTATTTTTACTACAAACAACTTGCAGCCCTTCCTCACGCATTTCTTCCCTTGTAAAGAAAATATTTTCCTTACGGAAACTTTCTTTGGAATGCCTTGAACCTTCACTTAGTTCCCTTAGACCAATACACAATATTGACTTATGTAAGCAATTGAGCATGACATGGCGATGTTCCAACAAGTCCATGCCAATAAGTATATCGTACGATCCTAAGGGTAGGATGTTCAAGTTTACTTTCCTTGGAAAACTATTCAGGCTTACCACACAATCTTTAGCTATTTCCGAAACTTCTCGTTTCGTACCTATGGCTAACTAAAACAGCCAAGGTTTATCATGCTTTACTTTGACTAGTTTGCATACATCAACAATTTTAGGTGAAACATAGCTTCGGCAAGCATCGGGATCAATAAGTATTGAAATAGAAGTGTTCAAGATCTTACCCTCTATCTCAACCATTGTAGCTTGATGGTCTACCTTTTGGCCATCCAATGCTGCATAGATCCACGGTGTTCCCGCTATGTCCTCGAAGGTTGGTTTTTCTTGTAAGTTATGCAAGGCCCCATTGGTCTTGTTCTTACAATCTTGGGCATAATGAGGCCCACTGCATTTCCAGCACTTGATCGGTAGCGGAGTAGCATTGTCTCTACTTGTTAGTGGATTGTTAACATTAGGAGCTGGTACATAAGGATTCGTACTATATTTATTGAAGTTCTTGTTTACTAGAAAGATGTTATTCTGCTTTCTGTATGGCTATGGGTTAAACCCAAGTTTGCGGTTATCAAAAAAGTTCTTCGAATTGTCTCTAGTTCGGTTCATATTCTCTCGTCGTAGCTTCCCATGCTCATAGCAGAGCCTGGCCTTGTGCAGCGTAGTATACAAAGTTTTTAGCATGTCGAATTCAATCCTTTCCCGAAAGTTGGGAGGAAGACATCCTAAAATATGCTGGATCTTTACCTTTCCATCCTTAATGTATGCTATATAATGTAACAGATCTAGAAATTTGTTAATCAAGCGTCCATAGTCATGGACCCCATACGTAGCTCGTGGAACTCTTTCACCTTTCAGTCAAAGAACTTTTCCAACATCTACTTTTCTTGGAATATTTTTCGGAAGTTATCCCAACGTATTTCTCTTAGCTCATATTTCTTGGTGTGTTTTAAATCCCTCCACCATCTGGCTTCCTTACCATTTAAATTATAGATGGCAAGTCGAGCCTTCATTTCACTTGAGTAGTTATGAATGTGGAAATATTTGCTCATTCCTAGCAGCTACTCTTTAGCTTTCTCCCCAGTGTTTACTTCAACTTCATAGGTCAAGGCTCTTATTTTTCTAAATTTCCTCTAAAGACTGTTATCGCTTCTTTGTTTCTTTTTGCAAGGAGAAAGAGAGCCATCACTGGAAGGACTATACTGATCTACTTTTTCTGTTTCAGGGGTATGTTCCTCTTTTTCCTCTTCTCTTGGGCTGCTGGCCCATTTATGGTAGGGTTCTCTTTTCGATCTGTTTGTGGATTGAGTAGGCTTTCCCTGCAAGCTTCTTCCCGCCATATTTCTTAGTAATGCTTCATTAATAGCTTGCTGTTATTTTCTTTTGTTCAGAATAACTTCTCTGAAACTTTACAATTCTGCTTGAAGACAGTGTATCGTCTTCAAAATATCAGAATTTAATTCCACCACCAGATCTGCTTCTGGGGTGGGCGTGTTCATCTTTCCTAGGCGGCTGTTATCTTCCTCAATATTCATAATCTAAACTGTTCTGTAAAAAGTCCTGAAATTTGCAAAAATTTTAAATGACAGAAAAATTTCTATTAGTAACAAAATTTAATAACATACTTTATTTTCTTTGCAGTGAATGCTTGGTGCGCCCATAGGACCCTTAGTATTGAAACTAGGCTCTGATACCACTTGTAATGTCCCCAAAAATTTTTAAAAAAATAAAAATAAATTATTATGCTAATAAAAACTTCCTATGTTGAACATTATTGAACTTGCAGAATATAATGTACACTTAATGTACCATTGTTTGGTCGTAACTTGTTCTTGCGTTCTATCATCTTACTTTCAGTTGTGAATATTATTGTATTTTACTTACGATGTCATAATGCTTGTTTGCTACATTATTCTTATGGTTATACATTATTGTTTATGTGTCGTTACTTTGATTATATGCTTCATTCATTTCTGCATAGTCTTACTTGTTATCTATATGGTTCTAACTCATCTTTGTTTCTAGAACTAAAGTGGGTGGAGTGGCGGAACTAGTTCTCCCATGACAGTTTGAGAGGTAACGTGTTTACTTGTCTAGCAGGCTTACTTAGTTCGCTTTGAACTAAGGCACCTGTTTCATTCCGTAATGCAGATTATACTTAGCGACAAATATTTGTTAAAGAGCGATGGACATTTTGATCATTAACATACCTACTGTTTGTTATTACGTTTCCTTACAGACTTAGATTGATAGCAAGGTAATTACTATCTTCATTAATTATTTAACATAGATAAATTATCTATGTGATACCTATTATTTATTATATTTATATTTCATTTATAGTTCATGTTTACTACATTAAGAGTATTAACATATTCTTTATTTATTTCTTGGTAGGTTATAAACTTGGCTAAAAGATCAAATCTCGATTTTGTACATGTCACGTCCCCATGCCTCCGGCCGACAAAGAGGACACGACTACAAGATTCAAACACCTGGGCTAAGAGCCACGTGAACGTGCACAGGTATAAAATTTTCTGAAACAAAATGCTTAAACAAAATTGAACTAAAATATGCACACAAGATTGTTTATCATACACAGATGCAACTTAATCCTCATACACAGCGAAAAACAATAGCATTCATACATGCATGTATTCAACATGTTCGTTTCATATCATTAACAGTAATACAGTTGCAGAAGTAAAATGGAGAAAATCACTTATCTTATGATGAACTCGATCCGCAACCAGCTACGTCGCTGCAACGTTCCACCCAACCATAGGCCAGCGTGCTCCTTAATCTCTCAGCAGCGCTGCCACCCCCGAGCTGGGCATGATTCTCCAAGGAATAAGGGAACTAGCAGGCTTACACATAGCCAGGGATATACAAAAACACAGCCAATCCAACACAGTTGGGTTTATCAGGCCATTAAGGAGCTGGAGAAGGAAAATTGCTAAGCTCTTGAGCTCATTACAGAGCCAAGAACACCTACACCATAACTAGCCTGACTTCTAAGACACCCAAACACACCCAACACAAGGAATCAGTCCCTTCTCTGCTACACAGTCCCTCAGGCCCTGCATTCCCTTCCAGTGCTATTCAGGGGTGATGGAGAAGAAGGCCAGCCCTCTAGCTCTGTCTGTGTGGTTTCCAGACACCAGGTTTATCAAGCAAATCTAAGCCAACATCCCTGCCCCTCCCACAGTCCGAAGACAAACCATTGCACTTAGGCAATTAATTTAGCTGTTACAGCTTAAATAGGGAAAACGATTTCTAAGTCGTTCTTGGACCTCTCGTGGCCAAAACGACTCCCAATAATCGAATTACATAGTCCCAACTAAACAGTAAACATGGGGAAAGAACAACAGTTCCAATATCAGTGTAAAAATGACGGAAATTACACAACCATACCGGTCTGTGAGGAGAACATACAGCTGAGGATGTGAATGGCTCTTTTCAGGAAATCGTGGGTGAAAACGCACAGCTCTCAGCTCGCTGTATCAGCTGGAAACCAGGAAAATTCCTGTGCGTGAGGAAGCAATCCAACCCAGTGAGGAAAGGAACAGACAATGGAGGTCCTGCGTGAGGAAAAACAGCTCCGTTTTTTCCCATGGATGAACAAACAACAGGAAGGACGCGAAATTTTAGTGCGTGGGTGCTCAGCAACTCGTGGAGAGAGGAAGAAAAATCTGCATGGGTGAAGAGTGCGTGAAGGCTTCCCCTTTCCATTCCGAAGTCAATTGCTGGGTGGAGTGTGCATGGAGGCATGGACTGACAGTCCTGCCACCCCACTCCCAAAACAATTGACTTCCATAACTTTTCCCAGCTGCCAGCAGAAATTATTAAATGGAGGTAGTTGGAATAAAACAAAAGAAGATGACACATGGGTTTTTTCCCCTTTTTGGCTCAAGGTTTGACAAATCCCCCCCCACATCCTTATCCTTGGGAAAATCATGCCCCATTCGATTTAGTTGCCGCGATCGTAGCTGGTTGTGTTCATTTTAATTATAGATGCATATTTACATGATGACCAACATAATATATGCCGCATGCCCCGATATACCATCGGTGACAAGTTTAAATCCAAGACATAGCATAACCGATCAATGGTGGGGCCTTGGCCTTTAACTCCACACCATGATCATTTACAATATATACATCATATACTTTTAATGCAACGGGGTCAAAACCGGGACATTACAGTACATAACAATACTACCATGGCATATGCCATGGTTCTAAGCTTAATGCTTAGGAAAATGGGAAAACATTGGTTTAAAGCTTAACCTATGGTTACACGATACATATGATACTTGTGCATTGGGGATTGACTTTGGGTTAGAGTATATATTGCATGGACTAAACATTATACTATACCTTGTATTAAGCATTGGGGTGGCGAGTTATAACATATGTTTTGACATTATGCAATGGGGTTTAATACCTTGCATGGAATGGAGACCAACGTTAATGAAACAATTGTAAACTATGGAGATGTGGGATTTGGGTTAATAATGGACACTAGGCTGGCGCCTTTAATGCATCTCGTGGCTTGTGGCATCATAAGCTTAGGGCTTGGCTCCACGAATGACTTGGTCATTTTGATTGGCTCGTTGGTGGTTTGGTCTTGGCTCTGCACAGTGGATGGAGGCGACTCCCTGGTTAACGAAGGTATGCTTCGTTGGTTTCATGACAGCATTTGATGTTTGTTTCATGGCTCATTCAATTTCATACTTCTCATCCCTCATCGTTTTGGTGGTTGCAGGTGACAGGGTTGGTGAGGAGTGGTATGGCTCAGAACTTTGCTGTCAGTTCAAGGATGATGCCATAAGGTACACAACAATCCTTTTAGACAAGCCTACGCTTGTCACCTCTCGGCCTTATGGGTAGGACTGGGTTATATCACGTTGTTGGTTATGGTTTTACTCTGGGATTTCGATTCACCTTCGGCCCTATGTTTTCAAGGTTTGGGTTTGTAAAATGTGTTGTTAGCAGCGAATGAGGAAGCTTGGGGCTTTTAACAGACTCTGCATTTTGTATATGTAATTCATGTTTTGGTTTGGGGCTTTAAGCCTAGGAAGCACCATTGCTTACAATGGTGCCATAGCCCTTGGAACGACCGTGTAAACTTCGATTGAAGACTTTAATGATTACTGTGTAAATAAATCTATCATGTGTTTTTGATATTGCGTTGTTATTTTTAAATCTTGGATTTATGTGGCATTCTCCTTCGTGGATGGTTTGTGTATAAATGCTTATATTCATTTCTTAGATATAATACTTGATAGCGTATGGGTTGAGACCATGTCGTGTATGGCATGAGCACTCCCCATGGTTGCTGCGATAGCTTGGATGGTTGCAATTCGTTACTGTTTCGTTTATTAGTATGTAATATGGAATGTGAAAGATCCATGGGTGTAAAACCACGATGGCTATCGTTTTTGTAGGTTGACTTGTTGACAGGCATACAATATCTCAGGGTTTACTTTTAAGGGACTGTTTAATTAGTTAATGTGGCTAAGGTCACGCTTACAGCGTGAGTACAAACACAGGGTCTCACGACCTTGCTGTAGCATGTTTAACTTGTTATTGTAGCCCGCATACATTTTGTGTATAGCATGGACTTGATAATTGTAGAACGACTCTACAGGATTTGAATCCTGGTCGTTGTCAATTTAATGAGTATGTAAATAAAATGGATGGTTACGATTTGGGGCCTAGGTCCCCACAGGATTCGATTCCTGCCCTCTCCTTTATATTTACTTGGACTGTGTAGAGATTACGATATGGTTTATAATTTGGTTCCTGTGTATTAGTGTAAGTTTATGGTTTTAAATGTTATAAGGAACGAATGCATGGTTGTGTAAACGATTACTGCGTATGTATTTATATTGTGGTTTTTATTATGGCTTGGAACATGGGTTTGAATACCCACAAGGGTCGATACTGCGACCTCTGGTAGCTTAAGGGTTTTAATTTAATTAATGAAAAGTTACTTGGTTGCTTGTTATGTGATAGTTGTGAGTAATATTAGATGGGACTTAAATGATTTATGCATACGATTCTGATTATGTGGATTTATATATTAGGACTGTGGATTTTAATTAGGAAATGGAACTTAACCTTGACCAATGAATGGCCACGATGCTTACCTTTGTTAAGTGCTTATAATGGAGTTATTTTAATGGAAATGATTTAGTAGTTAGCATGTATTTAAGTATGCAAACCTTGAAATGTCTTGCCGATTTTTATCTAGGAATTAATATGGAGTGTTTATAACTTGTGCATTAGATATAATTATTGTATTCGTAGTTTAGATTTGTATTTCCATTTTATATCTGTTATAATATATATATATATATATATATATATATATATATATATATATATATTAGTTTAGTTGTAGATAAAAGATTAGGTTAACTAGGTTGTAAGCGTATACTGATATATTTATATCCTACTTATGTACTAGTCTATATAAATCTAAAACATGTATCTACTTACAAATGGAATATGTCAGTAGAGTTTATAAAGGTCAAAAGAATAGATAGGTAATAGATTTGAAATAAAACCTAGTTTGTAAATAACACAGGTTCAATAGTAAAAATACTACAGACATTAAAACTAGGATGCAAAACCCTTGATAAATATTTCTAATGAATTAAAATTACAGAAGTGAACTGATGAATAAAGCCTAGGTAAGTCTTGGTATAGAAAATAACTTACAGCCTAGGGTTATCATTTAAAAATGCAAACCCTAGCGGATTTTAAACAGAGAACCAAACACATAGGGTTAGGAAATTCAATGTAATCATTTGCCTAACATAGCCAACATTTATTCTAGAGAAATGGAATAGGTAGTCTATGGATTCATACATGTAACTTGAAGCTCTTTCAATGGTTGAACCTGCACACTCAAATAACCAACATTAACAATTTATAGGCAGATCTGACCTCTGTTTTAGATGACCGAATCACTTGGGAACTACCACGTTCCACCCAAACATGACCCAGAACCGTTCCTAGTTTAAGTTCAGATCCCCCCGAGCTGGACTCCAACATGCAAATAGATTAGAGCTCCTAAGGTAGGGTTTCCTAGCTGGTATATCAGGTCTAGATCGGTTCTCTTTTTTTCTTCTAGTAAAATTTTCTCCAAGAAATCACTTGAAAGCACAACAGGGATAAATATGACTCCTCCCAATAATAGATCAACACCCCAAGCCTTTCCTTGGCTTGAGACTTTATAGACAGACTTTGCAGTCAAAGGGACAGTTAAATCAAGAAACCTTCATTTCTTGATTTAACCCTGTTTACTTGCTATTTGGTTGATTTTTAATACTTTAACTTAGGAACTTTAAACTAGTTCCTAATTAGACTTTTGTAAGTATTGGACTATTTATTATCTTTAAAAAAATAAATAATAGTGGATGGATCTTTTCTTTCTTCCTTTCATCATTAAAATTATTACTATATTTATTCTTTATACATACCATGTATAAAATACATAATTATATAACATTTGTTAACATTTTTCTTTGGGCATCATATACCATGATCCTTAGACTTAATGACACTTCTTCATTAAGGTCAAATAGGTAGATGATTAGGTCTACTAGGCTAGGCAACTCTAAACATCCTTGCATGTTGGATTCCCTCGTATAACGTGGTAGTTCTTCAGTACTTGATGAGAATACAGAAATTCAAAATTTCATTTAATCACTTATAAATAAGTCTGATGAGATCAATATTTTTCTCGAGTCGTTTTCACTCGAAAGTTATTAAATTTTTTTCAGTAACCCCTAGCTCTTACCAGATCCCATACTCAATGCTTAAACAGGGAGTTACAAACTTATTACAATTCCAGAGCTCTTCGCTCAACACTAATGCTAGGATGTACTTGTGCGATACACCTAGGGATACAATGGTCAAGGATCTGATGCTCCAGAGCTTATGCTCAACATCAACATGGAAGGATCCAAGGCTTATGCCCAACACTTCCAATTATATTTTCATGTGTTCCAGAGCTTCTCGCTCAACATAAATGTAAGTACTCATGTTCTTCAGAGCTTCTTGCTCAACACAAAATATTGATTACCCTGTGATCCAGAGCTCCTCGCTCAACACAAAACATCTCATCAATCATGTGCTTCAGGGTCTATGCCCAACACAAACAAGCATATATATATATCATCAATAATTGGCTTATGCCCAATATATAAAACAAATCATCATGTTCATATGCAGTGGGGTCCTCGACCCAAATATATCAAAATAAACTATCGAGATAACATCTTAATCCATAGGTTCATTCCTATAAGTGTTAGGTACAAAATTTGGGATATTACATCCCTCCCTGCTTAGAACAACACCGTACCGGTGTTCTAGGGACTCGAAATGATATCATGAAACAAGACAGGGTAAACCTTTCTCATGGTGGCTTCATTCTCCCAAGTAGCCTCATCGGCCTCAAAGTGCTTCCATTGCACTTTCAACTGGACTACAGTGCACTTCCTGAGTTGCACCTGTCTCTTGTCCAATATATGAATAGGCTCAGGGGCAAACTCCCCTTCAGGTTCCACCTGTAATAAGTACCAACTAACTACATGTTTAGTATCATAAACATATTTCTTTAACAAAGATGCTTGGAACACATTATGGACTCTTACATGCACGGGTAATGCTAGATCATATGCCACTGGCCCTTTCTTGGCTAGTATTTCAAAAAGTCCACAAAATCTAGGTGCTAACTTACCACACCTACCCAAGCTCAACGAGCTTCGCTTTGTTTTTACTTTCAAGTAGACATGATCACCTATTTGAAAGTATTTATCTTTTTTTTTTTTCGATCCGCGTAACGTTTCTAGCGGTCTTGTGCTTCTTTAAGGTTCACCTGGACCTTGGTAACCAGTTGTTCCAAGTCCATTAATAAATTAGGCCCTAACATGAGTCGATCCACCGATCTATCCCAAGTAATTGGTGTTCTACACTTCCGTCCATAGAGTACCTCAAAGGGACTCATCTTGGAGGAATTCTGATAACCGTTGCTATACGCAAACTATGAAATATGCAGGTAGTCTTCCCACTTAGTGGGGTTGTTCATTACATACATTCTAAGCATGTCCTCAACAATCTGGCTTACTCTTTATGTTTGCTTGTCTGTCTGCGAGTGATACACAGTGCTAAAGTTCAACTGCGTCTCCAATCCGGAGAATAAATATCTCCAAAAGTTTCTTGTAAACTTAACATCCCGATCCGAGATGATTGCCTTGGGTATCCCATTCAATCTAAATATCTCCCTCAAGAAGATATCAGCAATGTTCACTGCCTTGTAGGTCAACTTCACAGGAATGAAGTGTGCTTCTTTTGACAACTTGTCAATGACTACAAAAGTAGAATCATTTTGCTTCTTACTTTTCGGTAGGCCGGTGATAAAATCCATATTAATGACCTCCCACTTCCATTCCAGAATGGGTAACGGCAGCAACAATCCCAAAGGATGCTGACGCTCAACTTTGACTAGCTGACATTCCTGACATTTCACGATAAACATCACAATGTCGGCCTTTAACTTAGGCCAAAAAAAGTGTCTCTTAATGACGGATATCATCTTTTGATATCTCAGGTGCCCTTAGTAGGGTTCCTGATGAAATTTCGTGAGGATGCTGGACCGAATGTTCCCTTCTTCTAGAACGTACAATCTATCATTGGACCATAGCAGTCCGGATTCATCTACCTTATATTCTTTTTGTTGTTGAAACAACCTGTCCTCTTGGACTTTCTTGAGGATTTCTACATAGAAAGGGTCAACTCTGTTGGCCGTTCTAATCCTCTCATGCAAATCTGCATCAGTTTGACTCAAAGTCACCTCATATATCATATGAGTTCGTCAGCTCAAAGCATCGGCAACGTTGTTCTCTTTGCCCTTAATATGATTTAGTTCGAAATGGTACTCACTAAGGAAAGCCAACCACCTGCCTTGCATTGCATTCAAATCCGGTTGATCGAATAAATATTTCAAACTCATATTGCTTGTCTTCTGAAGGAACTTCCTTCCCATGAGATAGTGCATCCACATCTTCAAAGTGTGGATGATGGCTGCTAACTCAAGATCGTGCGTGGGGTAGTTCTGTTCATGTTGTTTTAACTTCCGCGATTCATAACAGATCACGTGATCATTCTGCAAGAGGAATCCTCCAAGCCCTTCCTTTCTTGCATCCTTGCAAACAACGAAATCCCCATTGGGATCCGCAATTCGTAGTATCAGCGCGGTCATCAAAAGCTGCTTAAGTTTTTGAAAACTTTCTTCGCACTTGGCAATCCATACGAACTTATTTGCTTTATTTTGCAAAGCAGTCATGGGGAAAGCAATTCTCGAGAAGTTCTCAATATTCAACTAATCCCAAAAAGGACCTAATGTCAGTGACACTAATAGGGGTAGGCCAATCCTTTATGGCTTTAATCTTTTTCGGGTCCACAGCTATCCCCGTCTCAGAGATAATGTGATCTAAGTACTGTATCTGTGGTTTGTAAAAATCACATTTACTAAACTTAGCATAAAGCTGGTGTTCTCGTAACACTTGTAGTACTATGCAAAGGTGCTCTTCGTGTTCCTCTTTATTCTTGGAATAAACCAAGATATCGTCTATAAAGACCAAGACAAACTTATCCAGATACTTACTGAATATGTTGGTCATCATACACATAAAGTTCCCGGGTGCATTGGTCAACCCGAATGGCATCACTACAAACTCGTAGTGCTCTTACCTCATACGAAAGGCAGTTTTGTGAATATCCTCCTCGCGAATCCATACCTGATGGTACCTAGATCGCAAGTCAATTTTGGCTCCTCCCAGCTGATCGAACAAGTCATCGATCCTAGGGAGTAGATAACAGTTCTTGATAGTCATTTTGTTCAACTGGCAGTAATCGATGCACATTCGCATCGTACCGTCTTTCTTCTTTACAAACAGTATCGATGCTCCCCAGGGAGACACACTGGGTCGGATATACCCTTTCTCTATCAACTCCTGTAACTGCAGTTTGAGTTCCACCAACTTAGGTGCACTCATGCAGTAAGGGGATTTGGAAGTTGGAACTAATCCTGGGGTCAGTTCGATGGAAGAGTCTAGGTCACGTTTTAGGGGTAATCCTGGGATTTCCTCGGGAAATACATCATTGAATTCTTCAAGAACGGGGAAGTATTCTATGCGTTGTACTCTTTCAGACTCTAGGTCTCGGATGTTTACTGCAAACAACTTGCAGCCCTTCCTCACGCATTTCCTCGCTTGCAAGGCAGATATTTGTCTTACGGAAACTTTCTTTGGAATGCCTTGAACCTTCACTTGGTTCCCTTGGCTATCAATACACAAGATTGACTTGTGTAAGCAATCGAGCATGACATGGTGCTATCCAACCAGTCCATGCCGATAAGTATATCGTACAATCCTAAGGGTAGGATGTTCAGGTTTACTTTCCTTGAAAAACCATTCAAGTTTACCATGCAATCTTTAACTATTTCTGAAACTTTTCGTTTCTTACATGTGGCTAACTGAGCCATCCAAGGTTTATCATGCTTTACTTTTCCTAGTTTGCATACATCAACAATTTTAGGCGAAACATAGCTCCGTCAAGCACCAGGATCAATAAGTATTAAAATAGAAGTGTTCAATATCTTATCTTCTATCTCAACCATTGTAGCTTGGTAGTCTGCCTGTCGGCCATCCAATGCTGCATAGATCCGCGGTGTTCCCGCTATGTCCTCGACGATTGGTTTTTCTTGTAAGTTATGCAAGACCCCATTGGTCTTTCAATCTCGGGCATAATGAGGCCCATTGCATTTCCAGCACTTGATCAGTAGCAGAGTAGCATTGGCTCCACTTGCTACCAGCTTGTTAACATTAGGAGTTGGTACATAAGGTTTCGTATCAGAATTATTGAAGTTCTTGTTTGCTGGAAAACTGTTATTCTACTTTCTGTATGGCTGTGGGTTAAACCCGGGTTTGCGGTTATCAGAAAAGCTCTTCGACTTGCCTCTGTTTCGGTTCATATTCTCTTGTCGTAGCTTCCCATGCTCATAGCAGAGCCTGGCCTTGTGCAGCGTGGTATCCAAAGCTTTTGGCATGTCGAATTCAATCATTTCCCAAAAGTTGGGAGGAAGACATCCTAAAAACTGTTGGATCTTTACATTTTCATCCTTAATGTATGGTACATAATGTAATAGATCTAGAAATCTATTAATAAAAGCGTCCATAGTCATGGACCCCATACGTAGCTCGTGGAACTCTTTCACCTTTCAGTTAAAGAACCTTTCCGACATATACTTTTTTTGGAATATTTTTCAGAAGTCATCCGGACGTATTTCTCTTAGCTTATCTCTTCTGGCATGTTTCAAATCCCTCCACCATCTGGTTGCCTTACCATTTAAATTATAGATGGAAAGTCGATCCTTCATCTCACTTGAGTAGTTATGAACTTGGAAATATTTGCTCATTCCCGGCAGCCACTCTTCAGCTTTCTCCCCAGTGTTTACTTCACCTTCATAGGTCGGGGCTCTTATTTTTCTAAATTCCCCCTGAAGACTGTCATCGCTTTTTTGTTTCTTTTGGCGAAGAGAAAGAGATCCATCACTTGAAAGACTATGATGATCTCCTTTCGGTGTTTCAAGGGTACGTTCATCTTTTTCTTTTTCTCTTGGGCTGCTGGCCCGTTTATAGTAAGGTTCTCTTTTGGATCTATTTGTGGACTGAGTAGGCTTTCCCAGTGGGCTTCCTCTCGTCATATTTCTCAGTAATGCTTCATTAATAGCTTGTTGTTCTTTTCTTTCGTTCAGACTATCTTCTCTGAAACTTTGAAATTTTGCTTGAAGACTGTGTATCGTCTTCAAAATATCAAAATTTAATTCCACCACCAGATTTGCTTCCGGGATGGGGGTGTTCATCTTTCCTAGCCAGCTGCTATCTTCCTCAGTATTCATAATCTGAACTGTTCTGTAAAAATTCTTGAAATTTTCAAAATTATAAATGACAAAAAAATTTATGTTAGTAACAAAATTTAATAACATACTTTATTTTCTTTGCAGTGAATGCTTGGTGCGTCCATAGGTCTCTTAGTATCGAAAATGGGCTTTGGTACCACTTGTAATGTCCCCAAAAATTGAAGATTTTTTTTTATTAGGCTAGTAAAAACTACCTATGCTGAACATTATTGAACTTGCGAAATATAACGTACATTGAATGTACCATTGTTTGGTCGTAACTTGTTCTTGCGTTCTATCATCTTACTTTCAGTTATGAATATTACTGTATTTTACTTATGATGTCATAATGCTTGTTTGCTACATTATTCTTATAGTTATACATTATTGTGTATGTGTCGTTACTTTGATTATATGCTTTGTTCATTTCTGCATAGTCTTACTTGTTATTTATATGGTTCTAACTTAACTTTGTTTCTGGAACTAAAGTGGGTGGAGTGGTGGGACTAGTTCTCCCATGACGGTCTGAGAGGTAAAGTATTTACTTATTTAGCAGGCTTACTTAGTTCGGTTTGAACTAAAGCACCTCTTTCATTCTGTAATGCAAATTATACTCAACGACGAAGATTTGTTAAAGAGCGATGAACATTTTGATCATTAACATACCTACTATTTGTTATTACGTTTCCTTACAGACTCAAATTGATATCAAGGTAATTACTATCTTCATTAATTATTTAACATAGATAAATTATCTATGTGATACCTATTATTCATTATATTTATATTTTATTTATAGTTCAAGTTTACTACATTAGGAGTATTAACATATCCTTTATTTATTTCTTGGTAGGTTATAAACTTGGCTAAAAGATCACATCTTGATTCTGTACATAACAATACTACCATGGCATATGCCATGGTTCTAAGCTTAATGCTCAGAGAAATGGGAAAACACTGGTTTAAGGCTTAACCTATGGTTATACGATACATACGATACTTGTGCATTGGGGATTTACTTTGGGTTAGCATATATATTGCATGGACTAAACATTATACTATACCTTGTATTAAGCATTGGGGTGGCGATTTATAACATATGGTTTTGCCATTATCCAATGGGGTTTAAGACCTTGCATGGAATAGAGACCACCGTTAATGAAACAATTGTAAACTATGGAGATGTGGGTTTTGGGTTAATAACGGACACCAGGCTAGCACAATTAATGTGTCTCGGGGTTTGGGGCAGCCCAATCTTAGGGCTTGGCTCTACGAATGACTTGGTCATTTTGCTTGGCTCGTTGGTGGTTTGGTCTTGGCTTTGCACAGTGGATGGAGGCGACTCCCTGGTTAACGAAGGTATGATTCGTTGGTTTCATGACAGCGTTTGATGTTTGTTTCGTGGCTCATTCAGTTTCATACTTCTCATCCCTCGTCGTTTTGGTGGTTGCAGGTGACAGGGTTGGCGAGGAGTGCGATGGCTCAGAGCTTCATTGTCAGTTCAAGGATGATCCCATAAGGTGCAAGCCTTTTAGACAAGCCTGTGCTTGTCACCTCTCAGCCTTATGGGTAGGACTGGGATATATCACGTTCATGGTTGGGGCTTTACTATGGGATTTCGATTCTCCTTCGAGCCTATGTTTTCAAGGTTTGGGTTTGTAAAATAATGGTGATGTTAGCAGCGAATGGGGAACCTTGGGACTTTTAACAAACTCTGTGTTTTGTTTATGTAATTCATGTTTTGGTTTGGGGCTTTAAGCCTAGGCAACACCATTGCTTGCAATGGTGCCATAGCCCTTGGCACGACCGTGTAAACTTCAATTGAAGACTTTAATAGTTACTGTGTAAATAAATCTATCATGTGTTTTTGATATTGCATTGTTATTTTTAAAGCTTGGATTTATGTGGCATTCACCTTCGTTGATGGTCTGTGTATAAATGCTTATATTCATTTCTTAGTTGTAATACCTGAGAGTATACAGGTTGAGGCCATGCCGTGTATGGCATGAGCACTCCCCATGGTTGTTGCAATAGCTTGGATGGTTACAATTCATTACTATTTCGTTTATTAGTATGTAATGTGAAATGTGAAAGAGCCATGGGTGTAAACCCACGATGGCTATCGTTGTTGTAGGTTAACTTGTTGACATGAATACGATATCTGAGGGTTTACTTTTAAGGGGATGTGTATTTAGTTAATGTGGTCGAGGCCACGCTTATAGCGTGAGTGCAGACACGGGGTCTCACGACCTTGCTGTAGTGTGTTTAACTTGTTATTGTAGCCCACATACATTCTGTATATAGCGTGGCCTTGATAATTGTAGAACGACTCTACATGATTCGAATCCTGGTCGTTGTTGATTTAATGAGTATGTAAATAAAATGGATGGTTACAATTTGGGGCTTAGGTGCCCACAAGATTCGATTCCTTCTCTCTCCTGTATATATACTTGGACTGTGTAGAGATTACGATATGGTTTATAATTTGGTTCTTGTGTATTAGTGTAAGTATATGGTTTTAAATGTTATAAGGAACGAATGCATGGTTATGTAAACAATTACTGCATATGTATTTATAGTGTGGTTTTTATTATGGCCCGCGACTTGGGTTTGGATACCCACATTGGTGGATACTGTGACCTCTGGTAACTTTAAGGGTTTTAATTTAATTAATGGAAAGTTACTTGGTTACTTATTATGTGATAGTTGTAAGTAATATTAGATGGGACTTAAATGATTTATGCATACGATTATGATTATGTAGATTTATATATTAGAATTGTGGATTTTAATTAGGAAATGGAACTTGACATTGACCAATGAATGGCCACGATGCTTACTCTGGTTAAGTGTTTATGATGGAGTTGTTTTAATGGAAAGGATTTAGTAGTTAGCATGTATTTAAGTATGCAGACCTTGAAAGGTCTTGCTGGTTTTTATCTTGGAATTAATATGGAATGTTTATAACTTGTGCATTAGATATAATTATTGTATTGGTAGTTTAGATTTGTATTTCCATTATATATATATATATATATATATATATATTAGTTTATTTGTAGATAAAAGATTAGGTTAACTAGGTTGTAAGCTTATACTGATATATGTATATCTTACTTCTGAACTAGTCTATATAAATCTAAAACATGCCTCCACTGACAAATGGAATATATCAGTAGAGTTTATAAAGGCCAACAGAACTGACAGGTAACAGATTTGAAATAAAACTTGGTTTGTAAATAACACAGGTTCAACAGTAAAAATACTACATACATTAAAACTAGGGTGCAAAACCCTTGATAAACATTTATAATGAATTAAAATTACAGAAGTGAACTGATGAATAAACCCTGAGTAAATCTTGGTATAGAAAATAACTTACAACCTAGGGTTATAATTTAAAAATGCAAACCCTAGCAGATTTTAAACAGAGAACCAAACACATAGGGTTAGGAAATTCAATGTAATCATTTGCTTAACATAGCCAACATTTATTCTAGAGAAATAGAATAGGCATTCTAGGGCTTCATACCTATAACTAAAGCTTTTTCAATGGCTAAACCTGCACACTCAAATAACCAGCATTAACAATTCATAGGCAGATATGACCTCTGTATTAGATGACCGAATCACTTGGGAACTACCACGTTCTACCCAACCATGACCCAGAACCGTTCTTGGTTTAAGTCCAGATCCCCTCGAACTGGACTCCAACATGCAAGTAGCTTAGAGCTCCCAAGGTAAGGTTTCCTAGTTGGTATATCAGGTCTTGATCAGTTCTCTTTTTTCCTTCTAAGAAAATGTTCTCTAAGAAATCACTTGAGAGCTCAATAGACAGAAATACGACTCCTCCCAATAATAGATCAGCACCCCAAGCATTTCTTTGGCTTGAGACTTTATAAACAGACTTTTCAGTCAAAGAGACAGTTTAATCAAGAAACCTTGATTTCTTGATTTAACCATTTTTACTTAATTCGGTTAATTTTTAATACTTTAACTTAAGAACTTTCAACTAGTTCTTAATTAAACTTTTGTAGGTATTAGACTATTTATTATCTATAAATAATAATGGATGGAAATTTTCTTTCTTCCTTTCATCATTAATATTATTACTATATTTATTCTTTATACATACCATGTATAAAATACATAATAATATAACATTTGTCTTCGGACATCATATACCATGATCTCTAGGCTTAATGACACTTCTTCATTAAGGTCAAATAGATAGATGGTTGGGTCTACTAGGCTAGGCAACTCTAAACATCCTTGCATGTTGGATTCCCTCGTATAATGTGGTAGTTCTTCAGTACTTAATAAGAATACAGAAATTGGAAATTTCATTTAATCACTTATAAATAAGTCTAATGAGATCAATATTTTTCTCGAGTCGTTTTCACTCGAAAGTTATTTAATTCTTTTCAGTAACCCCTAGCGCTTACTAGAGCTCATACTCAACGCTTAAACAGAGAGTTACAAACTTAGTGCAATTCCAAAGCTCTTCGCTCAACACTAATGCTAGGATGTACTTGTACGATACACCTAGGGATACAATGACCAAGGATCCGATGCTCCAGAACTTATGCTCAACATCAACATGGAAGGCTCTAGGGCTTATGCCCAACACTTCCAATTATCTTTTCATTCGTTCCAGAGCTTCTCATTCAACACAAATGTAAGTACTCATGTGCTTCAAAGCTTTTTGCTCAACACAAAATATTAATTACCCATGTGCTTCAGAGCTCCTCGCTCAACACAAAACATCTCATCAATCATGTGCTTCAGGGTCCACGCCCAACACAAACAAGCATATATATATCATCAATAATTGGCTTATGCCCAATATATAAAACAAATCATCATGTTCATATGCAGTGGGGTCCTCGACCCAAATATATCAAAATAAACTATCAAGATAACATCATAATCCATAAGTTCATGCCTATAAGTGTTAGGTTCAAAATTGCGGATATTACAATAATGATTTAATGAATATGGATCCTAAGGTCAAATTGATAAATAAAGTAGATTCCATTCTAAGTAATGACCCATCCTAAAACAATATAACAATATTTTCTTATATCTGTATCAATGAAAACTGTGAATAATTTGAAAATTATAACAAACTGTTATATAAAATACCTAAACTGAACTGTTTACCCAACTTCTCTTGTTGCATCACTTCTTATCTGTTGTAATTGATCTCTTCACCATGGTGAACTCGTTGGCAGAGGGTTGCCCCATTTGAAGGAGGTGGGGAGGAAACAACGTCGAAATGTTGCATATGTCAAATCACATGTCTAGAGAATGAGATGAAATGTGCAGGGTGAAGAACAAAAATTGAGCGTGAGGATGGAAATAGAAAGCAGAAGAAGTGTGATTAATAAAAGACTTCCAATATTACGTTTGTGAAAAACACCAGGCTTTTATACTAGCGCAACAATGCAGTGAAATAAGATCATGCCTAAGTATATCAGTTTACCCAAAACCATCAAAAATTTCAGACTCAAGTTGGTTGCGAAATGATTTCATTTACCAAAGAACTTATACAAGCTGCTACGCAAGTTTCTCAACAATGATTGAATTGGAAGAGAAAAGGGGAAAAAGCAAAATTCCGGATGTTTAAAAGGAGTCCCTCATAGATGCTTCCGAACTCCATGGTAGGAGCTGCCAAAGGTGTCATCTCTATCATATTGATGAAGAGCCATCAGTCATATATATTTATCCCACATCTGTGCTTCTTAACAGCATGTAAGCATGGCGAAATGGCGGACTTAGCTAAGTTTTTTTTTCTTTATAAAAAAAATATATATTAGAGTTAAACGCCCATACATTACACACCTTTGCTAATTTGTAAACTTATGAATCTAACTCTTCAATTGTAAAAGCATTGCAATTCCACTTACAGAATTGATATAAGTATTTGGAAAAGGTTTGGGATTGAACATGGATTGTTTTTAAACGTGCACATGTTTCAACCATTCACCAATGGACAAGTGATTACGCATGTACACTCATTAGATCAAGTCAATCTACATTCATATCTATACACACTATCTTGACACTTTGCCTAGTGAGACTAAGACTAATAATATGATACATCATTAGAGGAATTTTGGGGTCTAAAATGGGCCTCCTAAGGAAAATAATAAAATAATAGTTAAAATAATAAAATAATATTGATTAATTTTGGAGGA
>LPNX011229761.1:113380-124172 GCA_001517045.1 Pseudotsuga menziesii
TTTTAAATTTTCAAAAATAGTTTATAGGTATTATAGCTCACATTAGCATTCTTCCTTCTTAGTAAGCCGTGCTTTCACCTGCCCATATGCATTAACTTTCGACGGAAAATGGTTATAGAGAGAGAGAGGGGAGAAGTTAACATTTTCGACCGAAAGTGAGTGAAACTTTTTGAGAAAAAAATAAATAGTGCCCTTCGAAAAATTAAATAGTTCAACCGAAAAGTGGTGACTTATGAATCATGTAATGCCATTTTCACTGAATGGACACCAAGATTTATGATTTTGCCCCAGGGGTATACCCTTCAGCTGCAGTTTTGACAACCTCACCAAGAGATGACATTCAGTCAGGCCCACAATATTCATAGAGACGGTCAACAATGACACTTTAATCCCATGACCTCCTACTTGCAATTCACAACACTTAACCACTAGAGCTAACCCACCAAGCTTATATTTATGTAATTTTCTCTCTGTTCCAAATCCGTATAATAAAATTTCAATATCTTAAAAAAATACACTACACACATATAAACAAAAAATACTACACAACCTAGAATCATCATCTTCAAAGTTGTATTATCAAACTTTTATATTTACTTGGAATTGAAGGAGAAACTAGTGTCGACACATAAGTGCAAAGTTCGAGCTACTTTGTTTTGTCCGCTTATATATATATATATATATATATATATATATATATATATATATATAATCATCTTCTGAAATATTAGGACAAAACATTAAAGCACTACTACAGTATATGTCGATTGTTGTAGTATATTTTTCCCCATATTGATGTTTTAATATTGAAAATTTTGGAGTCCATAAAAGTCCTATGTCGATTGTTGTAATATATTTTTCCCCATATTGATATTTTTGCACCTAAGAGGTGCATTCTATAGCCCAGTAGGAAAGAGATGTGTAACTCCTTCCGTGCTCATCCTAAAGTTGACACATGTCTTTTATAAAAAAATAAAAAAATATTATTAAAAATAACTTGTTGCACCGAAGAGGTGCATTCTACAGCACAGTAGGGGAGAGATGTGTAACTCCTTCCGTGCTCATCCTAGAGTTGGCACATGTCTTTTATAAAAATAATAAAATATTATTAAAAATAACTTGTCAGCTTAAATTAAATTTAAATCATTAAGAATTGCATAAATATAAAACAACGTAAATTAGATAAACTAAAACCATAAAAATTAGATTACACATTTTCACTCTAAAAAGTGTTTGCACCTTGAGAGATTTGATCCCTCTCGGTGCTTGGTAGATCCCCTTTTAGATGGATCTATGCTGGTAATATTGAAAACTTTGGAATCCATGAAAGTCATTGATTATCCATCCCTGGATTTCAAGGACACGCTTTTGAAAAATGTCAATTTGACCTATTAAGTGTTGATAAAAAAAACACAAAAATCAAGAGTAGGAAGATAATAAAATTTCCTACAAGTCATCTTTTCACTGCAAATTTTAATTCCAAATGCCGATATAATTTATGTTGGTCAAAAGTTAAACAACCAATAAAAACAACCTTTCACATTGCCAAAACAATGCAAAATAGTAGGTCATATTCATGGATTCACATTGTTGCTTCATTTTCGGTGATTGCTGCACCACTCCACACTATAACAATGAAAGCAATAAGTTTTCAGTAGGGAAAATGTCAATACAGGTCTTTTGAAGAACCAAAGCAAAAGATTAATCAAGCACAAATCCCAAAAATGCCTAATTTGCAGTGAATGGATATGCCATGGCCTTTGTACTTATGCAAGGAGGAAGCCGTGTGTGTTACCACTCCAAGTTGTTTCACAAATCAATGTTTAAGTATCCCACTTGTGATCAAGAAATCTATTACGTTGGTACAAAATGTGAAGAAGTGGAACAATCCCTATTCGGAAAGGAGATAGTAATTCACACATATCACTAACCACTCCAATATTTGCAAAGTTAGACCAAGTTGTAGCAAGCAAGGGATTACAAATGGATGTGATTTATGTAGCAATTCCATCTAGTGATTAAATATAAGAGGCACTACAAATTAAGTGGCAGACATGCTATCTATAGCACTCATGTAGAATATTCTAATTGTCAAAACAATAATGCAATCTGCACCATCCACCCATGAAATTATTGGGGAAGAATATGTGAATGATGTTGATTTTGGAGGTGTACCAACAAGAAACAAATATTAGTTATCGAAACAAAGATAATGAATATCATCTCCAAGATGTGCTACTTCAAGAATTGGGCAAGTTATGCATTCTGCATGATAGAAGAAATAAGTTCATATGAGAAGCTCATACTTCAAGAATTGTTAGACATTTTTCCATTGGTAAAACAGTGGTGAGTTTAAAAGGGCGTGTGTATTAGCCTAGGATGCAAGAACATGTTTCCAAGTATATTTGTGGTTGTGTTTTTTTGTAGCACTTGTAAACTTGGTAATAGAAATTTTGGTCTTCATATATCATTACCAGTACCCAAGAACCATGAGAATGTATCTCAATGGATTTTGTCAAAGGCTCACCAATGACAAGGATATGCCATGATTACTTAATTATAGTTTTCAAGTGTATGGTTACATTTTGGATTGCCTCCTTTTAACGTGTCTGATCAGATTCTTGGCCAAAATTTGGACAACATTATGGGAAAATGGACACGAAGTTGAAGCACTACTGCATTCCATCCCATCCCCAAAGCAATGGATAGACTGAAGTTGTAAACAAAACTTTGGTGCAGCAACAGAGAGGATACGACCAAAACCATCCAAAGTCTTGGGATGAACAGTGTGTAAATACCAGTGTTCCACGGGGACGCGTCCCGCAGGGTCGGGGACGCGTTTCCACGTTTCCTGCGTCCCGGGGACTTGGGGACTCCTAGGCGAAACTTTCCCTCCCCAACCATGCCCTTGTGAATTTTTTTTTAATATTTTCCCATTATTTTCACATTTTACAATTCCTACTTGGTACTACTTAGAAAATAAACTGATATATTTAGTATTTACATTGCACAATCATTAATATACATCAAATGAATTATTATTTTTGATATTTTATTTTATTTTTATAATTTTAGAGACGTCCCCACGTCCCCCCCGAATATCCCTAAATTTGGGGGTGGTCTCCACGCGTCCCGAATGTGCGTTTCCCCGCTCCCGCGTCCCCCCGTCCCGGAAACTTGGGGGAACATTGGTAAATACAACACTCTTATAATAGGGCAGTGCATTCTTCCACCCAAAAAATGTTGGTTATTTGTTACCATCACCTGTTTGATGTTTTTTATGGGGAGTAGAAGAACATTGAGGTATATAGAGAAGTTAAATTCATTGACAAAATCAGGAAGATTCATCTTAAAGTGCAGGAGCAGATAAAGAAAATTGAAGAGAAATACAAGCTACGACATGACCAATATATAACAGATCACAAACTGTGTGTTGGCAATAAGGTATGGGCCACACTGTAAGAGGCAACCAAGAAAATGAAGCCTCTAAGATATATAGACCATTCAAGATCATTTAACGGATCAATGATAATGTATTCATACGAAGTCTACCTATATGCGAATGTAATTTCTTCGTTCATGTGAAGAATGTGCAATTGATTTAGCCTGCCATGTTGGATAAGGAAGAAGCCTGGGCAAGTGTTGCCATCGGTTGAAAACTTTGCCCACACGTCATTCAGGACCGAGATGACAATAAAATTTGTTCAGTTGATTTGGTGGTCGTTCTTGAAGATCACTGTTTATTGTGGAATAGGATAAGCTAGGTCGAAGAGAAACAAGGAGAGAGTTCCAAGAGAATAGCACCAATCAAGGGTTCTAATGGAGCCAAGAACTTGTAGAAGAGTTTGTATCAGAGCAGAGGAGGGATTCACTCCGGAACATCTGACTCATTTTTATAGAGAAGAAGCTTTGAAGAGCACCTTCTAAACTGATTGCCCCTGAAATTCAATAAAGATCCCCGCAAGCCATTTCCATGCAAGGTTTTCCACATTGGATTTTTCCATGATAGAGTTATGTCTACTGTACGTGTTGTTGCTGAACTGCACTATGTTCTTTGTAGTAAATTAGATGGTAGCAATTAACTTATGGTAACTTAGGAACTCAAAAAAACCACAAGTCGAAATTAACTAGTACGGTCCACAAGCTAAGCGATTACAGCTTAAAAACTGAAAACTGTAACTTCTTCTGTAACCCAAATTGTGAAAAACTCATTTGAGTATATTGCTAGTTTCTCTTTGCTATACCTCTTTTTTATTTTTATTTTGCATTTCTTTCTTTAGAATATATCATAGAGTACAAGCTCCCTGAAATATTATCATGAATTTCATTTCATGCATATGTTATTCTGTACCAGAAGAGTACATTGACTGCTAAATGGTGATTCTTCTCTTGATCGCATATTATCCTAAATAATATGCATCAATGAAAATAATAATAATAGTACTATACCTTTAACTAGATTAAAAGTTGTTTCTCCACATAAAGAATGTAAACAATATGTGTGTGTGTTACAGTTAGCAGTGATGCTTGAAAGTGGACTGTGAATGGTCTGATTGCGTTTTTTGAAGTGACAAATTTCAGGCTGTCTCACAATGTATATTTGGTCACCAATAGCATTATTTGTGTATGCATCCTGGTTTCGGTGCCATGTCCACAAGGCATTAGTAGAATTCAATACCTGCCAGAAACATAATGAAATGATCATTTGCCCATGATGAAACCTTTCAATGAGATGCATCTTTATTCCATGGCCAAGTTAGAAGATGATACCTCTAGAATGCCATGTCCAAAGCTGCTCTCTCGGAATGCACTCCATTCTGGTTGTCTGTTCCAACAGAAGTTGCCTTTTGCAGGGCCGGAGGTGAAGTTGATGTGGCAGACACCTCCATATTCAGGTTGATTGTCAGTAGGCCCAGGGCACTTGCCTGGGTCATCTGCAAAATCTGTGTCAATTCCCTCTATGTTCCCGCCATCACCCACTGTGATATATACAGGACCACATGGGTCCAGAGTATAATTGTACACTCTGTTCATTCTTTCATATGCATGTACCTGCCATTAAATTTTCTCAAAATACTAAGAGCATGAGAGGGTAATAAAAATAAAATTGGGAACATACAGCATGGTGAAATTGGATACAAACAAACCCACAAATAAACAATCTGATCCACTTAAGACAGCCATGAAATGAATCTTAATCTATGTTGCACTGGCCTCGGGGACGGGGACAAGGGGAACGTGGGAACAAGTTTCCGGGAGGGCTAGAGCACACCCCCAATTTTTCAGGGATGGCAATTATATATATAACATTGAAATAAAAAGTTGAACTAATTATAAAATTCAAATTACAGAAGGAAATATAAAGTATTGTCCAATCATCATTGTCCATAGTCAAAACTAAATAGTAAAGACTCAAGACACATGCATAAGATCTAAAACTGAAAACTTTTAATAGTTCTAACTTCTAAGTTAACTATTAAACAATAACTTAAAACTTCAAAGTCAAAACAGTAACAAAAATTTATAGCATTGTATACATGAATGATGAATCATTTCGAAATTTAAATAACAAATAAATTTATATTTGTAATTTGACATTTGTAAATACTAAATTATATTTTTATAAAACTATAATAGCATGTGCCGAGATTTTTACCAAAAATAAAAAATAAAATGTAAAATATCAAATATGAAATACATGTGCTCTGCAGCGTGTTGTGGCTGAGAGGGGGCAAAACTCATTGTGAGTGTGCGCCTATGTTGAGCCATGAATTCAAACTTTGAGCATGTGCCAAGAGCCAGAGATTCGAGAAAGGGCCGCGAGATGTGCTCTTCAAGTTGAGAGGGACACACGTGGGATTACAAGAAGGGGAGCCATATACAGGGGAGTCGTGCACAGGACTATAGACGGGAGCTGACCTAGCAAGTAGCAGCGCGCAGAGTGATGGATAGAGCCATAGAGAAAAAGGGTTATGGAGGTGCTAGGGTGTTGGAGTGATGGGTAGACTATAGGGTTATGCAGGTGCAATGAGTTGGAGTGTAGGTTAGGAATGTGGGATAAAGTAGAGAGAATGGGAGGGGGTTGCGGGTTAGAGGAATTGGGGGAGGTTTAGGTTTTTTAATTAATTTTTTTTTTATATTTTAATTGTGTAAGTTGAGGGACGTCCAGGAGTCCCCAATTGGTCGAGGGACGTCTTGAGAAGTCCCCAATTTTGACAGGTACATTTAGGATACGCCTCAAAAGTCCCAAAGTCCCCAACAAAGTCCCGATGAATTGGGGTCGTTTTCGAGGAGTTCCAAAATCCCTAGAATGCAGGAACGCAGAAAACATCGAAAATTTTTGGGGGGACAAGTCCCCATTCAACATAGATCTTAATTGGACAAGAGTAGTGAGGTGTTCTACAGCCCAGTATAGGGGAGATGGGCCAGTATGGGAGAGATATTATCACATAAAGTAACGTAACATTATGTAATGTTACCAAATATATAAAGTAATTTGAAAAAATTAAATAAAAAAGAATTAAAAAAATCCATGTCGGCTCATAAAATATAAAACATTAAACCAGCATAGATCCATCTTAAAGCCAGATCTATCAAGCACCAAGAGAGATCAAATTTCTCGAGGTGTTAAATTTTTTTTGGACATATACAAAATTTAAGATTAAAAAATTTACACCTTAAGAAATTGGATCCCTCTCGGTGCTTGATAGATTTGGGTTTAAGATGAATCTATGTTGGTGCTATTAACAAAGATTGAGAGTTATTTTTTTTAAAATCAAATGGGTATACAAACACAAAGATAGACTGTGTACTATATTACGTGGACTAAATATTAGACATTAGACACATACAAGGCTACTTTGAAGATACATATTATACTTGGCTAGCCTGTACTGAGAAAGACCTATCTTAATCCTAAACCGATGTATACCTCTAGTCATATAGATGTCCCTCTTATAGCTTGAAAAAGAATATTAAAATAGCTAAGTAAAAAAAATTTGCACTCCTCACCTTAATCCATTTTTCATTTTAGTTTCATAACATTATCCACCCATACAATGCATCTCTTCCACCCGGGCTGTAAAGTCCACCTCACTTTTCTCAATACAACTATGTCAAATACTGCATACTATTACTACATCAGTCTATCCTATATTCTTAAAACAAATGTTAATGTAGCTAAGTTCAAACTTGCAACATATCACAATGATACAATTCCTGGGCAAGGCTCTTAAACCTCCTAGTTTCCCATTGGATCAAAGAGGTTCATCAAATAAATGTTTAAAAGCTCAGACTCAGCCTCAGAATTGGCAGAGGGTCAATTTGGACTTCAACTAGGACTCCATTCTCAATCAGACGGGTTTAAATTCTATGAGTGGTTTATGAAAAAAATAATTAAAACATTAAATTTTTAATGAAAAACAAACATTTTAAAGAATTCCAACCTTGACTTCATAACATTAGAGACAAAATATGCAAACTCTGCTCATGTATATAGTATATACCATGTAAGGGTGGACATCTCAAAATGGCACTAAATGCATAATCAACGAGGCTCTAAATGACCTCTAGATTCCAAAATGTTGAAAAGTTAACTCTGAAGGTCCTCCCATGTTTTTGGTGTGGGTGTGATGAGAGGACTAGAAAATTTTGTTCTTATGTATTTATGTAACAAAGTAAAGTTTATGTAAATAAAGTGAATGTGTTGTTATACTTTAGAAAAGTGGGTCTCACTTAAAAGATGTATTTAATAATTAAAGCGTTTGATTATTAAAAAGTGAGATAAGTTGTAGACCCTTGATTCTGTAAATGATCTTCAACCCTAGATTAGGTAGTTGATGAAGGTGGTTACAAAATTTAAGTATAAAACAATGAGAGAGGACAAATGAAGTACATTCACCATTGAGGAGAGAGAGAGATTGAAGACCAAAGGAGAGAGAGAAAACCCTTGGCACAATTTCCAATCCAAGAGGTAGCATTTAATGCAGAAAATACAACATCAATTACAGTCTAAAGCAGTGCATACAGCCACGTGTGGGCACATTTCCCGAGGCAGAAAGTACAAAAGAAGACTGACAAGTCATACAACATTTATTGCTGACTGTGGCACGAATCCTGAGGCAGCAGAAAGTACAGCCACACGTGTGACAAATCCATACAGTTCGTACTCGCATGTGTGAAGGTACAGCAGGCCGTACTATATTGATGACACGTTTTTCGAGGTATTTTGCTGTTGATGTGATTTTGGAAATTTTCCCTTGAGGGTTCAGAAGAATAATTTTTCTGAGTTGTTGGAAAATTTTTGAGATTTTCTTCTTTAATGAAAAAAAAAATTCTAGGGTTTTCCCCAAGCAATGGGGTTTTGTCCGATCATTAAACCAAAATTATTGTGTTCATCTGCTTAAAGAATGTTTCAGTATTTGACAGAACTTTTGAAGTACATTTCAGAAGTGTGGTTTTGCTTTCCAAAATTTTAAGTTAAAACCCTAGGTTATGTAAATGTTTGACAGAATGTGTAAATGAACAATTTCATTTATTAAGTCAGATTTTCTTCATGGTATCAGAGCTTATGGTATCAGATCAAAGTTTAACAGTCATACTGAAAAAAGTTTAGCAGGTGTTCTTTGAAGTTTCAGAAAGTGTTAGATATTTTCTTCAGTTAATTTTTGGTTGTAAGTTGTTTTATTTGAGATGATGAGCATCAAGTAAGAAGATCAATTGGATGGAATATCCAATTATATACCTTGGAAAGTAAGGATAACCACAGTGCTCAAGGAGTGGAAAATATGGAGTTTTGCAAGCACCGTGATGACAAATCCCACTGACAAGGATGAGTTAGCAGAATTTGAAGCTTTAGAAGCCAGAGCTCAGAGGGTGATCCTAGATGGGGTGAAGGATCATCTTATCCCTCACTTGGTAGAGAAGAAGATTGCCTATGATATGTGGGATTCCTTGAAGCAGTTGTTCGAGGAAAAGAATGAGAATCGAAAGATGGCCTTGAAGGACAAGCTACACAATGTAAAGATGACCCGAGGAGAAAGTGTAACTTCCTACATGACTCGAATGGCTCAGGTCAAAGACTAGTTAACAGCAATAGGGGAAACTATCTCAAACTCAGAGATGGTAAGAATAGCCGTGAAGGGCTTTACCAAGAGATGGGATGTTTTTGTCAAATGCATTGTTGGTAGAGAGAAGCTTCTGGACTGGTCAAGACTTTGGGATGATTTCACCCAAGAGGAGATTCGAGAGGGAGCTTTGGGTGGGAAAGTCAGTGAGGAGATGGAGAAAAATGTTGCACTTGTAGCCAAATCCAAGGACAAGAAGAAGAAAGATCTAAGTCAGATCAAATGCTATCATCGTGGCCAGTTGGGACACTATGCCACAAAATGTCTTGAGAAAAAGATTGTGAAGACTAAAAAGATGTGGCAACCTCTGCAGTTGTAGAAGAATATGCCAAGAAGTTTGAACAAGATTTTTCTTTTGTTTCAATAGATTCCAATGTAGGGATTTCTATTTTTGAGCATGTCTGGGTTGTTGACAGCAGTGCAGCCAAACATATGACTGGAATCTACGATTCTTTTCAGATGATCACATTGTTGGGACCAGGGCATTTTATTCAGATAGATGTTGATAGTCCCCTGATTGCTATCCAATGAGTTGAAATTATCAGATTTCAACTAAATCTCGGAGAGATCCTGGAAATACATGGAGTATTATTTGTACTTGGGATGAGAGTGAGCAAACTCTCAGTTTCATCCTTTGAAGATGATGGCTATGGGATGATAATCAGGTCTGGTCATATCTTCCTGTATTGAAGAGATGAACCAGTTGGTACCATCTTATTGGGAGATTGCAGGGATAGATTATGTCCTGAGAGGACATATCATACGACGAGGAGCAGGAGCAGGAGGATGGCTATCAGAGTCAGAGGATGAGGAAGATGTTGCATTTGATAGAGATGAGGAGAGTGACTCTCTCCTGAGCACTGGCAGGAGACTCAGCCAATTAAGTGGTGGTGCAGTGGAGCAGGTTGATGAAACTCAGGTCGAGTCTCAGGCTTCAGAGTTTCAGTTCGAGATAGAGCATTTGTTTCTGAGGATGATTCTAGAGCAGGAGGGAGCTGTTGCAGGAGTCAGAGATGGAGATAGTGTTGCGGACCTTCCTCGTTAGGAAGGAGTGTTGAAAAGTTAACTCTGATGGTCCTCCCATGCTTTTGGTGTGGGTGTGATGAGAGGACTAGAAAATTTTGTTCTTATGTATTTATGTAACAAAGTGACGTTTATGTAAATAAAGTGAACGTGTTTTTATACTTTAGAAAAGTGGGTCTCACTTAAAAGATGTATTTAATAATTAAAGTGTTTAATTATTAAAAAGTGAGATAAGTTGTAGACCCTTGATTTTGTAAATGATCTTCAACCCTAGATTAGGTAGTTGATGAAGGTGGTTACAAAATTTAAGTATAAAAACAATGAGAGAGGACAAATGGAGTACACTCACCATTAATGAGGAGAGAGAGAGAGATTGAAGACCAAAGGAGAGAGAGAAAACCCTTGGCACAATTTCCAATGCAAGAGGTAGCCTTTAATGCAGAAAGTACAGCAGCATTAATTATAGTCTGAAGCAGTCCGTACAACCACGTGTGGGCACATTTCTCGAGGCAAAAAGTGCAGAAGAAGACTGACAGGACGTACAACGTTTATTGTTGATTGTAGTCGAATCCCGAGGCAGCAGAAAGTACAGTCGTACAACCACACATGTGACAGATCCGTACAGTCCATACTCGCACGTGTGA
>LPNX011229761.1:130080-179041 GCA_001517045.1 Pseudotsuga menziesii
GGGAAAATTTAATAAAAAATCAAAAACATGACGAAACTCCGCAAGACTCAGACAAATGTCTAGCATGGTCATGAATTACTCTTTAAATCCTTAGCCACCTCATGGAATTGACTGGTAGAACGCCCGTCACCACTTTGGAGGATTTTGAGTGAAAACCAAACCGATTAAACTCGTTTACGCAACAAGGTCAATTGGAAAGGGAAAAACACTCGATGAGGGGACTTCCCTAACAACCCGTTCCATGGTGTGGCATCCGTATCATATGACCCATACCAGCACATAAAATTACATTAATTTTCCCACGCAGGGGAGCGGACATTTCGTTTACAAAGGGGCAATTGCCCTGCAGAAGAGAAAAATCCTCAAATTTTTCCAAGGTATAATTATGTACATCCACATGTACATGGAGTTGCCACCTAGTCGAAATAGGTGGGCAACAAGGTTAAGCCTCCCACATTTTCCCTACTTCCCCTATTTGGGGGAAGTGTGTCTTGTGTTTTTCCTTGCTTAGATTAGATTGCATTTTAGACTTAATTTATTTTCACTAATTGCTAGATTTAATTCTCATCACTTGCATGCTATCCATTTCATGTTTATCTTTGCTTTTTAATTGATAATTCATAAAAGGAACCTAAAGTCTCTTGAACTTGTCATAAGACAAGTCAAGAGCACTCTCTATCAGAGAGCATTTTGCATTGCATTCTCATTGTAGATTAGATAAGAATCTCGAATCTCACCATAAGGTGGATCAAGAGCACTCTCTGTCGGAGAGCTTTGTGTGCTAATAAAATTTGCAACTCACATTCTCCCCTAAAATTGGAACTTACTATTCTACAGTGTATATGCTCTACCCGATTGGGATACCCAGAAGCACTGTAACTGCTTAATTCACACATCTAATTTCAAGTACAATCATAATAAAATTTACCACCCCCATAACCAACGAACTGGCGTTGAACGTGGTAATATTCTAAGTGGGAAAATCTTTACCGGGGGCGCTGGGTAGCTCTCCTCATTTGCAGTGGTTGGAAAGTTATCTAACGCCTCACTGCAAACTAGACGGTCCAACATGTCTTCGAACGAGGCCACTTAGAATATTCTTCCGGTTAGATTTCCAGTACCTTGCGTATCGGTTGGAAATTCCCCTCACCTAATAAACAAGATCATCTTACAAAATACACAATAAAATTGACCAAAAGCATTTGCAAAACGATCTCACAAACATCTTCGAGACTTGTATTTCAGCATCCCCAGCACTTTGACTCCATTTTTGGCACCAATCTTTTAATTCTTCCGCATTATTTGATCTGGACCATTTGTCCTGTTTTTGCTAAGTTATTCATATTGTGGATGCTTTAATTTCAGTCTTCTTATTCAATTTATATCGTGTTTTGCAAATAGCAACGTGGATTGCTTAAGTGATTATTGTGTATCTCAAAAACTCCTAAACAACATTAATTTACATCTTCACCCAAAAGCACTTTAAAGAACCTTAGATAACTCTTTTTTAGGGACTACCGCCCTAGGCTTCATTAGGAGTTAGCCTAAACAGAGGAGTTGGGATCAGATGACAGCACCTAGCCCTTTGCTTTCCCCCAAGGCCACACCTTTCCCACCTGGGAAACAGCAATCCAAAAGATTTCTGCTGACGATGTGCATTCGACAAACAATAGAGTCGTCTATTCCAAGGTATTTTTTCCCTTGTTAATTATACGTACTTTTAAGTATTGTATAATTTTTGAGTTTTTCAACCGCTCCTCCAAATATGGAATGGCCTCCTGGGTGTCCGCACCTTAGGAGTTTATTAAAGTCTAAGTGTCAATGTATATTACCATGTGAGGCACTATTTTCAGTCATTATGAGCATGTGCTAAGTCCCATTAAAATGGGATAATTTTTTAATAAATTAAGTGTAAAATTTCGAAGTGTCATAAAAGTGTGGTCTAGAGGGGGAATTTGCCATGGGGGTACTCGTTTCTGACTCGGAGCACCCACAATATCCCAAAACCCACTTTCCTAAGTATTTGAGTGAATATTGATCACTTAAACAAAATTCTCTCGAAAAAAGGCCAAAAAGACCAAATAAATGGCCAAAAAGACAAAAGGACAAATTCCTAAAATAATGGAAACATTCCAAAGACATGTCCAGAGTGGTAGCAATTTTATCTCTAGTCTTGGGGGAGTTAGACTAAAGCTCAAATCATGTGATTGAATCCATATCTAAGTGGTGGCGAGTGTGTCTCCAAAGAAGGTTGCACCCTCACTCAAGTGGGAGGCGCATTGGTTATGTGGTACAATTTGATTGAGGCATGATATTTCCAAAGAAGGGCGCATCTCTCTATGGAGAGATGGTTCCTTCTCCTTGAAACCATCTCCAACATAATCCCCACATCTCCATCAACTCAAGTGAACTCCCCCTTCTCTTCCAATTGAGGATGTGCCCCCCTGGGTTTGCTTTGGCTATTTAAGCGAGACCTTTCTCCTCCATTTGAAGGAATGCAAGGAACCTCTGCTTTTGTAATGCTCTGTAATTGCTTTCTTTTCTTGAATAAAGTGGGAACTTTGGAGGTCCATATGGTGCAAATTTTCATGGTGTGAATGCTTGAGCTTCATTGAGGTGATATTTAGCTAAGTTATATTTATTTTATTTGCAAGCTTGTAGATCTTTTTTCTAGCTTAGAAGGACATTGCTAACCCATAGAGTAAACATTTGAAATCTCAATTTGTTTTCTTGTGCTTTGTTATTTGAGATTTAAAAGTAGCAAACTGTAGTCGGTAACACGGATGCTCTTTTTGTCTCTTTTAATTTAATCCCACTATATTTGATCTCGTTTGTTTAAAAGTTGTGTAGCTCTACAAATCACCAAAGGTAAAGGAGGATTTGGATCTTGGTTGCATCTTATTCCTCTTAATTACATTTTTAAAGGATTTAATGTTTTTTGTTCTACAGGCACTGTTGTCACATCCATAGTAGTCGAGGCTACCATGATTCCAGAGCAGTTCTGAGCACATTCATGAGCCAATCCTTTACTATTTTGTACATAAGATCAGCAGTTGATGAGCATTCAGATAATAATCACTCTTACAGTCAGTGGAGCCAGAGCATACATACTTTCAGTTTCATGACATGACTGAGCCTCATGACCCCAAATTTGATGACTGAGCCAACCATTCTTTATTATTCAGAGAAGATATGTTTACAGTGCCCATGATACACAACAACAGTGTTCCAGTACCATTTAGATGTACAAATCAGATGCACACTTGGATTATGGTTCTGCTCTTTTATCTATTTTAGTAGCTTGACATGGTTTATGGTGGCTATACATTGGTGATATCTTATCTTGCTATTATTGTTGGTCTAGAGTAAAGGTAATTTAGTTTTTTTATTCAGGAGACTCTTGTGTATACTCATTGGTCATGCCCTTTATCAGTATGGACTTGGTCCTTTCCCTATAGGGACTCAGCTTGCTAGTCTTGGCATCACCTTATCAATTTCTTCACCCATCCATTGTCATCCACATTTGGTTTCACCCTTGACTTATATCTTGATTAGTGACATCAAGTATTTCCCCCGCCTATACCTCTATGTTGGATTAGTTCCCATGTTTATCTTGTGTCTCGGTGTTGGTTTATGTGATTCTCATCACAAGGATTGTCTTCCTCTAGTCCTTGAAAACAGGTAGTCCTAACCAAAAGTGTCTTTAGACACAAAGGCATCGGAACTTAAATGTTATATCTAAATGGATGCCCAGTCAGCAAAAACAATGTTTTTAAACACTATTGCAAATAAAGTAAATTATCTTCAAGTAGCTAGTCGATTGCCAAAGACGTGTATGCATCCTTTTTATGATGGAAGGCCATTTTCTCATACAGGGCAACGGGGTGGTCACTCCATCGCACCTATGGACAGTGGTGGGTAATGGAGGTCATACCGAGTCATTATATGAGGCCCGCAAGGCTATTCAGGGCACATGCTCTTGGAGGATGGCCAGTGAAAGTTGATCCAAAAAGTTAAAGTGTAATGTAAATCTTAAAGTTCTGCAAAGTTGACCGTAAATTAAATACTATAAAGGTTTCTTGTCTAAAGTTTAGTTGAAACATTCTCATTATTCCACCCATTTGTGAGACACCACCATTCCCTAGTGTTCATCTATTCCAGAGTATGCGTAGTGTGGATCCCCTTTGTCCTTCAGTCGAGATGTTCATAGTTTGAGAGTTAAGTCATTCCCCCTATCCTAACTTTTTTTTTCCACTCTTACCCATGATCAGCAAAATGGTCAAGTCTATAAATGAGTACACATTTGAGGCTCCTGTTTTAAGTAACTGATTACCTTAATTTGGACTTATTATTCATGTTTATTACTTATGCTTGCTAGTTAAAAAGCCACTTTATACTTTAGTCTTGCTACTAGCATAGATAAGGAAGCATGCTTTATCCTTTTGTACTTTGCAGCATTAGAGATTTTCAGTTGGGTCATTAATTTGATCATTTTTTACTTGGTCAACTTAGTTTGACCAAGTTAATAGTAGGTTTTGAGATGAGTTTGGTCGACAATGTTTGATATTGCTTATTCATGGCCTATCAGTGTTCATTAGATGACTTCATGCTACAGATGGTGGTTTCTTGTGAGTGTTTGCATTATTATTATGATTATCGACATTTATAGGCCTTATTTTATTATTGTTTGGGCATGGATAAACCTTTTGATGTAGCTTTTGATGGAAATATGGTGTATGAATACTCATTCCTAGATGATTTGGGCATTCCGAGTCCATTGGTACACTTGGTTTTCGGTTCTAGGCACAAATAGTGGGTATTATTTCCAGTTCATCTTCCAGTTGTTGAATGCCATATTAAAATGGCATTGTATTCACTTTCAAAGATATATTTTATTCTCCTAGGGCGCTATTAGAGGACATAGTGGTGCGGCCACTCATTTTTACCATATTGTTATGTTCTCGGATTTATTTTTGGATTCAGAATAGCCTTGGATGTGGTCAGCAGTAAGTTACAGGCATTTTTATCTTCAGGGATGATGTTTCAAGCATATTTAAAATTAAAGAATGGCTAGCAACGAAATCGATTTGGTCTAGTGGCGCAAGGAATTGGCATGAACTTTGTTTGAGGCATATTGTTGATGTATTCTACACCTTCAGTCATCATATTCATCATCTATGGGGTCCAAACGTCCTCCTTCACACTTCATGGGGGCATTTTCCTTTGTATTGAGGGGCCACGACTTAGTGACTTTAGTCACTTTATATTATGATTCATGGTTATATCTTATGATTGTGCCTTGGGGTGTGATTAGTGAAGGATATCTTCTACCTCTAGTCCCTACCATGAGTTATGTTATGATTCCTAGTCACTTCTTATGACTCACGTCCCCCTTAGGCGTCTTTGAGGGAGTGCATCCCTCTTACGTTGAGTGATCCATGTATGTTTTATCCAGCTCATCTAGGTCGTTGATCTTTATGTTGCATCTTTTGATCCTAGCCATCTATACTTTTAGATCTAGGTATTTTGTATTGAAGAGATCTATATATTGAGATGCTCTCTCATTTGTAAAGGACTTTTGGCTTTGAGAATATTGGAATACAAAGAAAAAATTTGTAGATCTCTTGAAAGCTTTGTGAATGTTCTTGCACGTGATTGTTACGCCTCTTGCTTAGACATTTCAGTGGATCTTTTATGCTATCATATCTATTTTGTAGAGGCTGAATTAATTTGTTGCAAGGTAGCGATTTGCTTGGAAGGAGATTGTGAAGGTTTCTTGCATCATTTCTTTGAGGAATCATTTCATCTTTCAGGGAGTGACCAATTGTTATTCATGCATTGAGTTTTTCTCCTTTAGATGACTTGCATAGTTTCTCTTTTAGTTGTGAATCAAATCTCACTTCAGTAGTTTGGATTTGCAGGTGGCGAAGGCACACTTCCTCCTTGGAGCAACACGTTTTCATTTTGAAGCTATTGGATCTCACTCGAAATTGTAACTAAGTGGAAGGATCATCGATGTGGAAAGAGACCACAAGTATTTTCAAGTACGATCTACAAGGTTAGTACTGATCTTTATATTTTTATCCATTTGTCACTTAAAACCCTAAGTTAAAACCCTCATTTTGTAGATTTGATAGATCGAGCGATCTCTTAGCGATAAAACTTAAAACCCAAGTCTAAAATAATTCACAACCCCTCGATATGAAGTTTGAACAAACGGGCCCCATTTTCCCACAGATCTAGCACTGGTCACTTCTAGGCAATTTTACCTCCTTGGGTTTTTAGTCATTTTACCAGATCTATCAGTTGGGTATTGCTTGAACCCCATCTAATTGTCAAATCCATCATCAAGCAATTCTTCTAGTGTTATTTCATTCCTTAATTTCCTCATTTGGGTCCACAAACCAATTATTTGCCTAAACCCTAGGTGGATCTCATTTGGGTATTTCTCATTGGCACTAGATCTATCTAGATCTAATCACCTAACCACATTGTGGTACTTTTTCTCTTGGGTTGAGCATTTCTCGTTTTCCTAAGCCTCCTCAACTTGATCTTAATTTCCATACACCACATCTATTTCTTAGATCTAGATTTATCCACCCAAGATCTAACTCTCTTACCCATCTTTCAACCTTTAGAGTATCTTAAGTTGGTTTACTAGTCTTCATAGGCTAGTTACAGTCTCCCCCTTGATCTTGTTCCTAGCTTGATCTAAAGCGACAAGAGCCCGTCCGGTGTGACAACTACCCTTCTACATTAGTGGACGAGGCCCTTGCAGTGTCACTTGGTTAGCTACCCTACCTCTACCGTCCTGGATAAGATACCTTTGGCAGTAGCTACACTTTGAGTGATAGCAGGGACCTCCTCTTCTTCACAACGTTCAAGCTTGAGCTCGAGGCTCTCTCTTCCATCTCTTCAAATTTCAAAAATACTCTTTCTTGGTTACTTTTATTTTATGCTAACTAGTAGATCCGATTTAAAGTCCATTTTATACATCTCTTGTTACATGATTTAGGAAGATCTAAAGAGATTTAAGATTTATATATCAAAGCTTAGATCTAGTCCTAATTTGTTGGTACTTGAAAATTTGAATTTTTCCAAATTTTCGCAAGTATTAACTTGTTGTATTCTTATGTATTTTTGGGTTAATCCACTAACATAAGAATTATTAGTTTATTGGTTTTTTGCTTTGCCTAACAGGAAAGCAGAAGCACTAGGTGGAATTTTGAAGTGAGCCATCCAAAAGACCCATCTTAAATCCTCTTCTCTTCTCTCCTTATTCCAAGTATTGTAATCCTTTTGATCCTATTTTTAAAAAGATCAAAGGCATTCTTTCTTAAAAGAGAATTTGTAGCTAGCAATAATAAAAAGCAAGTGGGCTTTAAAGCTCCCATATTCTTTTTCCCCCATTGGGGGAAACCTGTATCGTCCCATATTTTCTTGCTTTGCATTTCTTTGCTTTATACCTTAAGTTAATTTTTAGAGTAGTTTGCTCATTCTGCTAATAAGTTAGATCAATCAATTATTTACCTTTTTTTTGTTTTATTTGCAAAAGAACTACTAACCCACTATGCTCTATCGAAGTACCTAAAAGAGCTTGCTCGAGTACGGGAAATGATACTCATAGTGTAGTAATTAGAACACTTTTTACTGCTTTCTAGTCTTTCTTAAACAATTGGAACAAACATTTAGCACACTCTGTGTATGCTCTATCCATCGCTGGCTTGCTTGATCTTTGGAATATCTAAAAGCAGAAGTGTTGCATTCAGTAATTTTCTACACTTAATTAAACAACTCACCTTTAATAAAATCACTTCTCCCTTTAACAGACAGAAATCCGGTGTCCCAATATTTTTTTTGTGGGAAAAATTTGCAAAGAAAGTGGGAACAACTAGATAGTGACCCTAGGGGCCCGTCAGGCTACACCCTTGATTGGTGTAGTGTTGGACACACACCTGCAACTCCGATCTAGCCCACATTTTCTTGTGTAGAACCACATTGGGCAAAATCCGGACACATTCCTTGTACCTCATAGTATATCTGGAATTCCCTTTCCCCCTAATCTACTCATCCTAATAATTTAAAATTGACCAAGACACCACTGCAAAACATTTCTCATTTAATAGCACATTACTTTTGACTCCATTTGGAATTGGTTTATTCGCAACTATATTATTTCCTTAAAGTCATTTCATATTGTGAATGCAATATCTTTTACGCTGTTGAACTAAATTTTATATTGCAATATCTTGTTTCAGTAGTTGTATCTCAAAATCCTAAAAAAAGCCCATCCAAAACTAAGAACTAAATAAATCCTTAGGAACTTTTCTTAGGGTCTACCCCCCTTGGATTCGTTAGGAGTTAGCCTAAACGGACGAGTTAATATCTAGTGACAGCACTTGACTCAAGACTTTCCCCCAAGGACACACCCAGTGGCTTGAATATTTCTACCACATTAACCTGAGATGTGCTTCCGATAGCAACAGAGTCCAAGTTAAACAATTTTGAAAACATTGCTTCAAAGTATCAGTAATTACTTGGGGAATTTATGTCCCACGATCACATCTAAGATGGTGGCATAGTTATTTGTGCAAAAATGTGTGGAAATAGATTTCAGAAAAGGGATCTCTATAGTCTAACCATAAAAATTAGACGGCTCCAAATAAATACAAACCTTGGATTACAAAAATGTCAAATTCCATTGCAAATTTTGACATTATTATGGTCACGACTCCTGTTAAAGTATGATAACTTTGGAAGATATTCCAGATGTATTGATTGTATTCCTCCTTTGGGAGATGAGTTTGGTCTTGTTAGTATCATTGAAAGAATCAATGGAAACCTCTTGATGTAAGTCGGGTCAATAGTACCCAAGTGTCAATATAATAAATGTTATTTGTGGTGTTTAGTTGGACAAGTCGGCCCAGTGAGTTAGAGAAGTTGGCCCTGTTAGGTTAGAGGTCAAGTCAACTTAAGAATATAAATAGGGAGGTGCTCCCCTTCATTTGTACTCACTCACTCTAGTTGTTTTGCAAGAGAGAGAAAGATTAGTGCGCCAGAAAGAAGAGAGAAGCAGTTGCCTGGGTTTTACACTACTCTGGTTGAGTTTTATATTGAGGAAGTTTTGTGGGGTTTTCTCCCTTGTGGTTTCCCCGAGGAAAATATTTGTGTTCTTGTGTTATTGTGTTTCTGTGCTTGTTGTTCTTTCAGTGATCTGCTAGTAACTATTTGTTTTAAGATATCATCTGAGCAAATTAAGAAAATTCAACATGGTATCAGAGCTACCCTGAAAAGAAGCACTGCACTGTTAGGGTTTTGTTACTCTGAACAAATCCCTCGACAGATGAACCAAAAAACAGGGCTCTCTCAACTCGCTCCTGAAGAGCGCATCTTTCTGTGGAGACAAAACTGAAGTCCAAGAATTTTCAATTTTGGACCAGTTATTGCTGTCGAGACAAACTAGGGCTTCAATCTCAGAAAAGGGAAGATACGGTCTACCTCGCCCCAGGGAGGCGCATCTTCTCCACCATTCATCTCTACCTGTGATCCTAACTGAAAAATTAGGGTTTTTGGTTCTACATCAAACCCTAAGTCATCCAGAAGGAGGTCAGTGCAAAGTTGTTTTCTTCAAGTAAGTACTATTCCTCTTTATTCCATTTGAAGTTCTCAGTCTTTTAAAGATGACAAAGAATACCAAGCTAGATGAAAAGCTTGAAGGTGTTGAAAACTTCAGAGCATGGAAGTATAGGATCATGCTCATCCTACAAGAGAATGATCTAGATAAATTTGTGAAAGAGGAAGTGAAAGAACCAGAAGAAGCTGAAGCTAAGTCCAAGCATAAGAAGGATATGATCATAGCTAAAAGGATCATAGCTGACTCCATCAAAGATAACTCGATTCTCAAGTATCCTCAAGGGAGACTCTAAAAGAAATGTTTGAAGCTCTATCGGGTCTATTTGAAGGAAGAAACATTAATAGGAAAATAACCCTGAGGAATCAACTCAAAAGTGTAAGAGCTCAAAAGTCAGAGACCATGCAGTCTTACTTTACAAAAGTAGCTCAAATCAAGGATTAGCTAGAAGCCATTGATGATATGGTTGAAAAAGCAGAGATTGTGATGACAACCTTAAATGGTATTCCAAGAGATTGGGAAGCCTTTAACCGAGGAATCTATTCAAGAAGAAACTAACTAAATTCTGAAAGTTATGGAAGAATATGTCCAAGAAGAAGAAAGGATAGTAGCTAGAGAAGAAAAGCTAAATGACAATAAGGATCAAGCCTTGACAACCCACACCAAAGGCAAAAGGAAGAGTCATGACCATCATCCTAAGACTCAAAGGTTTAATATACCCAAGAGAGACTTCTCAAATTTTGAATGCTTCACTTGTCACAAGTTGGCACACATTGCCATCAACTGCCCCATGAAAGCAGAAAGAATCAAAAAGATGAGAAGGTTCCAGGCCCATGCTGCTGAAGATAGTGATCAAGAAGTTGAAGAAGAAGCAAAGAAGGATGAAGACTCCAGTGAAGAATATGTTTTAATATCTGCTCTATCAAGATCAGTCTCACCAGGAAATGACACCTGGCTAGTTGATAGTGGTGCCTCCAATTAGATGACTGGTTACAAGGAATCACTCTCATGCCTTGAACAAAAGGAATCTCCACACAAAGTAATGCTTGGAGATGATTCCCAATACCCCATTAAAGGAATAGGAGAAGCATCCTATAAATTGGATTCTGGAAAGCCTATGAAAATGAAAGATGTCCTGTATGTCCCAGGACTAAAGAAGAATCTTCTTTCCATTTCATCCTTAGACAAGAAAGGCTTCAGAGTTGCTTTTGTGGATGGAAAAGTTCTCATGTGGACAAAAGGTAAAACCATAGATGATGCAGTAGAGATTGGAGTTGAAGAAGGAAGGACTCTACAAATTGAAGAGACATACAAATTCATCATTAGCAACCTATGCTCTACTTCACTACAAAGCTTGCTCATGTTCACTACAACGCTCTACCAATTGTATCCTGGGATATAGATCCAATAAGCTATGGAACAAAAGGCTTGCTCATGTTCACTACAAAGCTCTACCAATTGTAAGCAAGGTTGTGACTGGTTTACTAGAAATTCAGATAGAACATGAAGGAGTGTGCAAAGGATGTGCACAAGGGAAGAATACTAAGAATCCTTATCCAAAAAGTGATAGTAAAGCAAAAGGGATCTTAGATATTATTCACTCAGACATGTGCGGGCCAATGCAAACTACTTCATTAAGTGGGTATGTCTACTATGCTTCTTTTATTGATGACTACTCCCGCAAGACTTGGATATACTTCTTGAAAAAAAAGGATGAAGTGTTTGAAAGGTTCAAGGAATTTAAGGCCCTAGTGGAAAATCTCTCTGAGAAGAAAATAAAGATTTTGAGGCCAAATAATGGAGGAGAGTTCACATCAAATGAATTCAATGATAACTGCAAGGAAGCTGGGATTAAGAGGGAGCTCACCATTCCCTATAATCCACAACAAAATGGTGTGGCAGAAAGAAAGAGTAGATCTATCATGGAAGCTGTGAAAGCTATGATACATGATCAAGATCTTCCGATGTACCAGAAACAACAAGAACAACAGTATATGTACATAATAGAATTTCCCACAATTCCCTTGGGAATAAAACTCCAGAAGAAATGTTTTCCGGAGAAAAGCCAGAGGTAAGTCACCTAAAGATATTTGGTTGTCATCTATACATTCACATTCCCAAGGAGAAAAGGACAAAGTTAGATCCTTCAAGAAAGAAGGGATTGTTCGTAGGGTATAGTGAACAATCAAAAGCTTATCGGATCTATATCCCAAGATACCGTCAATTTGAACTTAGCAATGATGTCACATTTGATGAAGATACAACCTTCAGAAAGTCAAAGAAAAATAAGGAAGATGAAGAGGAGCATGAAACTCCCAAAGCTGCTGAAAGTCCTAAACCAGTTAGAAACGAAGAAGAAGTCTAGATGCCTGAAGAATTACCAAATAAATTGATTTCTCGAAAGAGAAAACCTGCCTGGGCTCATGAAGTAATCGAAGAAGCAAAAAGACATGGTGTTCCAGAAGGAACCATTTGAGAAAGAAGGAAGCCAAAGTCATACCCTGGTTATATGGCTTTGATGTGTGATCTCGTTGATAAAGAACCAACATGTTTTGAAGAAGCAATAAAACATAAGGAATGGGCTGATGCAATAGTCGAGGAATACCAATCCATTATAAAGAATGATGTGTGGGAAGTAGTACCAAGACCAAAAGACAAGTCAGTGGTATCCTCAAAATGGATCTTCAAAACTAAACACTCAGCAGATGGAAGTATAGAAAAGTACAAGGCAAGATTTGTAGCTCGAGGATTCTCTCAAAAAGAGGGAATCGATTATGAGGAGACCTTTGCACTAGTAGCTAGATACACCTCAATCAGAACCATCCTTGCCTTGGCATCCAATATGAAGTGGAAGCTACATCAAATGGACGTGAAGACAACATTTCTAAATGGCTTGATTGAAGAAGAGGTATATATCAAACAACCGCAAGGGTTCGAGACTAATGATCAGAAAACTCATGTATGTAGACTAAAGAAGGCGTTGTATGGGCTAAAGCAAGCACCCAGAGCATGGTATGGTAGGATCAATGGATTTCTGATGAGCTTAGGCTTTACTAAAAGTAAAGCAGACTCCGACCTCTACTATAAGATTGAGGATGATGGGATTATGATTTTATTACTGTATGTAGATGATCCGTTCTTGCCAAGAGAAGATAAGCCTATCATCGAATGTAAGAAGAAGCTTACTGCAGAGTTCGAAATGAAAGACCTTGGAATGATGCATTACTTTCTAGGTCTTGAAGTATGGCAATATCCAGATGAGATTTTCCTAAACCAAGGAAAATATACTATAGAAATCTTAAAAGGATTTGGAATGTTAGATTGTAAAGCTATGACTACTCTGATGACATCAAGTTTGAAGCTATTAAATGAAGATACTTCGGAAGCAGTTGATGCCACCTTATATAGACAGATTATTGGTTCTCTGATGTACTTAACCAATACAAAACCAGATATATGTTTTGCAGTAAACACCTTAAGTCAGTATATGGTGAATCCTAAACACATTCACCTTATTGGGGCAAAACATGTGATGAGGTATCTAAAGGGAAGTTTAGACTATGGGCTCAGATATGCATCTAGTGGCGAGATCAAATTACATGGATATGCAGATTGAAATTGGAGAGGAAGTGCCAAAGATAGAAAAAGCACCTCAAGATGTTGTTTTAGTCTAGGATCAGGCATGATCTCTTGGTTCAGTAGAAAGCAGACCAGTATTGCACTCAGTACGACAAAGGATGAATACGTTGCAACATGTTCAGCATGTAGTGAAGCAGTATGGCTTCGAAAGATGTTAGCAGGACTATTTGATAAAGAGATAGATGCTACTAATATCCTTTGTGATAATCAGAGTTGTATTAATATGACGAAAAATCCTGTGTTTCATGATAAGACAAAGCACATTGAAATCAGATATCATTTCATCCGGGATATGGTTCAGAAGGGAGCTGTAAAGCTCAAGTATGTTCCTGCAGAGGAACAAGTAGCAAATGTATTGACTAAGCCTCTAGCTCGTGTAAAGTTTGAATACTTTTGAGAAAAGATTGGTGTAGTCCAAAAGGGCCTCTCTCATAAGAGGGAGTGACAGCAGATGGATGATGGATGCAGTGGTGAGTAGCTCAATCTAGAGGAGGGTAAGTCTGGCTAGGCTTGTTTGGCCCGAAAAAGTTAGTAAGCCAAACGAGGCCTGTTGATTCTAGGGGGATTAGTATGTTTGGCTAGGCTTGTTTGGCCCGAAAGGGTTAGTAAGCCAGACAAGGCTTGTTTGGTCCCCAGGGAGATCCATCTGTCTAACTACGCTTGTTTGGCTCGAAAGAGTTAGGAAGTTAGACAAAATGCCCGGATGGATCTACCAGAGAACTCACCGTGATGCTGCTCCAAGACATTGAAAGGAAAGATGTATCCCCGGTATTATTATACTATTGATTGTTGAGATGATTGCTTCAGTACTATTATACTGATGTTTGTTGAGATGCTTTGATGATTGTTGAGACGATTGTTCCAGTATTGTTATACTAATGATTGCTGAGATGTTTGATGAGACGATTGTTGTAGTATTGTTATACTAATGATTGTTGAGATGTTTGTTAAGATGATTGGTTCAGTATTGTTGTACTGATGATTGCTAAGATGTTTGATGAAATGTTTGTTTTAGTATTGTTGTGATTGTTGATATGTCTGTTTGCTTCAGTATTGATGATTGTTAAGTTGATTGATTGAGTTAGTACCAGTATTGTTACACTGATGATTGTTGATAAATTTGTTTCAATATCCTTATATTGATGATGATGTTGATGTTCCAGCATCTATATGCTGATAATGCAGATGACAATCTAGCATTAGATGTTGTTTGAGTTTAGCACTAACATGCTAATGAGATTGTTGTTGATGTTTTAGTATCATACAAATGTTGCAGAGGATGAAGTTACAGATGATGTTTCAGTATCCACATACTGATACTATAAGAAGATGATCTTGAAGATGATTCAGTATCCATATACTAACGAGATAGACGACGATCCAGTATCCACATAGAAGATGATCCAGTATTCATACACTGATGAGACAAACGATGACTCAGTATTCACATACTGATGCTTTAAGAAGAAGACCCGGAAGATGATCCAGTATTCACATACTGATGCTACAAAAGATAATTCAGAAGATGATAGAAGATGCCTGAGTACGTACGAAAGATGATTCAATACTTATATACTGAAGATTGCAAAAGATGATCCAGTTGAGATCGATGATGAAGATGAATGATGATGTTCCAAAACTTCCTATGACATATAGAGACTCACCAGTCAGTTGTACAGTTGTAGTAGCAGTTGCTGTTGTGGTTGAATACCTTCCTAGTTAAGAGGGAGTGTTAAAGTATTATAACTTCGAAAGATATTCCAGATGTATTGATTGTATTCCTCCTTCGGGAGATGAGTTTGGTCTTGTTAGTATCATTGAAAGAATCAATGTAAACCTCCGGATGTAAAATATAAATAGGGAGGCGCTCCCCTTCATTTGTACTCACTCACTCAAGCTATTTTGCAATAGAGAGAAAGATGAGTGCGCCAGAAAGAAGAGAGAAGTAGTTGTCTGGGTTTTACACTGCTCTGGTTGAGTTCTATACTGAGGAAGTTTTGCAGGGCTTTCTCCCTTGTGATTTCCCCGAGGAAAATCTTTGTGTTCTTGTGTCATTGTGTTTCTGTGCTTGTTGTTCTTTCAGTGATCTACTAGTAACTATTTGTTTTAAGATATCATCTAAGCAAATTAAGAAAATTCAACAACTCCTCTTGTCCTACAGTCCTTAAGCAGGGAAAATACATATCTCAAAAGCATAAGAGAAGAGAAAGGGAAATAGGCTAGCTATTAGAACTAGAAAAAAATGAGTGAAAAGAACCATAGTTGAACAAGATTCAACAAGAAGACACTATTGAAGAAAAGTTGACAAGTCAATTCAAAAGATCAAAAATAGAAGAAATGGAATAGTTACAAATAGAAATAGAATGCATGATTCACCCATATGAAGATGTTGAAGAAGAAAACAACACAACAGGGAAAAGGAGGTGGAGGTAAGTGGTAGATCCATAAATACAAGCTATGTTCAATGCCATTTTGTACAAGCCTAGCAAAGACAAAACCCCAAGGGTTGCCTCGATTGGTAGATGCTCATGTATGAAATTTCATGTAGGTCTAAGATCAAATCACATTGAATCCCTCAATCTATATATGCCAGCAACAGTTCTTAAGTCTTCACATTCTCATGGAATCCATGGCTCTAGTTGAGCTGTGATACCATATCATGGAAATCGAACACATAAAGAAACCAAGACTAACTAAGAAGACTTATCTGTATTATATTGCATAAATGAAAAAGTGAAAGCTTTCTTATAGAGCGTTATTTTGTCACATGCATTGTAGCTGGGCTACCATACTTCTAGAGTAGTCCTGAGAGCATTCAGAGCCACCCCTTTACTTTGAGATCTGCAGTTGATGAGCATCCAGTTGATGATCACTCTTATTATACAGTGGACCCAGACCTTACAGATGATTGGTTTCATGCCATAACTGAGCCTCATGACCCCATATTTCATGCACTGAGTTAGCCATTCTTTATTTCGGAGCAAAGATAGTTCAGTGCCCATGATATGCAGCAACAGTGTTTAGTGTCTTCCAGATTGTTCAGATGAGTTGTAGGTATATGACCCAGGTGATATATGGATATTGTACATATGGATTTTAGTTTTGCTCTTTTATCTATTTTAGTAGCTAGACTTGGTTGATAGTGGTTGCGCATTGGCGATTTCGTATTTGGTTTTACTGAGATCTAGAGTAAAAGTGATCTAGTGGCTTTATTCAGGAGGTTCTTGTGTATACTCATTGGTCATGCCCTATTGTTAGTATGGACTTGGTCATTTCCCTTAGGGACTTTGCTTGCTAGTCTTGGCTCCACCTTATCATTGTCTTCACACATCCGTTATCATCCAATTTATGTTTTATCCATGATTTGTATCTTGACTAGTGACATCGAGGATTTCACCCACCTATACCTCTATGTTGGATTAGATCCCATGTTTACTTTGTGTCTCGGTGTTTGTTTATGTGATTCTTATCACAAGGATGGTCTTCCTCTAGTCCTTGAAAACAAGTAGTCCAAACAACAATGTCTTTAGACACTAAATCATCGGAACGCATAAACGTTATATCTAAATGATGCAAAAAGGAAAGTTGTGATTAGTAGTGCTTTTAAGCACTAATGCCTAAAGTATAAATGTTAGAAAACTAGTCAGTGGCCAAAGGATGAGCACTCATCCATTGTATGATATAAGGCTCATTTGTCCCTCCAGGGAAACAGGGTGAAGCAAACTCGTCGAGGCTATGGACGCCACTGGTAGCGGGGCTAGGCCTTAGTCATTTTTTGGAGCCCAAAAGGCTTTCCAAGGCACTTTCCTTTGTAGGTCGGCTAGTATCTTGAGTTAAATTGAATAAATGCCTTAAACTTTAAAGGGATTAAAAGTTAAATCTTGTTAAAGATTACTTGTCTAGAGTCTAATTGAAGCACTCTCATTTTTCCACCAATCTGTGAGACACCACCATTCCTAGTGTTCATCTGATTCCAACATATGTGTAGTGTGGATCCCCTTGTCCTTCAGCCGTAATGTTCAAACTTCACAGTGTTGAATGCCAAGTCATTCCTCTTGTCCTAACCTTGTTTTACCACTTTCACCTTTGATTAGAAAAATGGCCAAGTATATAAATGAGTATACACTTGGGGCTTTTGTTTATAGTAACTGATTACTTTGATTTGGATATATTATATGTATATTGTGCTTATAATCGCCATTAGAAACCACTTGTACTTTAGTCTTGTTGCTAACATAGATAATAAAGCATGCTCTATCCATTTTGTACCTTGCAGCAATAGATATTCTGATTTGGATCATCATTTTGATCATATTTGACTTGGTCAACCCAGTTTGACCAAGTCAACAACAAGGTTCAGGATGAGTTTTGGCCTATGTGTTAGATTTTCTTAAGATTATAGCCATATATCTTAATTGCATTTATCAATAGGATCACTAAAAGATAGACAAAGCACAGAACAATAACACGAGTATTTTTCATCTGGGAAACCCAAATGGGAGAAAACCCAGTAACCTTCGTCTAGAGATAATAATTCTGAGATCAAAGTACAATGAAGAAAGAAAAGAAAAATATGGAAATTCTTTCCAAAGATGGAAACCCTAAAAACTGTCTTCTTCTGCAATGTATGCGAACTTCTCTCTCTCCCAGAAAACTACTGACTTCTCTGAGCTGTTGTGTTGTTGCTATGTGAAATAATGAGGATGGGCGCCTCCTATTTATACCGTTTTCCACTCAGAATTTAAATGGGGCTGGCTTCACTTGGGGGAGCAATATAATTTTTATTTCATTCTTTTATTGTTGGCTTTTCACCCCAAGGCTTACATTGTTTTTTCTAGGGTTTGTATGAATGATTACAACAAGTTCAACTCCTGAAGGAGAACAATAAGAATAGCTTCTGAAGTTGCACAAACTCCAACACTCCCTCTCAACAATGAAGGTATTCTTCGGTCTTCATCAGCATCATGTTCATCTGGGTTTCATCTGTACATCTATACTGTCTCTATCATCTCTAAACGTACTAAATGTTGTCTTTATGAATTTGTTCTATCCGGATGTCTGAGAGAAAATATTTTGCTACCTATCAGTCTCTATTACAGATGGAATACTTCCATACCTAGCTTAGAGATCCTGGATGAGCACACATGCACGACCATCTACTACCTGTTCTTCTCATCTGTCGATATGTTACTCCCATACCTGGCTGAGAACCTGAACGAGTAGAGGTACCTGTGCAATCACACGACCATCTGCTACCTGTACGACTCATCTGCCAATGGGATTTCTCCCATACCTGGCTGAGTATCTGGACGAGCAGAGGCACCTGTGTAAACCTAACCATCTACTACCTGTCTGTCTCATCTGCCGATGGGATTTCTACCATACCTAGCTGAGGACCTAGACGAGCAGAGGTAGCTGGGCAAAAGTATGGTAAGTGTCTCTTGGTCATCTCTTCCTCTCGAGGGATACGTTCTCTTCTACTCCAAGTCTTCCACAAAAGTATCCAAATTTCACTATGGGAAGAGGCTTGGTGAGAACATCTGCAGTCTGGTCATCTGTTGAAATATATTGTAGCTCGACCGCACCTTTCTGCACCATATCACGTATGAAGTGATATCGAATCTCTATGTGCTTCGACTTGTCATGAAATACAGGATTCATTGACATTTGCACACAACTCTGGTTATCACAGTGAATCACGGTTGGCTATGGAATCTGGCCAAACAATCCTGCAAGAAGTTTACGAAGCTAAACTGCTTCTCGGGTTGCTGAACTAGCAGCCATATACTCGGCCTCTGCAGTACTGAGAGCTACTGAGTTCTGCTTCCTACTACACCAAGAAATAACTGCAGAACCCAAACTGAAACAACATCCTGAAGTACTATTCCTATCAGTAGAGCATCCGTCCCAATCTGAGTCTGTAAACCCTTGCAATTTCAAGTCACATTCTGAATCATATCGTAGACCATATCCCACAGTGCCACATAAGTATCTAAGCACATGTTTTGCAGCAATCCAGTGAATCTGCCTCGGTTCGCACATGAACTGACTGAGAGCATTCACAGCAAAACAAATGTTTGGTTTGGTGTTCGTCAGATACATCAAGGACCCAATCAACTGGCGATACATAGTGGGATCAATCAAATTTGAATCTAAAGCAGAATCCCTCAGCTTCTTCAAGTTTGCATCCATCGAAGTAGCTATGGACTTGCAGTCCAACATTCTGAATCTCTTCAGTATATCTATGGTGTATTTTCCTTGTCCTAGGAAAGTCTCTTTCTGCCTCTACCATACTTCTAATCCCAAGAAGTAGTGCATCAATCCAAGATCCTTCATTTCGAACTCAGAGGCGAGTTTCTTCTTACACCACAAGATAAGTTTCTCATTTCCGGTAAGAAACAAGTCATCAACATATAGTACCAAAATCAATGGCTCATCATTCACAACCTTGTAGTAAAGGTTGGGGTTTGCATCACTCTTGGTGAATCCCAGACTCACCAGGAATCCGTCTATCTGTCCATACCAAGCACGAGGTGCTTGCTTGAGTCCATATAACGCCTTTTTCAGCTTGCATACGTGGGACTCCTTTCCATGGACAACAAACCCTTCTGGTTGTTCAATGTATACTTCTTCCTTAATAATACCATTGAGAAAGGCAGTCTTGAAATCCATCTGATACAACTTCCTCCCATAGCTGAAGCAATAGCAATGATCGATCTGATGGAAGTGTATCAAGACACAGGAGCAAATGTCTCATCATAATCGACTCCCTCTTTCTGAGAGAACGCTTTGGCAACAAATCTAGCCTTGTATTTTTCAATACTCCCATCTGCTCCATGTTTGATTTTGTTTAGCCATCTGGAAGTTACAACTTACTTTCCCTCAGGTCTCGGTACAATCTCCCACACATAATTTTTCATGATGGATTGATATTCTTCCATCATGGCATCCTTCCAAACTTGGTGTCAAGATGCTTCTTCATAAGTGGTGGGTTCTGAGTCAATGATGTGACTCATCAATGCTACATAACTGGAGAACCTCTAAGGTCTTTTGCTTTCTCGTAAAGAACCCTGTGGGGCTTCAGGCCCCTCTGCATCCTGTAAGGTATGTTGCGCCCATCTAGGTCTTTTTCGGCTTGCTGCCATATCTTCGGGAATATGAACTGTCGTGACTAGATCAATGGGATCGATGGGTTCATCTTTCTTTGCTAATTCATCCTGAATGGTAGGGGAAGATGATCTCCTCTCCATTTCTTCATCATCGATCTCCATGTATGATCCTCTACCTTTCCTGACATCCATTTCCTCTTCAAAGGTCACATCCCTACTAACTTTGATCTGTCTAGATCCTGAAATATAGATTATGTAGGCCTTTGAAGATTCATTGTATCCCACGAAAGTTCCCTTCTTTCCTGAAGGTTCTAACTTTGTCCTTTTCTGCTTGGGCATGTGTATGTAGACTGGACAGCCAAAAATTCGGAGGTGACCTACTTCTTGTTTTACTCCTGTAAAGGCTTCTTCAGGAGTCATGTTCTTCACTATCTTATGTGGGCATTTGTTCTGTAAATATACAGTTGTTTTGGATGCTTCTTCCCATAAGAGCATGGCTAGACTCTGGTCAAGAATTATAGCTTTGGCTGCCTCCACAATTGTTCTGTTCTTTCTTTCAACAACCCCGTTTTGCTAGGGATTGTAGGGAATTGTAAGCTCCCTCTTAATTCCTGCTTCTTTGCATAAATCATTGAATTCCGTAGAGGTATATTCTCCACCATTATTTGATCTTAGGATCTTGATCCTCTTCCCTGACAAATTCTCAACTTGTGCTTTGAACTCCTTGAATTTACTGAGTACTCCCTCGAATTCCTTGGTCTTAAGAAAGTAGATCCAAGCCTTCCATGAGTAGTCATCAATGAAGATCACATAGTAATGATATCCTTCTAATGAGGCAACTATCATTGGGCCACACAAGTCAAAGTGCACTAGATCCAAGATTTCTTCGGATCTTCTCTCACTATCTAGGAAGGATTTCTTGGCATTATTGCCAAGTGCACATCCTCTACATGTTCCATCATGGTCTACTTGTAGCACTAGTATACCTGTAACTATGTTCTTCACTGCTGGGAGAGCTCTGTAATTTAGATGAGCTAGTCTTCTGTGCCATAGATCACCCATACTTGTAGAGTCATGTACTAGAGCTTGGACTGGTGGAGTGTTCATTCGATACAAGCTCTCCTCTCGCATACCAAATACTTTGGTTGTATCCATGCTTGAGTTCTTTTGCCAGGAAAATACTTTTCCATCTAAAAAATCTACTTTGTATCCTTTGTCTTCTAAGGCTGAGATGGAAACAAGATTTATTTTCATACTAGGTACATAGAGCACATCACTTAAGTGTAGAGTACCATTAGACTATAGCTGAAGGGAGGTAGCCCCAGATCCTGTCACAGTGTAGTTGGCATCATCTCCAAGTACAACACGAAGATGAGAATCCTTTTCAACTACTTCTGAGAGATTTTCTTTATATCCTGTCATGTGTCTAGATGCACCACTATGAGCCAACTGTCACTAGTGGTGGGAACAATACCTGATAGGGCTGATATGAAGAAGAATTATGTACGATCTTCATTCTTCTGTTTCTTGTGATGATGATCTTCTTCTACATCAGCAGTTGAAGCTTCATGCTTCCTTTTGTGTGAACTTCGGCAACTACTTGCATAATGACCGTATTTCTTGCACCTGTAGCATTAGATATGAGATAGAACCTTCTTCTGTTTCTTTTGATCTGGGGGAGGACTTGATCTCTTATCTTGATGCTTGTGAATGTATGGATTCCTTCCCCTCCCCTTGCCTTTCTTGGTATGAGATACAAACGCTTGAGTTTCCTCAGGTTGAGTGACATGAAGTCTTTGGCGTGATGCGATCCTTGTTTTTTCCTGAGTGCATTCTGCCCATAGCTTATCAAATTTGGGCAACTTGGTCCGACCACTTATAGTTTGGATAAAAGACTCCCAAGATGGTGGGAGCCCATTTAAGGTGGTCATAACAAGATCCTTTTCTTCAAGATTGCCTCCACTGGACCTTAGCTTCTCTCGGAGCTCGGTGATCCTCATGAAATATGAGGCAATATTCTCGGACTTCGTCATCTTCATATTCGACAGTTGATTCCTCAATGTGAGGGTCACATTGATGCTACTATGTTAAACTAGCTTCTTTAGAGTTTTGAACATCCTCCTCCTCCTCGTCTTTCCTGAGATCTGAGGAACCAAGTGATCTCTAACTGAGTCCACTAAAATCCTCCTTGCTTTGGCATCATCCTTTCTCCAGCGAGGTTTGTCTTCTTCGGCTTCTGGTTCTGGGACCTTTGCCTTTACAAACTGTAATAGGTCATTTTCTTCTAGTAGAAGAAGAACCCTAGACTTCCAGGGGATGAAGTTGGAACCCCCTTCCAAACGATCTTCAACCTTCATGTTGATCATCTTGACTGCAAATCTGGATCTGAGACCCTAGCAGAGGCTAGGTCAAAAATGAAAGTTGAAATTTTGGAAAAATTACTCCACAGATAAATGCGCCTTAGAGAGGCGAGTTGAGTAGAGGTAGAGTCGAGCCAAAACTGTGGAGAAAGTAGGTCGAAACTGGAAACCCTAACTTCTGTTGCAGTTGCAGAATTAGGTCAAAATTGAAAATTCTCAAAATTGAATTTTGTCTTCACCAAAAGATGCCCCCTCCTTAAAGAAAAATTCCCAAGGCTCTTTTTCTGCCAAAAGGTTGAGTGAAGACCTTGAAAAATGAAACCCTAGTTTCGACAGGTTGCCGACAGAGTTCTAGCAATGGATTCTTCTAGCACTGCTCTGATACCATGTTAGATTTTCTTAAGATTATAGCAATATATCTTAATTGCATTTATCAATAGGATCACTAGAAGATAGACAAAGCACAGAACAATAACACGAGTATTTTTCACTTGGGAAACCCAAATGGGAGAAAACCCAACAACCTTAGTCTAGAGATAATAATTTTGAGATTAGAGTACAATGAAGAAAGAAAAGAAAAATATGGAAATGCTTTCCAAAGATGGAAACCCTGAAAGCTGTCTTCTTCTGCAGTGTATGCGAACTTCTCTCTCTCACAGAAAACTGTGCACTTCTCTGAGCTATTGTGTTGCTGCTGTGTGAAATAATGAGGGGCGCCTCCTATTTATACTGTTTTCCCACTCATAATTTAAATGGGGCCGACTTCACTTGGGGGAGCAATATAATTTTATATTTCAGAATTTTTATTTTATTCTTTTATTGTTGGTTTTTCACCCCAAGGATTACATTGTTCTTTCTAGGGTTTGTATGAATGATTACAAGTTCAACTTTCGAAGGAGGACAATAAGAACAGCTTCTGAAGTTGCACAAACTCCAACACTATGGTCGTTGATGATGATTATTCATGGTCTATAAGTGTCCATTAGATATATTCATGCTTTACAAGATGATTTTTCACGGTGGCTTGTATTATTAATAATTATTATTATGGTTGTCAGCATTTACAGGCTTTCTAATTATTATTAGTCTGGCATGGATGGGCCTTTTGATGTATATTTTTTATGGACATATGGTGTATGAGTACTCACTCCTAGTGGATTTGGACATTCTGAGTCTATTGTTGCTCTCAGTTTTCAGTTTCAGGCATAGGTGTGGTATATATTGGTCAAATCATCTTCCAGTTGCTGGATGCCATATAAAAATGGCATTTTGATACTTTCATAGATATATTTTATTCTCCTAGGGCGCTATTTGTGGAAATAGTGGTGTAGACACTTGTTTTTACCATATTGCTATGTTTTCGGACTCGTTTCTACACTCATATTTGCCCCAAGCATGGTCAGCAGTGAGCTACAGAAATTTTTATCTCTAGGGATGATGTTTCATGCACATTAAAAATGAAGAATTGTCCAACATAGGAAATCGATTTGGGTTATTGAGGCAAGGAAATGGCAAGAAACTTGTTCGAGACTTGATGTTGATATGTTGCACACCTTTCGGCATGGTCATCACCCTTTGTGGGGTCCACATGGCCTTAAATTTATCATTTTGGGACGTTTTTGTTGTATTTTGAGGGGCCATGATTTGGCCATTTGGTCATGTTATGTTATTATCTTGACACATTACTTGCTGTTGTGCCATGGGGACATGCTAGTGAAGGTTATTATACACCTCCTAGCCCCACCATGTTCTTTTACCATGTATCTTAGTCATCTTCTATGTGGTATGTTATCCACTAAGTTGCACTTAGGGTATTTTTCAAGTGAGCCACAAAGGATCGGAACAAATCAATCGTTCTTATTCAGTGCTCGAAAGTTCCATGGTTTCATCAGGGCTAGTTGTGGTCCCTTTTTTCGCATGTTCATACCCCCTCGGAGGATTTGTAATCAATGACATAGCATGATGGTTTCTTATGTAAAAGGCTTGGCCTTCTTGGGACTTGGTCATCAAAGTCATCATCCTTGAGTGCTTTTTCCCTCGTTAGTTATATGATGTTTTTTTTAAGCGACATATAATTTTCAAGTTTTTCACTCAAAATCCTGCAAAGTCGGGATGGTGAAGTTGGTGATTATGCCTTGGGAGGGTTATCAAAGCCTAGGGTCTATGTATTATACCATGCTAGTCATATTTCGTGGACATGTGCTAAATCTTTCCTAGGATTTTTTAATTTTTTAGATTTTTAATAAAATCATCGATAAGGTGTATTTTAATTGTAAAATTTCAAAAGGTCATAAAAGTGGGCCTAGGGAGCCAAATTTGCCATGGGGGTGCTCGTTTTCAAACTCAAAGCACCCATTATACCCCAAAACCCACTTTTCCTAAGTTTTAAGTGAATATTTATCACTTCAATGAAATTCTCTCTGAAAAAGGAAAAAAGTAAATAAAAAATTAGAAAAAGGGAAAATATGGAGAAAAAACACATCCCTAAATCAGGGGAACTTGTCCCAGACATGTTCCCGGTTAACTAAGGATGATGTTGGGGGTAGTCGGAGACCAAATCAAGATCAAATCGGCTTGATTCCAATCAAATCCATGAGGGGGCCAATTTCTCCTTAGAGAGGCACATTTATCCATGAAAAAGCTCACCTCTTGTTGTATACGTGTCACAGAAAGAGGGGGGTGACCTACCTTATGAGAGGTGACACCTACCACCTCTAGTTCACTCTAGTTCACCTCCAATCATCTCAAAAAGCTCCAACACTTGGCAAATTCGCCCCCCTTGGGGTTTGCTCTCATTTTTCCTATTTAAGCGAGGCTTTCTTCCTCATTTGAGGGATGCAAGGAATTTATGCTCATTGTAACACTGATTATTTTGATTAATAAAAGTTGAAGGCTTTGAAGGTCCACATTTTGCCATTGGATGAATGTTGTTTCTATGAGGTGATATTGTATTGCTTTAATTTCCTTTTCCAAAGTTGTTAATAGATCTAGCTTAGAGGGTTTTTCTATAACACATAGAGTAAGCATTTACAGTGGTTAACTTGCTTGCTTGTGCTTTGCTTTTGAGAGATATGAGAGTATCCAACTATACTCAGTTGTATTGAGGCTCTTTTAATTTATTTTTTTCAAACACACTAGATCTAATCCATTTTTTGTGCAAGGATTTTCTTATAGTTGTGCAGGTCACAGATTTGGAGGATTTGAACTAAGTTGTCTCTTCTCTTCTCTTCTCATCGGCATTTTTTAAAGCTAATTCCTTTGTTTGCAGAATTTTTAAAAGTCTTCATAAAATGATCAAGCAAGAGCTTGAAGTTTGCTTCCCATCTTCACAAACTAAACTTTCTCTCTTCTCCGGTTACTTTGTTCTAGAAATGTGAAATAAGTAGATTTTGTTCTTTGAAAGTTTATTCCTCAAATCTACTTGTTTTAGCATGTTAGAGTAGCTAGATCTAAAAACGTTGTCAAAGTTTTATTATTTTACTAGATCTAGGCTAGTGAATTGGTACTTCTACTTAGCAAATTTTTCAATATTGTTATAAGTAGCAAAGGATGATTTTTTTATCTTTCATTTGTGCATACCATCATTTTTTAACTTTGTTTGCTTGCTAGTTTCGCAGGTTTAACGAAAGAATAGAGAGAAACTATGGAGGAATTTCACTAAAATTAAGCCATCCAGGGCTCTAGGCATCTCCTTTCTTCACATTTTCAAGTTCTGGCATTGTAAACCCTTGCATCCAAGTTTATAAGGACCAAGTGGTTTTTCTTTTTAGCATTGTAAATAATCATAATAAAAAGCAAGTGAGATTATGGCTCCTATAACCCCCTTCCCCCATTTGGGGGAGCCTGTATCTTCCCGTTGTGTGATTGTTCACTTTTTTGCAAGTCTTTAGATTAGCTTTAGTTTTTGTTTGATTTTAACGCAATCAATATTTATCTGCTTTCTTCATTTAGAACTAATACGGCATTGTCTCACCGAATTACCCAAGAGATTCCTCTCAATTGGGGAAAAGATATTTTTGTCGTAGGGGTAGTATAATCTTTTTTGTTCTTTTTCTTTGAGGCATCATTATTCTATTTGTGGAAAGTAATACTAACCCGGCATTGATCTACCAAATTACCCAAAGGAGCTTGCTCGTTTGGGGAAAAGATATTCCTTGCTGTAGTAATTAGTCTCAACAATTTTACCCTTTTTCCGTTTACAATATCAATTTGGAATAAACAATTTGTCATTCCAGTGTATGCTCTTACCCATCATAGGTTCGCCCTGAGCTTTAGGATAATCAAAAGCAAGAATGCGCACTAATTGATTTCTCACGTCTAACTAAGCAAACTCACATTAATAAAAGCAACTTCCCCAAAACATTACAAAAACCCGGCATAACGAGCCTGAGAAATAGTGGAAAAATTCTTCAAGGAAAGTGGGAACAACTAGAAAGCGACCGTGAGGTCCCGTTAGGCTACATCCTTGTTGGTGTAGTGTTGAACACCCCCCCACAACTCCATCTAACCCACATTTTCCTGTGCAGGGCCACTCTTCTCAGAATCCGGACATATTCCCAGTACCTCGCGATATATTGGGAATCCCCTTTTCCCCTTAATTCACTCATCATTGAATAAGTTAAAACTGACCAAGTACACTACAAAACATTTCTCATTTTCAGCAACACTTATTTACTTTGACTCCATTTTGGCATCGGTTTAATATGTATCCTTATTTTTGTTTTCAGTCATATCATGTTAGATGCCATATTTTTTTATGCTGTCGAACTAAACTATAAATTGCAGTATCTTGTTTTAGTCAATCACTTGTAAACTCCTAACAACCATCTCATTCATAACTTAATAAAATCTAGAGCCTTAGAAACTCTTTAATAGAGACTACCCCACTTGGCTTTGTTAGGAGTGGCCTAAACGGAGGAATAAGGATCAGGTGACAGCACCTGACTTGAGATTTGCACCCGATGACGCACTTAGCAGCTTGAAGATTTATGTTGCGTTAATTCCCCCCAGGTGCATGAAAGGCGGCAACATGGTGCGTCCCCCTTTGGCGATTTAGCTAGTTTGCCCCTTCTATTTGTGAGTTGATCCATGTGATGTATATCCAGCTAATCTTAGTCGTTGATTAGAGTGATTGTATCTTATGATCCTAACCATTGATATTTTTGGATCTAGGTATTTTGTACCAGAGAGATCTATATATTGAGATGCTCTCTCATTGTAATAAAATATTTTTGCACCAACTCTTACAAGCTTTGTTGAATGTCTTGTATGAAGATTGGAAAGTCTTTTTCTCTCTAGCATTCTTGTGGATCTATGCTTTGCTAAACTATTTTTGTAAGTGGTCGTACCAATGATGGAGATAGTTATTTGATGGGGGCGCTATTGTGACCGAGCTCCATATCTCTTCCTCGGATCGTTTTGGGTTCAAGGAGTATTTTTATTATATCTTATGATCATCTTGATGCTTGTTGAGTCTTTCTTCATTGATTCTCTCTCTCTTTTTGCAAATCGATTCTTACTTTGTAGATCTCTTTTGCGAGAAGAGAGTGTCTTGGTCTCTTGGAGGACATAGCGACTTCACTTGGCAATGCATGGAAAACGCTCGTAATTGATCGAAAAGGGAAGATCATCGTTACGCAAAACCCTCACTTTCTAGATCTGATAGATCGAGTGATTATTTGAATACGAAACTAAAAACCCACAACTAAACTAATATAAAAACCCTAGACCTAAAGTTCGGCATTAAACTGACTCCATTTACCCTTCGATCTAGCACTAGTCACTTCTAGGTGGGACGCCCTCCTTGGGTTTTTAACTTTTTGGTCATTTTTTCAGATCTGTCAATTGGATATGCTTGAACCCTCTTCATATTCACATATTTATTCATCAAACTTCAAATCTGGTGTCTAATCACCTTGGTCTAATCTTTTGGGTCCACTTTGCACTATTTTGACTAAACCCTAGGTGGATCTTACTTGGTTATCCTTCATTCACACTAGATCTATCTAGATCTACTATTCCTAAGCTTCTTGTGGTACATTTTACTTCAAGTTGAGTAATTTTCTCTTATCTTAAGCTTCCTCAACCTGGAGTTAACCTTACCTACCACATTTCTATCTCTAGATCTATATCTACCCACTCATTGTTCAACTCTCACATCCATTCTTTATCCCCTAGAGTGCCTTGAGTAGGTTCGCTAGCCCTCATAGGCTAGTAGGGTCTCCCCCTTGATCATTCTTCGGTTTGATCTAAAGTGACAAGAGCCCGTCTAGTGTGACAACTACCCCCTTTTTGTAGTGGACGAGGCCCTTGCGGTGTTACTTGGTTAGCTACCCATCTCTACCGTCCCGGATAAAATACCTTTAGTGGGTAGCTACACTTTGGGTGATAACAGGTTACAATGAGGTCGAGTCAATCCACATTATGAATGTGGGATAGACTGAGAAACACAATACAAAGTGCAAAATAACATAAAGTCTGAAGTGACTTTATTGATGCCTAAGTCTAATATCCAAGTGAGCATTATAAACTGAGATTTACAGTTTACTTTAACAATATTCACCGACACAATATTTGTAACACTGATTTTACCCTAAAGCAGATTGATAAATAACAGACCTAAATGATACCCTTAACTATGGTTTCCATTCAAACCAGGGTTGATCTATCTACGGTTATGAGTCTTACGACCTAGGTTCACAATGATATACTACAAATAAAAGTACGAACAGATCCCAATGTGGTGCTCTGGCTTAGAGATGAACTGATTCCAAGTTATATCCATACAATTTTTGCCTTCCAATAGAGATGCTGATGACAATACTAAAGTCTGCATTTGATGACAAAAGCAATGGAAAGCATTCGAAGTAAGATGATAAAAGTAATCAATAGTTCAAACTTCAAACACAGACTTACTGTTCTGTTAGACATCTACTATGTTCTATTTCCTTTCTCATTTAAACTAAACCCTTTATGTTATATGTCACAGGAATTTTATATGATGCATGCAAAATAGCTGCCACAATGACTTACATGTCCGGAGAAGACTATGTCCACACCAAACCCATACAAAACTTCTTCCATTTCTTGCCTCATGCATTCAAATTCCTGATAGTGTGAAGAATAACTGTTATACCAGGGTGAGTGCCATGCTGCAACTAGCCATGGTGTAACTTCACGATCTACATTCCCCAGATCTTGCTTCAGCCAAGCATATTGCATGCCTAGATGACAACAGCAAAGAAACTAATAGATCATTTTAGAAGTATAGCTTTACACGTGGTTTCATTCATTCATCACAAATTAATTTTTTCCATTGTACATTCTGCTATCTTTATAGAGTACACAATTCTACCATTATAAGCTCCATGTTGCCTTCAAAGCAGTTATGAACCTTACGCACACCAAGTTTTACATGCAAAGTATTATTTTACAACTTAGAGGCAAATGCTTACCAGTTTTGTTGTAGTCCACATATGCTCCCAGCATGATAAAATGTATTCCACTGGCATCAAAAGAGTAGTAGAAACTACTATTTGAGCCACATTCTTGAGATGGGACAGCAAAACGAGCCTGGTAAGAAGCAAATGTTACCCCTTCTGCTTGAGGCTCTATTTCATGATTTCCTTCTATCACCATCATAGGCACTCTGGAGGTCAAGGGCTCCATAAATCTGAGCAAGATAGAAAGATTGGTTAATCTATAAAATGCAAGTGCCTAACTCTTAGCAGTATAAAAAAATAATTGTCATAACTGTCAAATTAGCACCTCCTCATGAACCCAAATAAAAAGAAGCTAATTGATGTCATCAATCATTCTTCAACATTTGAAGGGTCCAAATAGTTACTCTAAAATAAAGCATGTTATTTCTCAACAATAATCAGGAAGGCTGGGAGCAAAGTATTCTAGCAAGCTGCAAAACTACCGTGGAACAGCTTGTGAATTGGTTAAGGTAGAGGCCAAGCAGATGTATTCATTCTTGTGGTGAATATTTTTCATTTTGATACATAGAAAAATTGTTCTGAAGTAATACCAAGAAGACTTGCTAGACATGCATTGTAATTGTTCAGGTCCGATGCATATTAGCATTGTGGCAAAAGAGAACAGGAACAGAAGCTGATAAGTCATATAAAGATGTTGCTAAGCTACAAAATACCAAATATAGAAAGCCAAAAAGGCTAACTTTTAGATCAATGCAGATTTCTTCTATCATGAGAAAAGTATTAAGTGCAAGAGAAGATCACCTTGTAAGCAGACCAGTAAGGTAATAATCCAGGTAAATCAGACAAAACACTAATCATTCCTTGCAGAATCAATATCATGCTCATCTGCATGGATGTTGCAAAGTGGACCATATTGAACTGAATGGATGAAATCATGTGCATAAAAATGGACAAAATTATAATTACTGAATGACACTATTAAAAAACAGCTGAGCACCTGAAAATAGAAAATTTAGCATTTACAAATAGACTGCAGAAGTTAACTGTTAGTCATGTTGGTAATTATCTCTATGTTTCAACTTAGGTTTGCTGAGCTTACCAGTGACAATATGCTTTTCAGTTGTTAGAACTTAGAATATTAGCTACCTATAGGTCATTCGGCTATATGTTTCAATAAACATCTTAGAACCAAATTTTATTTGCACCAATGCATAGATCTTTTCAGCGTATCCCATAATAATGTTCCCTATGACATTTTTCTGACTCAAAATACCAAAGTTGTGACCGTCTAAAGTTTGGGCTAAAAAACCTGGCGATTTTTGAGATTTTTCCAAAAATTGGGGTTTTTAAATATAGAAAAAAGACTGGCATTTCTGATAACAAATCAAGTATAAAATGTAGAAAAATGTGCCCAAATATGGGGTGATGATCTTGTTATAGGATACCTTTGTTACGGGTCCTTTAACCTTCCTAAGGTAGGTTGGCCTGACTCCTTAGATTCTGTACTGTCATTTTGGATTCAAGTCATCCTTAGTGATTTTTGTGTTTCTTTCTTGCATAAATACTCTTTCTTTATTGATGAATTATGCTGTCATTTATTACTTTGAATAAAATACCAATGTATCATTCAACTAGGGTTTATTTGCTAGTAGAATAACAAATTAGTTTAACGTCCAAAAGGATGATATTGAATGGGAGCATGTTTAAAACACGGACTATGAACAAGTCCCCTTTAACTACTTTTTGTGCCCAACATATGGTACTTGGTAAGAGATCTCCCCAAGGACCAGGAAGCATGAAGGAACAACCAGAGGCATCTTAATCTCAAGGGAATACAAAATTTCCTGAAACTTGCCCAAGAATACTCCTCTACAAAATAAAAATAGCCTGCTATATGTGAAGAAGAAAAAAATAATAATCATCTCAAGCAGAGGATCAAAAGATCCAAATTCCAAACCCCTCAAGGTAATTAAGGCATAGGATTCCAAAGTGAGGAAGAAGTGGTTCCTTGCACATTAGGTGAGGATAATACTCGTGGAAAGAATGATGAGAAAGGAAAATGGAACACTTTTTAAAAAGGAGGTAGCAAAACTCAAGTAGATATGCTCTTAAAAGAAGCTCTAAAAGATATTAAAGTGGGCACAAAACCTCAATTGAGCTCTAAAAGCAATCTCAAAACCAAAAGGTCCAAGAAGCTTTTATCTGGGAACATGTTATCACTCCAACCTTCACTAGAAAAAAAAAGGTGCAACTCTAAAGGCAATGTCCATTTCCACCATAGCATTCGCCTCTCTCACTTCACAGCTGGTGTTTTTTTCCAATTGTAGAGGGGATTCCCTAGGTGTTGCTTCTTATCTACAAGGTAAGCCCAGGAACAGTAAGATAGATCAGTAAACAAAGAAATTTTAAGAAATATAAATCAATGAAATCTAGGATGGATCTAGTAAGACTAGTGCCCACCTTTGGGCTATGGACTCGAAGGAAAAACTGCACAGGGATACAACTAATAATGGAGAAATCTGATGGCACATCTGCTTTAGATGAATCACACGTGATCAAGGGATCTTGATCTTCATGTCAATGTTGGGAAGATGAATCCCTACCTTTGGGTAAAGAATTCATGCACAATCTTGTCCAGCCACTTAAAATGAGTCAAGGAATAGAAAAAACTAAGAACTACATCAATCAAAGCAGCAAATCTAGCATAGTCTGACTAGTTGAAGAACTTAATTCAAACTATTAACCCCAGAGGCCACTTTTCATATGTTTCAGGCGGCTAAAACATCCCGTAAGGCATTATTTCACTAAATGTGCGTCAAAACGGCATTTTAATGCTAATCATGCGACAAATTAGCAAAAAAGTCAAGGTTTTGAAATTCAAAAATGACTTGTTTAAAAGGTGGGATGACATGGCAAAGGGGTTCCATATGAATTAGCTACTTCATTCAAATGCTTTAAAGCATTAAACTTTGGATAAATTTTGAGTTACAAATGGAGATAAGTCACCTTCACGTGAAAAGGAAAGCCCCCTCTCTTAAATTCGCATGGGTGGTGTATGACATGGCAAGTCAATGTGAGTTGGAAAATGGGCCCCTTGTGTATTAACTATTTCATCCATACATTAAGAGACTTAAACTTTGGTTAAGTTAAGAGGTAGCGAGTGGTTGTTATGGGAGATGACGTCAAGTTCATAAGAGAAAGCGCCAACACCAATCAAGGATTGCATTGGCATATATGGTGGACCCCTGTACCATGTTTAAGCTTTAAAACTTTGAGTATTTTTAAAACTTTGGATAGTGGTATGTCTTTTGTTATGAAGAGATGTGAATGGTTGGTAGAGGATTCCCGCGTGTGAAGGATGTGACACCAATGTCATGAGGATCAGTGTTTGGGTTATGTGGCCCTTGAAGAGTGGGTGGGTGGAGTTTGGTGGAGAGAGGAGCAGTTGCCTCTCCAGTTCCACTTCACTCTAGCTCACTACAACTCAGTTAGACTCCAATCAACTGAACTCTTTCTGTCAGTGTAAGTAGCACCCCCCCTGGGTCTCTCTTGCCTATTTAAGCAGCCATCCTTTCCTCATTTTCTCATGGTCAGAGAGGACCGAAAGGTTGTTGAGTCGTGTACTTGTAATATCGTAGTATTTTATGGAATAAAAGAAATCTTTCAAGGAAAACCTCTTATGTCGAGCGTCATTGTGTGTGGATGAGTATTGCATGGTTTATGAGGTAACCAGTATTAGCTTTTCTTTGTTGTGCATTTCTTTGGTTTTTTGTGGGCCTACAAGGGGAGCTATCTCCCGGTAGGATAAGAGATTGTTCTAGTTTGATTCATGCTCTTATTGTTTGATGGTTGTAGATCTCTTAGCTCGCATGTACATTTTGTTTAATTGCATGCTTTCCAATTTTCTACTTCCGGTAGCACCTTTGCTTGTAACCTTCTTGTGCAAAGATTCTTAAGTTAATGTGGGTATCTAGCTTGAAGGGATGGTTGATTTAGGTTGACTCCTCCATCTTTCAAGCAAATTTTGAAGAGCATAGTCCCCACGCTTTCCACTTGCAAACTCCATGGCCCAAATATTCCTAGGCTTCCAGCATTCCTTCTCTATCTCTCTCCTTCAATTTAAATCAATTTATCCCTTTGGTTACTTTCCTTGCTTATGTAGATCTATCTCGTTTGAAGTTAAAATCTTCTTTAGATCTCATATGCAAGTTCTTAAAGCTTAGATCTAAAGTGCTTTAAAGTTTTACGTTTTCAAGAGAAAATCTAGGCATAGGAGGTCTCTTTTTAGCAAGTACTTTAAAGTAAATCTAAAGCTTACATAAAGTAGTTTTCCTTTGAAGTATTAAAGTCTAAATCAAGTATCTAAGTGCTTAAAGCTATTGGATGCCCAAAACCCAAGACAATATCCCAAGGAGATCTTGCTTTACTTGGTTAATTTTTGCATCTTTTTTATAGTTTTAACTTAGCAATCTTTTACAATTTTTTGTGTGTTGTCCGAAGACACTTCCAAAGTGTTTTTGGGAACTTTCTACTGATAAAAGCTTGCTGGTTTTTAGCAGGTCTGTCCAAACAAAGGAGGAATTGCTGCCCGAAAACTGACATTCGGGCCATCCAGAGCTTCCCAGGAGTGTCCCCTTCTTCCGCTACCACTTTTCGAGAGTTTTGTAAGCCCTTGGGTTCATCTTCTATAAGAACCAAGTGGTATTTCCTAACAAGCATTGTAACCGAGCTTAATAAAGTTTCTGAGTAGGCTCTTCAAAGCCCACTCCCCATCCCCCCCAGGGCATTTGCATTTGTGTCAATTTTCATGATTTTCTTGTTTTAATTTAGTTTCTTTGTGCAGATAAGTATGCTTTGATAAAAGTTCTTTCTATCATATCATCCATTCTTCAAAGTAATGCAAATATTAATCCCACGACTTCCTGAGTTACCCGAAAGGGGAAAGAGATGCGTAGTAGGACTAATTAGTAAAATTTTGCTTTTGTGTTGTTCTTTACTTTTTTTGTACAATTTACACCCCTTGCTCTTCTGATTAGGGCTTTTAGCCTTAAAGAAATTCTTGGGGATTTAATAAACAAGCAAACATATTGCACATAAAATCCTTAAAACTTTACCAAGGCTCCGTTGTGTATGCTCTGCACCGCTGCAGTTCAACCGAACAATTGGCTGCATCAAAAGCAACGTGGGTGACTAGTTTAATTAGGCTCACTTTTGAATTAACCTCCCAAGGCGAAAAACCAACGCCTCAATTTAATCCATTGCAGGGAAAGTTCACAGAGGAAGCAGGAACAATTGGGTAGTGACCTCGAGACACCGTCAAAATACACTCTTGTTGGTGTAGTGTTGGACACGTCTCAAAGACTTCGATCCAGCCCACATATTCCTCGCATGGAACTGCATCGGATAATGGTTTTGGACACACTCCTCATACCTTCAAGTATATTTGGAGTTCCCTTCCCCCTAATCTAATTCACTCATCTTCCACAATAACCTAAAATCGACCAAGAACAAATGCAATACATTCAGCACTATAACAACACTCCATTTCAGACTCCATTTCCAGCACTGGTCTACATCATACAATCATTTTGCTTAAAATGAATCTTATGTGGATGGATTAATTTGTATTTCATGTTGTTGTCTTAATCACTATTGCAATCTCTTGCGTCACTTTCATAAAAAAACTCCTAAACAACTTACTCAATCATAAACTACCATCTAAAGCTTAATCAACCTTAATAACTCATAGGGTCTACCCCCCTTGGCTTTGTTAGGAGTTTGCCTAAACGGAGGAGTCAAGATCAAGTGACAGTACTTGACTCGAGACTTGCCCCCAAGGATGCACCGAGTGGCTTGAAGATTTATACCACGCCAACCTAACCCCCCCAGGTGTGTGAAAGACGATGACAGGTCTCTTCATACAAAGTTGACAAAATGTTAGCAAGAAACCCCAACATTATCCCAAAGCACTTCAAGAATGACATTAAACTAGGGTTAGGAGATAAACTTACCAACAATAACCAAGGAATGAACAAGGAGATACACATTAGGTCACCCTTGAGCACGAGTTATCACAACTATTCTTAGCATCAACCATAGCATGTGCAAAATTAAGCCCTAGAAACAAGTTCGTTCATGCTTCAAGCAAAAAAGATCATCTAAAGAGAGGTGTGCATAGCATCAAGAGTTCCAATAAACCAAGAGAAATAGAAAAGATCTCATAATGAACCCATGTCTTGTTATGTTTTTACAATGAGAGGGTAGCGCTATTTATATAAGACTAGCCTCATCTAATTTTAAGTTATGAGCCTACAAGATAATGTGAAAATATACAATTTGGGTTAGTGCACCCACAAATTTGGGGACTAAACCACACAATGACATAAAATAACAATAAAAACGTGAAATTAGGCTACACCAAGTGCTAAGTGTACCAAAAGGAGGACGTCATGCCCCAACTAACCCCAACAGATGTGTACCCTCAAGTTCTCCTTCATTATCCTTGTAGGATTCTCCAATAAGGAAGTACAATTTGCAAGTAACATAGCCCAAAGGAGGGGTTTTATATCACAAAATAGGTCCAAGAGAGAAAATAAGATGTGCTAGATAAGGTACACAACCCTTTACAAAGCGCTATCACCTTTTACATGGCAAATAAATGAGTGTGATCATGTGTCAAATTGATTATCCCACCAAGGGCACCAACCCTATAGGGTGAGAACCTCCTAGAAGTGGAAATCAAGAGGACCATCCATGACATGATCCCCAAATCAACACTCTACATACAAAAATGCTCAAAGACATGGCCTTTACATAGAAAAAAATAACCCCACTCTTGTGGATCTATGGGGAACGCTACAGATACATTGAGGTGTAACAGGGATCAGTTCCTTAGTTTTGGAGTTAATGGAGTCCAAGAAGAAGTCGTTATGGCTATAATTTTTCCCCAGATGCAAAATAAAAATTACCCAAGTGAAGATTCGGCCCAATAGACTAAGCACGCAAACAACAAAAAATTTTAAAGATGTAAATTATTTTTTTAGTTGACAAATGGTTTCCAGAGCTACTCTAACAAAATTCCAAGTACTCACCTTGTACCGAATGATAGATTGAGTCCTTTCTCCTCCCCCAACATCATCGAGTAGACCCCAATTTCACTCCACACCAAGTCACCCTTGATCTCCGAATGAAATCGTTTTGCAAAACAACCAAGAAAAAATTAGAAAGGCAAAGAGCAAATAACTAAAAATAAACTTGGATTTTGCAAATCGAATGAGATAGCAAGAGTAACAAGAAGAAATGGCAAGAAATAAAATGGTGTAAGCAATTTAGATTTCACATTAGAGAAAATTTGGGGTCTAAAATGGTCCTTATAAGAAAATGAGCCATTAATGCATTGAAATTCAAGAACAATAGAATTATAAGAAAATGAGTCAACCACAACGGTTGACTTGGCATATTTGTCATAAAAAAAAACTACTTTCTTAATCCATATATTCAACTTATCTCCTTGTGGTTTTACTCAAATTTCGAGCAAGAGCACTCATTGGATGCAAAACATGTTTTTTATGTATTTCTCGTTGTTTTGTGGGGTGGGTCCTATCAAAAGTATGTAGTGTGGATATGTGCTAGATGTAGAATTGAATTCTGCATCCAATGAGTTCTTTCTCTCAAAATTTGAGTAAACCCTCAGGGATATAAGTTGAAAATATGAAGAAATAAAGTAGTTTTTGTCTCTTTTCCTTCAAACATAACTATTATTTTATATTTTCCTTAGGAGGCCCATTTTAGACCTCAAATTTGCTCTAATATTCACAAATCAACTCCATGTCAAAAGAGCAAGTCGCCCAAGATGAAATCGCCCTTTCTCCTGCAAGCACAATAAGTTGAAAATAATTCTCAACAATGGATTATTTTGGGATCTAGCAATAGAATGAGCTTGGAAAGAAAGAGAAATCGATCATACCAATCAATAAACAAAGATTTGCACAAGAGAAATTTTATTATTCACTACTGGAATGAGCCAAAAGTCCCTTACAAATGAGGAGTTCAGTCTCTCAATATAGATTAAGAGAAGCAAAATTCCTAACCAATCCTTATGTAGACGGTTGAGATTAAAAGATACAATAATATGATCAATGGTGGAGATTTAATCTCACTTTATCCTTTTTAACTAAGCTGGAAATGTCTATCTAGTGGAGGGGGGTGAATTGCCTCCAAGACCCATGCACAAATGCTCATAATACAGTAGAGATACATCAAATAATATGATATAGGGTTCAATTCACCCGTAGGTGATCACAATCCACTTTTACATAACTGCAAATTTTCTCACATGGTATCATAGCATTATTGGTTCTAATCTTGGATAACGAAGATAGTGGTACCAAAGATTTTTCAATTTTGATCCAAGAGGAGACATTAGAGGAAATTTGGGGTCTAAAATGGGCCTCCTAAGAAAAATAATAAAATAATATTTGAAACTTATTTTTATTAATAACATTTCAGCCTTCTCAATTATGCATCTTCCCCCATACATGAATGCACATAATTATGTAATCTCATTCCTTTTGTAAAATATGAATTGCCTTGTTACAAATTAATATAATTAATTATGATCTGAGCCCTTCAGCCCTTTAATTATGCATGCTACTCCATACATGATCACAATTAGAAATATTCTAATAAAAGCTTGACTGTAATATTTCTTACAAAATCCTCTTTGGGGTTACAAGAACAAGTCCTATCGGAAGCTTGGACCAGATCACAAAAATTCTAAGAAAATAAAAGCTTACATATACATGTAGTAAATCAGGGATAACTTGAATACCATTGTCTATAAGTTGCAATTAAATTTCAAGGTTAATTTGCATAAGATTGTATGTAAGAACCATATAGTTCACTGCTGCAACCACTAAAGCTTTAATGAGAAACCAAACTAAAAAAAAGTCCTCAAACATGCTGTGCAATGTCTAAAATTCAAACTTAGAATTATTTGCTTTCATAATAAAAGCAAGATGCAAAACTAATAACTTCACGCTGATAAATTTTCAAGAGAATATGTTTATCTTAGCTAGGCAACTTCATGTCTCCATATGTCATACTCATCAAGTTCTTGAAAGAACCATCAAGATGGAATCGGGGAAGCTTCGATAAAAGTTGACTTGCATTCTAGTAAATAGAACATTTATTAGAATGTAATTTCTAGAAACCTGGAAAGAACAATTACCTGCCCCATCCATCCCAACGAGGCTGATATGTTTCTCTAATAGGCGCATTTGGAAATGTACATTGAAAACAAGATGTCCCTTTACCACCAGTAGTAATGTATTGGTTTGCGTAGCTCAAGTCACCAACCATTAAAATCAATGAAGGATCATTTTTATCAACATGATCAATAGTGGTAGACGAATTGCTTGTAAGACCCAAATCTCCTATTACTGCTATGCGATGAGGATAACTATGTGGACTTGACAAAGGTGAGGTAATGAAAACATGCTCTTCACTCATAGCTGACAAGGAACTGTCGCCACACTTGTAGTAGTATTTTGTATTTGAAGAAAGCCCTGTACCAATTGTAAATATTCAGTCTTCACTTTCTCGTCTAATATTAAATAATGTAAGTCCTGTATTTTGCAAATATTTATTCTTTTATACAAGGCTCACACTGAGATAAAAATAAACGCATCATTTAGCGAAAAAAACTTCAATGTGTTTAAATTGCATCAATAACTATAGTGAAGAATACTACAATATTTTCAGTCATTGAAAAAGTTTATTTGAAATTTACCACATTATCCCTTTCAATTTTATAGGAGAAAACTAGAAATACACACACTAATATTCTAGTTTACACACAGTAAACTAGAATATATGTTTTTTTTCTAATAAGAACTGAGTACAAAGTGGTTATGCTGTTTAGAGTACGAGATAAAGTATTTAGATATTCAAGATAGTTGAACTATTGTGCAAAAGGGCATAGAAAACTCATAACACTCAAACCTAGGTAAATTGAGAGAAGGCAGGGTAAAATCGCTTACAACTCACTAATCTATTGCATGCATAAGCAGCTATGATATAAGCAAATATGTGTAGACCTGTAAAAAACATATGGCAAACATATTAGAACCTTTTCATTTTCCACAAGTACTTAAATGTTATATTTGATTTATAATTTTCTCTGGCATGGTATGCACCATGGAGTTGATATAAATTCCTTAGATATCGCATTAGTTTCTGCTATTAATTTTTTTTAACCCTTTGTCCTAATTGTTAATAAGGTTTACTATGAAATCAAGGAGAAAGTGAGGTGAAATTAATTCTAGAATAACATTTTTTATTAACATGCCTCAGTCTCTCAAATTATATTAGTTTTCATCATTTGCCAGTGTAGCCAAATTGCAGCCAATAGTTATACGTATCAATCATGATTTTCGTCATCGTCTAGTATTTTTCCACCAAAAGGAGAATATATCACTTATATGGTTTTGATCTCATTAGACAGAAAGAGAGTATCAATAAAATGGAATCCAACGGTCACATCTTGGATCATCCCCTGCTAGAAAAAGAATAACTTGCTCTCAAATTAAAACCTGATGCTTGATAACATAGGGCATGGGCTTAGCATGCATGTGGGAAAGTCATCCTGTGTTCCCTTCTAGCTAATTTGTTCCGTGAAAATAGTATGCATGTGGGAAAGTCGTTCTCTGTTCCCTTAGCTACTTTGTTTTGTGAAAATAAAACAGGATTCCATAGAAATTTAAAACCTTGCCACCTATAGGCTATAATGCATGTGTAGATTTGCTATCCTAGAGGAGAAATTAGCACCTCTTTGCAAGGGGAAAATAATGTTCCTGCTCTAAGTTTCTATCCCATTGCTCACAATTGTTTGACTTAAATTCATATTGGATGTTATATCTTCCTATTGGGCAGAACTGTCTAAAAAAGGTTCATAAAAATATTTTCAAAATATTTATAAGCTTAATGTTTCTTACAGATAGCACCAGTAAGAACCTTGGAGGTCCCATAAGTTTACAAGCTTCCTATTGTTTCTCTGACCATATTTGAACCACAGTGTCCTAAAGAACCCAAGCAAAGCAATGAAAAAGGGGATCCCGTCATGGTTCACCCTAAGCTTGTATCTGAAAGATAAGGGCCTCCCCTCAAGGACAAAGACCCTACTCATGCCGGTTTAACTCCACAATGTCTTGATATGTCCACTTGCTTTGGCCAGTTACCCTAATGTCTATGTATTCACTTCTTTTTGCCTTAGGCATTGTGACTCTTTATGACTCTAATTTTGAGTAGCCTTATCGTCTACATGGTTGTTTTTTATCGATTAGGGTTTATGCATTTTGATTGATTAGTTTAAAGTCCTTTTGTCAAATGTACTTTTTTTGGATCTTAATTAAAATATAAGACATTTATAAAAAAAGAATACTTCTTATCAAAACAAAGTAACTTTTCCCCATCTTCTCAACTTGTACCTATAAGTTACCCTCAACAACATCTTATTTGTGTGTCTATGTCTGTCAACATTCAAACACACGTTACCAACATGCATATAGAATAGTATTAGAAGTCTACCAATGTGCAAAATGGCATCTGATTTCACTTGTATTGCTTGATGAGGGGAATCCCCCCTAGGGCATTAATTTGTTAACACACAAAACCCAATGACACATGTACAAGCCTTAATGCTTAACCCTCATACGTTACTTATAATGCATTCATTTCTATTAAACAACCTCCAATTAGACTTTACTCCAAACAAAAAGAGAGGGAGAGGAGTGGATATATTTCAACCAAGGTTACTAGGAAGCATCCCCCCCACTCGCCCCCACTCTGGAAGATTGATCCGCAAGGAAGCGCTGCAGGAGCTAATCAGAAGCGCGCTTCTTGGATCGCTCCCGATCCGGAGCATTTTTCAGGGTGCGCTTCCTTTCATTTTTTGGCGCTCCTTGCTCTGTCCGAGAGCGAACGCTCCCATCGTCACTTTCTTCGCTCTCGCCATCACTCCAAACGTCGCTCCCGCAATTGCTCTCATCGCTCCCGCCGTCACTCCTATCAACACTCTCACCTTTAAACAGCGCCCACGGCCCGCGGAAGAGAGGAAACGAATAAGGGTGGATTTTTGGAGGGAAGGAGGAGGGCTTTGGGGGATAAAGCCCTCTTCTCCAACCTCATTATCACTTTACAAGAGAAGAGAAGAAGAGAAGAGAAGAGAAGAGAAGAGAAGAGGAGAGGAAAGGAGAGGAGAGGAGAGGAGGTCCAAGGAGAGGAGAAGGCTGCCACCATTGGAGAGCGAGAGCCAAAGCGGTAGGCTCTACAATCTTCTTTGTTGATTTGTCATTTGCTTTTTGTTAGAATTTTGAAATTTTTTTACCTTTGATTTCTAATTTCAATCATGATTCATGAATGATGAATGCATGGCCTTGGAATATAAATTCTGGACTCTAGTCTAGTGACTAGAATGTAGTAATGTACATTGTTAAATCTCTAGTTCCTCCCTCATTCTATTGCAGGCAACAGGTTAAATGTCTAGTTCCTCCCTCATTCTATTGTAGGCAACAGGTTAAATGTCTAGTTCCTCCCTCATTCTATTGCAGGCAACAGGTTAAATCTCTAGGTCTACCTGGTATCAACCATGATGATGGGTTTATGGTTTATTTTGTTGGTTCCATTTGTTATTTTGATGATGGTAGTTGGAAACCGGGGGAGGAATGAGGAAGAGGATGAAGAAGAGGGAAGTGGCACATACCATGGAGAGGAGGAGGAAGAGGAAGAGGGGGAAGAGGAGGAGGAAAACCGAAAGAAAACCAAAGAAGACCCCACACCCTTGTGGAAATATGTCACAAGGAAAGAAGGAGGTAGAGGGGGTGAAACCACCAAATTTGTTTGCCCCCCTTGTAAAAAGACATACACAGGTTCATATACCCGTGTGAGAAGACATATATGTGGGCACATGCCATGTAATGAAAGAAAAACTGTAGGAGTTTGTGTTTTCCCAAATGTGGTATCAACACAAAGAGCCATCTATAAAAAGGAAGAATTTCAAGCACAAAATATAACAAAACGATCATCGAATGACCATGACCTTTCATGCTCACCAAGAACTAGAGGCCCACCCACCCAAGGCAGTGGATTCTCTCCCATGCAATCAAGTGGCAAGACAATATCAGATTTCCTTGATCAAGGTGGTAGGGATGACATGGATTCAAAAGTGTATCGGTTTTTCTATGCATGTGGCATACCATGTTCTTCGCTCACCCTATTGGCATGAAATGGTAGAGGCTATCCGCACTGCCCCAATAGGATACAAGAGCCCCGAATATGACAAAGCTAGAACTGTGGAGCTTGAAAAGGAAAAAGCTAAGATCCAAAATGCTTTGGGGCAATTCACAAATGCTTGGAATGAGTATGGGGTATCATTTGTATCAAATGGTTGGACAAATGTGAAAGGTAAGCCATTGATAAATGTTCTTGGTGTCTCTGCTACTGGTGCAGTCTTCCTTTCGGCACATGACTACTCAGATAAATTCAAGACCAGCATGAAGATTGCAAAACTCCTACTCAAAAACATTAAAGCTATTGGTCTATACAATGTCATCCAAGTCATAACAGATAATGTTGTTAATTGTAAGGCAACGAGAGCAATCATTGAAGATAAATACCCCAACATATTTTGGTCTGGGTGTTTGGTTCACACATTGAACCTTTTGATGCATGACATTATTAAGTTGAAGGAAAATGAATACAAATGGATTGGTGAACTGTACAAAAAGGGAAAGCACATGATAAGATTTATTACCAACCATAGCAATGCCCATGGCATTTTCTGCACTCACTCAAAGTTAGAGCTATTAAATATAGCAAAGACTAGATTTGCTAGCTGTTACCTCACCTTCATGCGCCTTTTGAAGGTAAGAGAGGCATTGGCGAACATGGTATCAAGTGAATCATGGCAAGGCTTGAAAGATAGGGCTACATCCACATCTGACAGGCTTGATTTTCAAGATGTGGAAGGCACGGTTCTTGATGGTCAATTTTGGGCAAGTGTCAAGTTTGTTTTGCAGTTCACAAAGCCCATTTATCACATGATTCGGTTTGCAGATACAGATAAGTCGGTAATTGGAGAGGTGTATGAGCAGATGGATAGCATGTTGGGCCAGATTAAAGATATTGTTGAATCTAAGGATCCCATCCTGTATGACCATATTCACACACATGTGGTCAAAAGGTGGGAACATCTCAACATTCCATTGCATGCCTTAGCATATGTATTAACACCAAAATATTATTCTCCGTCTTGGTTGGCCAAACCAGCACTTGGGGATGGGGTTAGGAGAAAGCCCCACATAGATCCAGAGGTACAAGTTGGGTACTTGGCTGCTATAGACAAGTTGGTCCCTGATGAAGAGGAATGTGTCATATTGTGTAGTGAATTAAACAAATACCTCAGTGATATTGGTCTATTTGGTACTTTGCATGCTAGAAAAGATCGAGATAGGGCGCCTCCTATTGAATGGTGGAACATGTATGGCTCATCATGCCCATGCTTGCATAAATTGGCAACCAAAGTGTTTTCATAGGTGGTAAACAATTCCTCTACAGAAAGGTGTTGGAGCACCTATAGCTTCATCCACTCAGTGAAAAGAAACCGATTAAATGAAAATCGGGCAGAAAGCTTGGTTTATGTACATTACAACTTGAGGTTGTTGACTCATTACTGTGAGCGGGCCAAAACCGATAGATCATATGTCACTTGGGACAATAATCCAGAGGAGCATAACTTGGAGGATGGAGCCTTAACTTTAGAGCGCTTGGAGGATTAGATTTTGGGCGATGAGGATGGGCATGCAGCAGCAGCAGCAACAATGCCACCGCCATCTGCTACCTTGTTTCCAGATGCACCATCTTTGCCTAGAGGTTCAACTTTACAACCCCCACCTGCATCAGTGAGGCGAGGTCATGCAGGACCAAGTCTTGGACGTGGCTCAAGCCGCTCAACATTGGTGGCTACTGGGGATGATAATCCCGCTCCCTTTGTTCATAGACCATGGGAAAAGAAATTAGAAATTTCCCGTGGCGAGAGGAAACATCCATAAAATCTACTTTTCTTGTCTTTTCTTATTTACAGTACTTTCAACTTTCAAGTTTTTGCACTGTGTTATCACCAACCTTGTAGTTGCCTGTGTGAGGTAGATCCAGGATGGATGGTAGAGGGGCAAGCAACTAAGGAGGTGGAACCAAGACTGCCTAGACTCCCAAATGGATGGTTGTCACGCCAATCAAGGCAGTCTTGGCTTTATGTTATCTAAGTCCAAGACAACAACGGGGGAGACCCGAATCTACTCCCAACAGGAGAGATCAGACCTAGACACCAGAACAGATCAAATGTGGCTTTGAAGTACGTAAGGTGTTAGGTAAATGGAAACCCTAGCTCTAGGGTTTAGGTACCAGCAACTGATGAAGATGACCACTGCCTTGAGAAACGTAATTGTGGCAAGGTGAGCAAAAAACAGAGTTGGGACTGTCTAGTACCAAAAACTCAGTGGAAGATATGAAGGTATCAGGTAACCTGAGTTATCAAGGAATGGTCAACTTATGGGGGAAAGAGGTCATGATGGGCTAGCGCTATGCTTGGAGATCAATGCCTATTCAGCTTTGGGTAATGGAGTCAATATCAACACAATGTTTCAGTGAACCCACCTAGGATATGCCCTGATCTATGGACCCAGAAAAGGATATGGCCTGGAAGATTCAGGCTACAAGGAAATCAGCAGTAGGAGGGCTAGCGCTAGGGTTTGGAGAGGCTGATCTGCAGATCTAGAGCCACCAGGAAACTATTAGCTCAACGTTGGAGTGGAAATGAGATCAGGATGACCCGATCTACAAACCCAAATCAGAAAATTTCAGGAAAAATTAGATCTGGAAAAGTCAAAATCTGATGAGGGGGGCTAAGAGGTTGAAAGTCAGTTTTTCAGATCTAGGGAAACCTGGCAGGAACTAGCTCAACGTTGAGGGTGATTTGGACTGTGTGGGACCCAATCTATCAGTCTATGAAGTCAGAAATCAAAAAAAGTCAAAACCCTAGCAGGTCAAATTTTCAGTGGGTGCACTATGCAATTTTCAAGCTAAAAATCAAATCTAGGTCGAACCAGCAGGAATTTGACCAGCGTTGTAGTAGATTTAGTGATGGGGAGGCACAATCTATGAAACTCAGCAGTGGTTTGGCCAAAGATCGGACGGTTCCCGGATTTAGTTTTTTAAGGGTTTTTTAGTATTTTAAGGATTTTCAGAAAAATGGAAGAAAAACAGGTACAATGGATTCAGATCTGTTAAAGAGAAGAGAGTTACCTATTAGATCGTACCTGGAAATGCTTGTAGAAGTCTTAACAGTGATGATCCTTGCTATCCCGATCAATTCTGGAAGATCCAAGTGATTTCTATGTCGAATGTAAGCTCCCTACCCTGCATGAGCAAACGTCAACAATATCAGATTTGCTAAGACAAGATAAAGAAACCAAATGCTACAAGAAAGTAAAACGAAGTAATCATAGATCACAATGAAACTAATGAAAACCCCCTAATCCAAGACAAAGATAATCGAACGAGTTGAGGTTCCCCTGCAAAAATGGTCCAGCCAAAACGCCCTCCTGTAGACAAGACAATGATAGCAAAAAAATAAAGATCTCACATGAATTTCCACAATGCTAGGAAGCAGAAGACTATCCAATCACCATTTGAGAACATCAGATGCAAAGCATATCCAAAAAATATCCACGGAAAAATCTTTCTATTATTCAGATCCGAGAGCCAAAGACCCCTTACAAATGAGAAGCTCTCTCCTTTAAATAGAAATGAGAGAACCACAATCATAACCGAATCCTAACCACTTTCAAAACGAGTGGTTAAGATTAAAATATAAAATGTTCTAATCAATGGTTGAGATGAGCTCAACATACAATACATGGATCAATATAACCATAAAGTACCAAAGTGGACTAAATCACTCATCAAGAGGGTACCCCACTCAACAAGAAATAAATGAAGCACATGGTGGGTCCATGGAGTGTTGACTAACTCCCTCTGGATGTCCCCATGGCACAATAAAATAATATAATATTTTAATTCTTTGACTTTGTGCCTCCTTGAGGAAATCGTGAGCCTCCTAAAAGCTCCAAAAAATAATATAAAAAATGCCCAAAAATAGGTGTGGGCCCAATCAGGGGTTGCAACTGCTAGAGAAGGTGTGGAGGACATCACTCTCATCATTATGACTCATCCCATGTCATTTCCTTGCCGCAGTAGCCCAAATCGATTTCTTCAATAGCCATTTAATCATTTTTTAATCTGCCTCGGGAAACGTGAACCTGCCAAAACAGCCTCCTAGGGTGTCTGCGTTGTCAAATTGAGCCCACTAGGCTCTCTGGGATGGGGGTACTATGGTACAAACAAGTGACTGCACCCCCTATGCCCATATAACGCCCTAGGAGATCCAACTAAAACATCTCCCTGCTCAAACATATCAACCTGTAAAGAAAAACTGCATCAGAAAGGCAGAATGAGCCTGATCATATCTGCAAGTGCCCGGAACTGGAAATAAAATGTCTCATTAGACTCAGAGAGTCCCAATCCATCTAGGGTATATACTCATACCCCTCACAGGTCTCTACCTAATCATCAACCATATCCAATAAACAATATAACCATCTACAAATGATCAAACACCAATAATCACTCAGACTATCATCCATCTGCTGCAAGTGTTAGAAGGCTAAGACATCTCTACAACTCATTCAAGCAACAATCATAACAAGTAGCAGTCATTTCACTGGCGGTACATCAACTAATACATATATAAGGCTTTATTTATTATTACTCAAACTTAGACTTTCAGGACTATACTCACTTCATAGTTGTAGTCAATTTGCTAGTGAAGGGTGAAGGATGAAATTGACAACGCTAAGGCTAAGGATGACTTCCTACTTAACATCATGACACTTTGGATATGGAAGGGGAATACTCACTATAACCAATGCCGGACAAACAACAACACAGGGAATGGCAGTGCCTCACAAATGGTTGAGTCGTTTAGAGAGTGCTTATTCAACTTAGGCATCATGACTACATCAAGCTTGATCCAGTTTCATTAGGATCATCAATTTTATTTCCATGGCCTTTTTGGCCTATATGACCCTTTAGGACTTCACCAATGCTTAAAAGCACAGCTAATCGCAGCTTTCATCCGGGACACATTTATTTTATAAGGTCAGCAATATTTGGATATAACATATTTTTAACCATTGTTTTTTTTTACCTTTTCTTATACCCTTCAAGGGGTATTTTAGCATTTTATTGCTCTTTCCCTCTTTACATATGTTAAGAAACACAGTTTTAGCATTTTCATTTTCCATGGGCGCATACATAACACTTTCCAATAAGTAGTACATGAGCTTTCAGTTTTAGCCAACAACATCTCAAGTGACCAGGGGGAGTTTTATATAGTGCCAAACATCGAAACAACCGACCAGAATGATTTAGGCATACAATCCAACTCACCAAAGGCAAGTTCTGTCACCAACTCAGAGCCGAGACACAATATAAACAGGGAGGCTTGTCCAACAAAGGTTCTAGCGGAGGAAAAGGTCCTACATGCCATAAGTCAAAAAGTCACTCGGGTTGAAAACTAAACTGGAAGGTAATGGATGGGTGGAGATAGTGAATGATGAAGCCAACACTAGCAAGCCAAAACACTGGTGGGAATGACTACCTCTA
>LPNX011229761.1:188730-204802 GCA_001517045.1 Pseudotsuga menziesii
ACTGTAAATTCACTCAAACCTAGTGAATGCAGTACCCGACAGAATCACTGGGCAAATCCCAGCTAAACCTCAACACCCTCCTGTGTGAGTGTACGGCCCAGCTATACGAAGCTCGATGATCCTGTTGCTCGCTCCTCCGTCTTCTCAGCTAAATCATCTGTCTAACTTTCTCTCCCTGTCTGTATCCTGTCTCTGTCGGAATACAAGTGTGTGTGTCCTCTCCACCAATTGATCTCTCTTTTATAACTTTAAGTAAAGCGAAAACCCTAATTTCACTTTCACTTTAACTAGTGTTTCGCTAAAGTTAATTTAAATCACTTTAATTTATTTTCGAAAGTAAACTTAGGAAAAGTAAATTAAATACAATTGGTTTCCTAATTTAAGTCTTTTGCATGCAAGAACACATGCATGCAGGAAGACCTTCCTTGTTGCTACTAGTTTAACAAAGATGCAGAACTAATGAAACACCTACAAAAATTATTAAAGAAAGATGCTAAATTGTGTGGACAGATGAAGGAAAAGATGCTTTTAGAAGTATCAAAGATGCTATATCTAAATCACCTGTCTTAATCAGTCCGGATTATTCCAAAGAGTTTCAAATTTTCACTTTCGCCTCGGAAGACACCATTGCTGGTGTTTTACTCCAAAAAAACAGTGAAGGACAAGAGCAACCTATAGCTTTTATGAGGAGAGCCTTGCAACATTCAGAGTTGAAGTATACCACCATGGAAAAACAAGCTTATGCTCTTGTCAAGTCCCTTAAGCACTTTAGAACTTATGTTGGATACTCCAAAATTATTGGGTATGTACCCCATGTAGCAGTGAAAGACATCATGTCTCAGCAGGATTGTCTAGGCATCAGGGGTAAATGGGTTTCAAAGATTCAGGAGTATGACTTAGAAATAAAACCCACTAAGTTAATTAAGGGACAGGGGCTTGCAAAGATGTTGACTCAGGGGAATGAGAAAGCCTTAGGATTGATTTGCCAGAGTAACAATCCAGAACAAAGTGTATCAGACGAGCTTCAGAGATTAGAGCAGCAGCCTTGGTATTCAGACATCATATTTTTCCTTCATAGCCTTACATGCCTTGATCACCTACTTGGCCATAAACGAAGAGCATTAAGGTTAAAAGCAACCAAGTATTGTTTAACAAGGGATGGTTTGGGTTGGAGAAATCCAGACTGATTAATACTTAGATGCGTTGATGAACCACAATCCAAAAGACTCACGGTTGAGTTCCATGCAAGATTTTGTGGTGGACATTTTGTAGCAAAGACAACATCCCACAAAGTCCTTGGAGCAGGTCATTATTGGCCGAGCCTTTTTTCAGATGTGCATAGTTTTTTCAGAAGTTCCCCCCACTGTCAATTGTTCATCGAGAAGCAAAAGATGAAATCTTTGCCCTTAAAGCCAATAGTGGTCGAAGCCCCTTTCCAGCAATGGGGGATTGATTTCATCGGTAAGTTCAAAGACAATTCAAGCAATGGTTATTCTTGGATACTTACCGCCACGGACTATTTCACCAAGTGGGTAGAGGCAATACCCACTAAGAAGGCAACCGATGTTATAGTCATGGATTTCCTAGAAGATAGGATTATTACAAGATTCGATGTGCCAGTCAGAATTATCACAAATAATGGCCAATGCTTCAGTTCCTCATAAATGTCATCTTTTTGCTTCAAATATGGCATTGTCTTATCACATTCATCCAACTATTATCCTCAGGGAAATGGTCTAGCTGAGTCAAGTACGAAAAACTTAATGACTATAATCAAGAAAACAGTTGGTGATAACAAGAAAGCATGGGATAGCAAAATTAAGTATGCAGTATGGGCTGATAGGATTACTAAAAAGAGTTCAACCGGAAAGAGTCCTTTCGAGCTTGTATATGGCCTAGATGTAACCTTACCCATCCAGTTAAAGCTTCCAGTATATCAGCTTCTCTAGAACTTTAGCTCAGATCAGGATTCCATTCAGAACAAAGTGAATCAGTTAATTGAGCTAGATGAGGACAGAAGGAAGGCCCCCAACCAAAGTATAAAAAATTCAGAGAAAATCAAAAAGACTTTTGATAAATCTACTAGATCTGGATCCTTTGAAATAGGGGATACAATTTTATTATGGGACAAACAGAGGGAAATAACGAGAAAGCATGGGAAATTTGACAGCCTGAGGATGGGACCTTACATCATTTGCGAAGTAGCAAGCACGAATTCCTTCTCTCTAAATGACCTGGAGGGGGGAAGATTAAACCTCCCAGTGAATGGTCTTCTGCTTAAGATGTTCTTCAGGGAGACGGTTTGATGCCTTTTTATTGGCATCAGTGGTATCAGGGCCTATTCCTAAACTCATCCTTGCATTTATTTTATTTTTGTATCATATTGTTGTACTATACATGTTGTATCATAATGTTTGGTTTTTTAAAGTCTTTATTGTATATTATTTTTGTAAAATAGTATTTCTTTTTTGTACATTATATTTTATACTAACTTTGTACAATAACTTGGTTTCCCAGTTGGTGTCCTTTTATATATGTGTTACTGATGGACTTTATTTTTTGTGCAGGATCCAGAGATTCCAAAGTTCTCACATCCTCTTTTTGATTAGAAGATCAGTCAAAGCATGTGTCCCTAGATGGAGCCAAATGTTACCTACTAAGTCATACTTAGTTGGTGGTATCAACTATCAAGTGAGTCAGATGAAACAAACATGATTCATTGTTCATTCTTCAAAGATCAGAAGTCAGCCAGGCCTCTTCTGGGAAAAAATTTTAAAATTTTCTTGTACCACATGTTCATACCCCCTTGGGGGAGTTGTAATAAAATGTTCTAGCATGGTGGTGTATGTAAAAAACTCGGTCTCCTAGACTTATATATCAATCTGACTAGCCCAGAGTGTTTTTTCCCTTGGAGATTATTTGTTGTTGAATAAACGACTAATAAATTATGAGTTTTTCACTCATACCTCCAAAGTTGAGGTGGTCGTCTTGGTATTTAATCCTAGGAGGTTATTAGAGTCTATGTGTCAATGTTTATAAACATGCTAGGCATTAATATTGAGTCATATGGACATGTGCTAGGTCCCCCTAGGTTTATTTTTTAGTTTTGGTAAAAAATAATTTTTCCCGTAAACTTAGGCTATTTTTTAATAGTCTAATTGCAAAATTTGGAAATGTAATAAAAGTGTGGTTAGGGGTTGGATTTTTCCATGGGGGTGCTCATTTTCTAACTCGAAGCACCCGTTTAACCCAGAAACCCACTTTTCCAGAGTTTTAAGTAATAAATTTATCACTTAAGTCAAAAATCTCCAAAAAATCAAAATTATTAATTAAAAATAGAAATAATTAATAAATGGAGAATATTCCCATTTTCCTAAATCAGTGGAAAATGCTCCGATTTGACCAAAATCAGTTTATATCGGCTTCCTTAATCACGGCAAGACATCTCCTTGGTTAATGCGTCATCTTCTGTGGTGATTTGGGCATCTTCGAGTTGTCTATGGCTTGAAGGTTGCGCCCCTCTCTCTCTCCTCCCACCCGTGTGGATGTGTTGGTGCATGCTCATTGGATGGTGGAGTTTGGTGAGGGAGATCCCAGCTATCTCTCCAGTTCCACCTATCTTCAACTCGGTTCAAGCTCAAATCACCTCTGTTCAACTCCAATCAACTCAAGCTCTCTCTCTTAGTTAGGCATGCGCCCCTCTTGGCTAGTTTGGCTATAAATAAAGACCAACCCTCTCATTTCAAACTAGTTAGAGTTGGATGAAGAGCTGCTGGCTATTGTAATACTGTTATTTTTCATTCATTTGCTGAATAAAGAAGCTTTGGAGGCTATACCGTGTAGTGCTTGTATTGTGTGGATTCCCAACGTCATGCTGCAAATGTGGTAACTGCAAATTTTTCCAATTTTGTGCTTCTTTGTGTTCTGGCTTCAAGGGATTCAGTTGAATAAGTAAGAGTATAAATTTGGTAAGTAAGATTACCTGCTCTTGTTTGTTCATATTATGTATGCTCAAAGATTTAAGTTATATGCTTAAATAAGATTAATTTTGCATGATCTTTCGTTTTTGTTTCATACATATATATCCATATCTCACAAGGTGTGTGCAAGTTTTTTGTGATCTAGTTGCAGGTTCCCAATCGGATGAGGTATGGATCAAGATTGGCGCCATTCCCTATCCAATAAGCTCAAGGCACTGTCCCTTGGTGCTCCACAAAAAGGCCTCATTTTAGTTTGTTTCATTCCAGCAACAAACCAACCTTCACTCCTCTTCCTCTTTTCTTCAAAAAATCAACTTTTTCTTAGTTACTTTGTTTATGCATGAGCTTCTAATTTATCATATGCAAAAAAAATTGTTAGATCTCATCTATAAGCATTCAAAAAGCTAGATCTCATTTTTTCAAAGTTTATAAGCATCTTAGATCTAGTTTAAGAAGGTTTCCATTTTTTACAAGTCATATAAAGTAGATCTAAAGCTTGTTGAAATGCATAGTCTTTCTTTCAAATCCTAAGGTTAAAATTTTGCAATCAAAGTGCACATTGTATTGGCTGCCCAAAAGAGAAGCCAAGATCCCAAGGAAAGCTTGCTTTCCTTGGTTATTTTATTGCAAATTTTCATTATTTTAACTTAATATTTTTTGAGTAATTTTTGTGGGTTGTCCAAAGACACTTCCAAAGTGTTTTTGGGCATTTTTCATTAACTTTTGCTTGCTGGTTTTTAGCAAGGACCATCCAAAAAGAGGAGGTGCTGCCCGAAAACTGACATGTGGGCCATCCAAAGTTCCCCAGAAGTGTTCCCTTCTTCCGTTTTCATTTTTTGATAGTTTTGTAAGCCCTTGGGTTCATCTTCTATAAGAACCAAGTGGAATTTCCAACAAAGCATTGTAACCGAGCATAATAAAAGAGATCTCGAGCAGGCTCTTTCAAGCCCACTCCCCATCTCCCAAGGGGGGGATCTGCGTCTTTGTATTTTTTGCATTTTTTATCTTTTTTTGCTTTCTTTTGCTTTAGTTTAGTTCTTTTGAAGGATAGTATACTTTGTTGAATGTTGCAAGTCTAATTATATCATTCCATATTCAAAGTAATACTAATACTTACCCCACGACTTCTCGATTGACCCAAAAGGGGAAAGAGATGCATGGTAGATCTAATTAGACAACCTGACTTTCTTTCTTGCTTTCAGTTTATTTCACTTTAACATAATAAAAACTACTCCTCCTCGCTTTCCCGATTGAGGTTCACTTGAACTGAAAGAGACTCTTGGAGGTCTTTTTTTCATTTTTTAACAAACAAATAAGTCATCAAATCCTTAAAATTTATTTAGGCTCCGTTGTGTATGCTCTGCACCGCTGCAGTTCGTCCGAACAGTTGGTTGCATCAAAAGCAACGTGGGTGACTAGATTAATTAGTTTTCACACCCCAATTAACCTCCCTAAGCGAAAATCCAACACCTCGATTTGATCTATTGCAATGGCAAAATCCACAAAAGAAGCGGGACCAATTGGGTAGTGACCTCGAGACACCATTAGGCTACACCCTTGTTGGTGTAGTGTTGAACACGTCTCCGAGAGTCCAACCAGCCCACATATTCCTTGCGGGGAGCCGCATCAGATAAGGGTTTTGGACATACTCATCGTACCTTCGGGTATATTTGGAGTTCCCTTCCCCCTAAGTTAATTCACTCATTTTCCACATTAACTTAAAATTTACCAAGAGACAATTGCAAAACATCTACTTCAGCACGGACATTTTTACGACTCCATTTTCTAATTTTGGCACTGATCTTTATTATTTCCATCTGCATGATTTATGAGTTGAGTAATTGTATAATTTTTTGTGCTATTTATGTTGTTGTAATAAGTTTAGCTTTCAAATCTCTTGTTTCCATTATTGATTAAAAAGTCCTAAAAAACTTACTCATCCAAATCCATCACCACTGAAGCCTAATTAGCCTTAGCAACTCTTTTAGGGTCTACCCCCCTTGTTTCCTTGTGCTATTTATGTTGTTGTAATAAGTTTAGCTTTCAAATCTCTTGTTTCCATTATTGATTAAAAAGTCCTAAAAAACTTACTCATCCAAATCCATCACCACTGAAGCCTAATTAGCCTTAGCAACTCTTTTAGGGTCTACCCCCCTTGGCTTCGTTAGGAGTTTTCCTAAACAGAGGAGTCAAGAACAAGGTGACAACCTTGACTTGAGACTTTCCCCCAAGGACACACCGAGTGGCTTGAAGATTCCTGCCACGTCCTCCCCGCATGTGTGTGAAAGGCGGCAACAAGCCTTGGTTAATTTTAAGGATTTTAGTGCAATAATTGTCTTGATTATTAAGCCCAGGAATCTCTTTTAGGCCTTAAGGTCGTACTCGAGAGAGCAAGAGGTAAATTTCCAAAGTAGAATAAACAAGAAGAGAGACAAGTTTTCTAATTACTATGACAAAGAGTCTCTTTCAAGCCTAAAGGCTGTACTCGGGAAAGCAAGGCTGGGTTAGTATTCAAGTTTTGCAAAAATGAAAAGGAAATTAAATCAAAGACATTGATTGATCTATTTTTATAAAAATCTACTCTAAAGCAAATAAAGCAAATGAGTCAGATGCAGGCTTCCCCCAAATGGGGGAAGAAGGGTGTGGGAGTCGTAATACCACTTTTTTTTATTATGATTTAATACAATGCTATTACGAAAAAGGAATACCCTTTCTTGACTCTTGAAAAATAGATCAAAAAGGGTTTTACAAGTGCTGGGGGAGAAGAGGAATGAAGGAGGGGGGAGAGGGATGAACTGTGGGCACACCGGATGACCTAGGACTCAAATTTTCAACAGCACCTCCCTCTCTTTTTCCTCCAACCTGCTAAAAACCAGCAAGCAGCTTATGAAAATGTTAAAAACGTTAGTCAAATTACAAATTTTAAGACTTAGAAAAATATTGCAAAATTTAAACTTGAAGTGCTAAAGCCAATGCAATCTAGATCTAAACTTTTAGATGCGAAATTTCAGCCCTTTTCTTCGATCTAAATTGAAGCAAGTTAAAAAAAATGAATGATGAACTCTAAAAATCAGATTTTAACTTGCAAAAAATGAAGGAAAAAGATTAAGGTTGAGGTTTTTGTCGAGAAGGCAAAAGAAGAGCTCAAGCTCAAGCTCAAGCTTGAACAAGGTTGAGGAGGGTGCATGTGGAGCAAACAAGTTAGATCCAAAATGAAAGTGGTAAAGAAGACAAGATGCAACCGAGCTCCAGTCTTACTCCACTCTCGATGATCGGCAAAGTTACACAAGAAACCTTCATACAAAAGATCATATCTAGTATGGTAACCGTAAACCACAAAAAACCAAAAGCATACAAGTATTACCGACTACAGCCTATAACTTTTGAATCTTATTTGATCACACATAAATAAGCAACTTGAAACTCAAATGCCTATTCTACATATTGGAATACAAACTTCTAAGCTAGATATTTGAAATTGCATGAAAAACAAAAGTGCTAAACAGATATCACCTCGGTTATAGAACAAGCATCCACCATATCAAGTATTACACCAACAGATTGTCCTCCAAAGACTCAACTTTATTCATAACAAAGATAAACAATTACAATCATCTGAGCACAAGTTCCTTGCTTCCGTCCAGAATGAGGAAGAAGGCCACGCTTTCATAGAGATTACAAACCCATGGGGGGTGCACCAAACAACTCGAGTGGATTGGGCATTAACATGAGATGAGGCGAGTCTTACTTGAGTGAAACAAGGGAGTTGTTGGTTGTGATCTCATTGGGGAGGCGCCACCTCTCACAAGAGAGATGCGCCTTCACCCCAATCTTCAGCAACCCACACACGTGAAGCCATGTGCATAATTCGCACGTGAGTTGAAGAGGGGTGCATGTTCAAACCAATCGCTAGCCTCCAAGCAACACAAAGTCACAATCTTAATTAAAGGAGATGACTTGCCTTGACTTTAGGAAGGGAACGCCACTTTCCAAGTCACTCCATGCTAGTAGAGCGATACCACAACCCACACGCGAGTTTGAAGAGAGGGCGTATAAACAAACTTTTTTTGACTTATTAGCCATCATATACCAATACATAATGACGGCTTTATCCTAAGTTTAATATGCCTACCACATAAAACAATTCGCCACCCTTTCCATGTCATCAAATTTGACTATTGACTTTTGACTTTTGAGAGCCATTTTGTCACTTTTTAGCATTTTTTGGGCATTTTATCGCACCGTTAGAGAAATAATGCCATATGGGCAAATTTAGTCACCCGATGAATGGGAAAAGTGGGTCCCTAAGTAAAGAGGATGATGCTTTGAGTGTGAAAACGGGCATCCCCACGCCAAAATCAAACTCCGGATCACATTTTTATTACATTTTGAAATTTTCCATTTAAACCATTAAAAAATGGCTTGATTTTGCGGGAAAATTTATTTTTTCCAAAATAAAAAAAAACAGGGGGGCCTAGTACATGTTCATAATGACTCAAAACCATGCCTAACATGTTTATATACATAAACACGTGGACTTTAATACCCTTCCAGGGTTTAACCACCAAGACGAAAATTCCAGCTTTGGAGGAGCGGTGAAAAACTCGAAAATTATACATTGCTTATTCAACATATAATTGACAAGGGAAAAAACACCTAGGAATCATCGGATTGTCGTCTAAGTGTTAGATTTTTATCATTTAAGCAATATGATCTTAGAATCTTAACTGAGAGAATAACATGCATAGCAATCAATCACAAGAGACAATAGACACAAGAGATTTTCCTCGGGGAAACCATAAAGAAGAAAACCCCGCAACTTCCTCAGAGATAGAATGAGCACCAATGGCAGCAGTAAAACCCACAGACATAAAAGATGATCTCCATAGTTGTTCTCTCTCTCTCACTTGAGATAGCTTCTCCTCTCTCACTCATGCGCCCCAGTGAATGAGTGTGTGTGTGATAAATAGAGAGTCTCATTCTGTCTCACTCTCTATTTATATTCTTTCGTTCACTTAATATTTGACTCTGTTATGTAGGCTCAAGTAATCCTAACTGAGTTATGTAGGCTCGAGTAACCACAACTAGGGTACTAATGACCCTACTTACATTAACTCACCAGGGCCGACTTCTCTAGGAGAGTCTAATAACCCTAGTGCCCCGAAATTGTAGGGACTTTAACCCTTGAACAATAAGGAGGGTTACCCTCTATGACTTTACATGACTTGTTTACATTATTGATTCTCCCAATAGGAACATCGGGGTAAGACATGACTCAATTACATTACAAATACTTCCCAATAGGAACATTGGGGTACAATATCTAAAATATACAAGTGAATACATTTTGAAGTTACAAATACATCAACACTCCCTCTTAACTAGGAAGGTATTCTCTTGACACAATTCATCAGCACAAGTCTTCTTCTCTGGATCAAATTTGGATCAACATCAACGCTGGATCATCATCGAAACTGGATCATCACTGGATCGTCATCAAAGCTGGATCATCACTGGGTCATCATCAAAGCTGGATCATCACTGGATCATCATCATCACTGCTATCTCGATCAACTGGTGCTATCTCTCAATTCTACTCGTCATAGGAAGTTCTACAGAGCCAACCCTTTTCATGCTGGTTGTAGGCCTAGCCTTCATGTAGGTCTTCATCTTCTTCAGCACTTATATCTGACCCAATCAGAAAGGCCCGCCCAGCACTTACATCTGGCCATGCGAGGAACACATCCAGCATACATGTCAGAAAGGCACGCCCAATACTCACATCTGACCATGGGAGGAACACATCCTGAATCCATGTCAGAAAGGCTCAGCACTCACATCTGACCATGAGAGGAACCAATCCAGCATTCATGTCAGAAGGGCTCTGCACTCACATCTGACCATGAGAGGAACCAATCCAGCATTCATGTCAGAAGGGCTATGCACTTACATCTGGCCATGAGAGGAACCAATCCAGCATTCATGCCAGAAGGGCTCTGCATTTACATCTGGCCATGAGAGGAACCAATCCAGCATTCATGCCAAAAGGGCTCTGCACTTACATCTGACCATGAGAGGAACCAATCCAACATTCATGCCAGAAGGGCTCTGCACTTACATCTGACCATGGGAGGAACCAATCGTACCACCATGTCAGAAAGGCTCCACTTATATCTGACCATAGAAGGAACCAATCCTACCATGTCAGAAAGGCTCTCGGACTCATCACCTCCGCTTGGAGGAAACCTCGATCTGGAGAACACCAAGCTTCTCCCTGAAGTAATCGAACTTCACTCTAGCCATTTCTAGCATAGAATCATATTAGGGTTGATTACGTCCAAGGATAACCTGCGAGCTTCGCCAGGACCGATTACATCCGAGGACAACCTACAAGACGGTTTACGTCTAAGCCACCTATGAGCTTCGCCAGGATTTATATGCTCAGACAACCTGTCTCACCGGCTATGCTAGAACTCCCTCTTTCGAGAGATCTCGATCTGGGTCACATACTGGAGCTTCACTGCTCCTCTTTTGGCTGTACTCAGCGGCATGCAGGACTGCTTCCTGCTAAACCAAGAGATCACACCTGATCTCATACTGAAGCAGCACCCCGAAGCGCTCTTCCTATCAATGGCACTGCCTGCCCAATTCGAATCCACATAACCCTCCAGGTTAATCTTCTGATTCGTATCATACTTGAGCCCATACTCAACTGTACCCTTCAGGTACCTCACTGCATGCTTTGCAACCATCAGGTGAACATGTCTCAATGTGTTCACAGCAAAGCAAATATCTGGTCTTGTATTCGTCAGGTACATCAAGGAACAAATCATCTGACGATACATCGTGGCATCAACCATCTCTGATGAAGCCTCACTCAATAGCTTTAGGCTCGATGCCATAGGTGTGGCCATGGCCTTGCAGTCCGTCATCCTGAACCTATTCGGGATCTCTATTGCATACTTCCCTTGTCCCAGGGAGATTCCATCCGCATTCTGCCACACCTCCATGCCTAGAAACTAGTGCATCATATCCAAGTCCTTCATCTTGAACTCGGCAGCAAGTCTCCTTCTTGCAACTTTAATGAGTTCCTCTTTTCTGTCAGGAACAAGTCATCGACATATAACAGGAGCATCACTGGTCTTCCACTTTCAACCTTGAAGAAAAGTTTGGAATCCGCTTTACTCTCTGTAAATCCTAGACTCATCAGTAAGCTATCCATCCTCTCGTACCATGTCGAACCTCGGGATCTTCTACAGTCACTCCCTCTAAAGCGGAGCATCATTCTCCCTCTGTCTTTCATACTTTATGTATCCTGTATTGGAGTGACAAGTATCTTCCTCTGCTACTATTATTCTATGTATCCATCTAGGGTCTCTGGATACCAAGATCCTCTACCTTGAAAACGTTCTTCTCTCAGCCATATGTGAGCTTGTCATCCTCTATAGGCTTTCATCTTCAACCTTGTAGCAAAGGTTAAGATCTTCATCAAGCTCCTCATGTATGTGTTATCCCATGGGTGTCTTCTGAGCTCGTACAAGGTCTTCTTTAATTTGCACACATGAGTCTGCCTGTCATGTGCCTCAACTTCTAGTGGTTGCAAATGTCTCTTCATAGTCTATGCCTTCTTTCCATGAGAAGCATCATGCTACGAATCTTTCCTTGTATCCCACGATGTTTCCATCTACTGCATGATGGAACTACGAACTTCCCTTCAAGTCTCGCTATTGCATCCTAGACATCATTCTTCTTGAACTGGTATTCTCCTTCCCTTTCTTCTTGGCTACTTCTTCATAGCTGAAAGGTTCTGCATCAATTATGTCGCTCAATATTGTCACATAACTGCATTCATTATATTATTCTTCATTCTTGGATTATTTCTCGAACTATCATCACTTGTTCTTCGAAACAAGTATCGTCCTTCTTTTCTTGTAGCTGATTGTACGCGATATTTCCTACAAGTCAAATGCATCAATTGTATGGTTAGAAACATTTCATAATGCATATTCATAATGGTAAATTCTTATGCATAAAGATATAATCATGCAACTATTTTAGCCAAATCACGGAAACTTTCTAGATGCCTTCCATCTCTACCAGGACAACACTGAGATTGTGCACTAATCCAATATGTCAGCAAAGAGGTTTCATTCTAGATAAGTAGCAATGGAGAGTTGTATAGCACCATGAGCTACTTCCCCATCACATGCATATTAGTAGTATTCTGTCATTAATGCAAACATTCTATCATGCATAATACATCAACTGAAAATAAACAAATGCATAACAAAACAATATCATGAAATGACAATTGAATACTTATCTTTATTTGTTTCGTGGGTAGACTCCTTCTTTCAGCTTCATCATCTTCTTCTTTCATAACAGCATCATTTCTTATCCAAATGCTTAAGATGGATAAGAGGTTCTTCAAGAATTGAGTTCTTAATATTCCTCATCGCTTGAGGGATTTTCTTTGAATCGCGAGAGCTAGATCTTCAGTTGCTCCCATCTTCTCTTCTCTTATTATGAGTCGAGCTTCTTCTTCTGTTCACTCTTCCCAGAGTCTGCTGAAAGTAATCACTTCCTTCTGGCGTACATTCCTCGAATGAATGAATCCCATGATCCTGGGAGGCCATTCAAGGTGGTTATCACAACTTCTGCATTCTCCACTTCTTCTTCTACCGCTTCAAGTTGTTTTTTGATTTGAGAGACCTTTGTAAAGTATGACTGTATGGTCTCTGCATTCTGGATCTTCACATTCTTCAACTGTTTTCTCAGAGTTATCTTCCGATTAATGTTCTTTCCTTCAAATAGCTTGATCAAGGAATCAAACATCTCTTTCGATGTCTTTAGGGAAGACACTTGTGGTATAAGGTGTTCCGTGATTGAATCAGCAATGATCTTCTTGGCCTTGACCAAGTTCTTCTTGTGTAAGGATTTTAGCCTCATCTCCCTCTGGAACTGGAACCTTTCCACTTATGTGGGTGTCCAATTTCATTTTCTTCAAGAACCAGTGAGATCCAATACTTCCATGCTTGGAAGTTTTCAACCTCACCAAGCTTGTCATCAAGCTGGTGTGATTAGTCATTTTAAAATGAGAACCTCAACTGTAAATAGCAAAAGATTAGATCTTACCGATTTGAGGTGTCCATCCTGGTTCCAGAGCTGGCTGATCTAGGGTTTGTCAGAGAAACCCTAATTTTCAAAACTTGGAATCTTTCAGATCTGATTGGATAGAAAGATAGACCTCTTCAAGGCGAGCTGTCCAATGTACTCCTTTTCTGAAAACAGTGGAGGAAAACTCCCGGAACAGGAAGCCCTAGTTTACCAATTTCTTCTGCAGAAATGCCTGATACTGTTTCTACGGTATCTCCGAAATTACTGCTCCTCTATGTCTAAAATTCGTATTGAGGTAACCTCGTCTGTCCTCTTTTCAACACCATAGGTTTGACCAAAATTGGTTTCACCAATTGGGACTTATGAGAGTTTTCCCAAGGTGACGTATTTCAGGACTATTCAGTATAGCGAACTTGTACGGACTGCCACGTGTCACTATTTCACCTTCGGGGTCTGAAACTTTTACCACAGAAAGTACAGTCCATGCCCTATTTGGAACATCTTGCGAAATTTCATTTGGAGCTTTATAGCCCGAGATATTGCAATTCTCCCTAGGTGTCCTATTTAGGGATGAATCCTGGAAGAGGCTAGAACCCTAATTTGGAGGAAACATATCTCCCAGAATATAGCGAATCTGAGGCTGAACGTTTTACACAAGGTACATCAGGATTTTTATCTTCGGCCTGTGGAAGTTTCAGCTCCTGATCCTTCTCCAATATCAAGATATAGCGAATGTACCAAAACTACCAGTTTCAGTATTTTAGGGTTTTTCAAGCCCGGGGTCAAATTAGGGTTTGTCTTTCCCGGAGTTTCACCCAACCAAAAATCTCGACCCAGGTCTCTAAACTTCGATTTTGATGAGGAGAGTAATCCTATGTCGGGATCACTCAAAAATTCCTCTTCTGTAAAAAGCCTTAACTTCCCGCAACAAAAACTGAAAATGCCCGGAATCAAATTCTGCTTCAACAGAAAGATGCGCCCTTCAATGGAGAGTTAGCATAGCATCCTTTTGCTGATGGATTGTGGAGAGAGACCCAAAAAGTAAGAAGCCCTAGCTTCTGCAACTACATAGTGTCTTCTTCTTAGGTTAGCTCTGATACCATGTTAGATTTTTATCATTTAAGCAATATGATCTTAGGATCTTAACTAAGAAAATAACATGCATAGCAATCAATCACAAGAGACAATAGACACGAGAGTTTCCTTGAGGAAACCATAAAGGAGAAAACCCCGCAACTTCCTCGGAGATAGAATGAGCACCAATGGCAGCAGTAAAACCCAAAGACAGAAAAGATGATCTCCACGGTTGTTCTCTCTCTCTCACTTGAGAGAGCTTCTCCTCTCTCACTCATGTGCCCCAATGAGTGAGTGTGTGTGTGATAAATAGAGAGTCTCACTCTCTATTTATATTCTTTCGTTCACTTAATATTTGACTCTGTTATGCAGGCTCGAGTAATCCTAACTGAGTTATGTAGGCTCGAGTAACCACAACTAGGGTACTAATGACCCGACTTACATTAACTCACTAGGGCCGACTTCTCTAGGAGAGTCTAATAACCCTAGTGCCCCGAAACTGTGGGGACTTTAACCCTTGAACTATAAGGAGGGTTACCCTCTATGACTTTACATGACTTGTTTACATTATTGATTCTCCCGATAGGAACATTGGGGTATGACATGACTCAATTACATTACAAATACTTCCCGATAGGAACATCAGGGTACAATATATAAAATATACAAGTGAATACATTCCGAAGTTACAAATACATCAACACTAAGTCCTAGGGAGCCAAGTCCTTTACAAAAATTTGGCCATGCTAGCACATTTATTACAATAAACCCACGGGATATGAACATGCATTTATTAAAAAAAGGCCAAAAAATGGCCCTGATGAACCGTGGAACTTTTTGAGCACTGACAATGAACAACTGGCTTGTTCATGTTCGGCGAATCACTGGAAATCCACCAAGTGCAAAATTAGTGGATAACAAAAGGTAGAAGAAGTGAGTACCGGCTCGGATTTTGAAAGAAAAAGGATAGCCAACTATGCCTGCAACCCAACAAAGTTAAACGAAAGGAACAAAAGGAACTATAGAAGGATGAAGAAGCAACTGAGCTCAACTTCCTCTTTCAGTTACCTACCCTACACTGTCACAAACACTTACAAATCAAGATTAAATCTAGAATGTATAATAAGAAGAGACAAGAAGGGCATTAGTACAACTGAATACACATGTTTCTTCTATATCTCTAACAAAATAATCATTAATAAGCAAATCAAAACATTGAATGCTTACTCTTTGGGCACAAAGGTCGTTTAAGCTATATTAATCTAAACTAATTGCAAGTGAAAGAAAGACTAGCAAGATTTAACCTCAAACCATCAACAAAGCGCACATCAAGTGTGACAGTTGTGCAACACCTGGCCTCCAAAGCCTTCAAAAATATTTCATTAACATGTGATCAAATGATCAAAGAAGAATTACAAGAACAGAGGTTCAATGCTTCATGCTCAAATGAGTGAAGAGACATTGCTTAAATAGAAAAAGAGAACCAAAGAGGGGGGGGGTACACTTGCTTCTTTGGCTTGCTTTGGAACTGAGTTAAAATGAGTTGTTTGATGCTTGTACAATGGAAACATCTAATAACAAAAGCGTCACTTACTAAAAATCATTCCATCTCATAATGGATACATCCACTTTTTGGAGAATGTGTCCCACTTAGAGAGATGCGCCCTCTCTTTGGATGAGGAAACTTTCACTTGCCGATACTTGCCGAGAAAAACTCTCAAATGTGTTTTAGAAATGTCCTAGATGTTTCTATTTTACTTCACCAACTCACAAATTTCAATTTCGACATGTTTCTTTTATTTATGAGTTGCCAAATTTTTCACTTTATCCATTTTTTTTATCTTTTTTACCATTTTCGAGTAATAATTAATTTTGGAGATAAATAATTACTCGAAAACTTA
>LPNX011229761.1:205123-284248 GCA_001517045.1 Pseudotsuga menziesii
TGATTCAAAAACAATGATTATCATAGTAATATACATTGGCACGTAGGTTTTAATAACCTCCTAAGGCCTAACCACCAAGACACTCTAGCTTGAAGGGAGCGGGTGAAAAACTCAAAAATTATAAGTCATTAAAAATGACATAATTCTTAAGGAAAAAACTTCCTAGAGTAAAGTATTGATGACTAAGTCTTAGGAAAGCCAAACCTTTTAGATTTTTTCATCATGGTAAGTCATTTATTAAAATTTCCCCGCAGGGTATGAACATGTAAAAAAATATTAAAAAGGGGCCACTGATTGGCCTGATAGACTTCTGAACACATGTGATGAACAATTGAATTGTTCAAGTCTTTAACTGCTCACTGGAAATCCACCTAAGTGCAACTTAGTGGATAACAAGAGTGCTCCATGATGGAGTGATCTATTCTATATTAGAGATTTGACATTTATTTTATAGGGGCTTTCATCCCCTTGTGGAATATACAAGTTTAGTCTAATGTTGAATTGACATACTACTAAGTATCTGGGACTTATTAGTGGGTCTATTCAACATTAGAGCTCTATGCGTGAATAGACATGCATGTGAGGAGAAGAATAACATCATCATCGTGGACAACTTTTCTTAAGAAAGAAGGAAACTCCAACAATAAAGTGGTCAACATGTGAATCAAAAATGAAGTGGTCAAATAGCAAGTCGGCCCCACAAGTGAATTTGTGGTGATTTAATGTGTATAAATAAGAGGAGAGATTCCTCATTTTGCACACACACTCAATTTGTCCAAGTCAAAGACATCTCTTCTTCTATGATGTGCATATCTAGTGGGGCAAGTGAAGATTCAAGGAAGCAACTTTTGAAGTCTTCTTATTTCTCTCTTGGGTTCACTATCTTTCCTCCATCGAGTTCGCACTCTCTCTATAACTGGTGATGTTGACATACACTTGTGATTAGGGTTCTTCATGTTGTTGTTGTTGTACTCTTATTATTGGATAACATCTTAAGAAAAGTTGTTGGGTTTTCTCCCAACATTGGGTTTCCCAAGGTGAAAATCTTTGTGTCTATAGTGTATGGTTGTCCTTCTATGACATTGTGTTTTTGTTGCAAATTTGAAGTTGAATTTTCAGTGTATAATTATTCAATGATAACAATGGGATGAAAGAACAATTTGAACGTCATTATGAGTAATTATCAAGATCTGAAAATTGTACTGCTTTAAGTAAAATTCAACATGGTATTAGAGCAGTTTTGAAAGACAGCCATTGATAAGCTTTTTGCCCTAAACTCTGGAAATTAGGGCTTCCAAGTTTGGACCTTTTTAGCCTAACATTGGACTTGAAACTAGTGTTCTAGAGGTCGTCTTGGCAGGGTGCATTTATTGCTAGAGTCAATTTTCAGTTTTGTCAAAATTCAATTTTGACTTATTTTGCCATCACTAGGGTTTTTGGTTTAGATTTCATATTTCTTTGTCAAGATTGGTCCAAGAAAGAAAGACCGAAAAAGCAAGTCCGAAATTGCAGACTTGGAGATTACGAAACGGAGGTTCAATACAAGAGTATCTTTAAATTTGCATGAATGGACAGCCAACCATATCCTATGCTTTAAAGGTGTAATGTTGAGTACAACCATTCTTTGGACCAACTAAGCATATGTGAGACTCGAAGTTAAAAGAAGGGCACTTGCATATTTAAAGGCTAAGAGGATCTTGATAGATTCCATAAAAGATCATTTGAAGCAAATTCAAGTGTCTTGAAGGTTCACAAGAATGGCAACGTCGAAGGTTAAAGGTTGATGGAAAGAAGTCTTGTATGATGACATCTTTAACAAGAATGAAGAAGTACTAGCTTACATATTTGATGTGTCATCCAGAACAAATATGAAGAAGAGAAGAAATGTTTGATGGCAGATATGAAGATTGATGCTTGTAGAGCAACTATCACATCAAGGCGTACTTCATAAAGAGGTTAAACGTTCTATTCTTTAAGCTTGTATTCTTTAAGAAGAATTGAATATTTATACTACCTCTTTCTATTTTAAGATATTTATTTATTTGTGCATTTCCTTCTTAAGAGGTTAGATGTACCTTCAGGGTGCCCTAACCAGACATTTAATGATTGTTCTTGGAGTTAAGAGGTGGTTGCAAGAACGGCCCTAAGAGAAAACATTAAGGAGGATGGTTATAGGTTTTCTAGAGCTCCAGATAGAGCATGAGGATGTTTGTAGGGGTTGTACACTTGGCAAGAATGCCAAGGGAATTTTTCGAGCAGTGATAGTAACTCCAAGGGGATCTTGGATCTAGCCCATTCAAATGTATGTGCACTGATGACAGTATCATCTCTAGGAGGTTTCTTGTACTATGTGACAGTCATTGATGATTTACTTCATGAAGACCAAGGATGAAGTCTTCAGCGAGTTCCAAGAATTCAAGGCTTAGGCATAGAACCTTCTGGGAAGAAGGGTACTTTTTTGGGATACAACAAGACTTCGAAGGCCTACAGGATATACATTCTTGGACAACGTCAGATTGAGGTTAGTCGAGATGTTACTTTTGATGAGGAGGTATCCCTTAGAAGGTCTAGAGGGTCTCACATGGAGATTAATAGTGAGGAGCAGGAGGCTCCGAATGATGAGGGTGCAGATCCCTCTAGTATAATTATTCATCCTTCAGACTATCAAGGGTCTGTAGAGCCAGCAGAGCCAATGGATCTACCTAGAGATGTTGCAGTGACCAGGAAGAGGCCAGCATGGCTTCGTGACACTTTATAGGACGCAGAGAGGCATGCAAATCCGAGTGGTACTTTCAGGGAGATAGTTCTGAGACCAGAGGGAAAGTCAATGGTGACTTCCAAGTGGATCTATAAGATCAAGCATGTGGTACAAATTAGCATCAAGGAGGGCACATTATATAGGCTATGGAGTCAGCCAATTTGCAAGCTCAGAGAGAGTCATGGATGGTATTCAGTGTTCTTGAGGGAGCAAGAGGCTCATCTCAGTAGACCCACTTTGTGGGAGATGACACAGATGGATACACAGGGATCAACAGTGCAAAGGGCAACAGGTTGCTTCAGTGCAAGATACTCAGTTACAGAGCGAGTAGGGTACTCCTGCAGAGAGGGAGTAGGTGAAACATAGTTTGCTGATGATGGAGGAGGTGCCCCAGTCAGGAGTACTTCGGTCACCTAGAGGAAGGTGGCCTCTGATTTCGAGATGAAGGATCTTGGCTTGATGCATGATTTCTTGGGATTAGAGGTGTGGTAAAGATCAGGTGAGATCTTCCTTAGTCAAGGAAAGTACACAGTTAAGATCTTGAGCAGATTCAATATGATGTTCTAGAAGTCAAATTCATATTTGGAGGCAAATCTGAAGAAGCTGAGTGATTCAACTTCAGATTCATATTTGGTGGATCCCACTATATACAGGCAGCTGATTAGATCCTTGATGTATCTGGTTAACACCAGGAGAGATATTTGCTTTGCAGTGAGGACCCTGAGCCAGTTTATGGTTGAGTCGAGGCATGTATATTGAGTTGCAGCAAAGCATGTGCTAAAATACCTGTGTGGTATAGGTGGATATGGTCTGAGATATGGTGACATGAGGCTGCAGGGATTCTGACTAGGCAAGGAGTGCAGTGTACAGAAAGAGTACCTCATGTGCTGCTTCGGCTTGGGATCAACTATTATATCTTGGTTTAGCAGGGAGCAAACGTCTATAGCACTCAGTACAACAAATGTGGAGTATATCGCAGCTAGTGTCACAAGTTGCGAAGCAGTGTGGCTTCGAAAGCTTCTTGTAGGACTATTTGATCAGGATCAAATAGCACTTCATCTAAGACATGATGCAGAAGGGAGCAATGAAGCTCTAGTATATATCCACAAATGAGCAGCATTGGGCAAACATTCACCTCTGAAGCTTGAGTCATATAGCTAGTGGTGAATGGCCCAGATACTGTGATGGTTCTACAGATGAGCAGCATTACACAAACATTCTCCCGAATTGGTCATGAGATTTGACCAAGGGAAAATGATACATTCACGAGAGGTGAATGTCCCAAGCACAATCTTTCTCTAGATAGCCATGTGATTTGGCTAGGATTGAGACTCAAGATATTGCGGACATTCTCACCAAGCAAGCTTGACGTGATGCAAATTGTCTCCCTTACTAAGAGGGAGTGTTGATGTTTCTCTAAGGTGCAGCATCGGGCAGACATTCTACCAAATTGGTCATGTGACTTGACCAAGGAGAATGATAAATTCACTCACAGGAAACGACCATGTGATTTGGCTAGTGCTATATGGCCCTAGTGTAGCCTTGCTTAGCCATGTGATTTGGCTAGGTGTGAATAAAGCTTGAGGTGCTTGCATAGCCTTGCTTAGTCATGTGATTTGGCTAAGAGTGAATAAGTCTTGAGGTCACATTGCATACTCTGTGAGGGAGTGCTCCATGATGGAATGATCTATTCTATGTTAAGATTTGATTTGTTTATTTCATCCCCTTGTGGAATATAGAAGTCTAGTCTAATGTTGAATTGACATACTAAGAAGTGTCTAGGACTTTTTAGTGGGTCTATTCAACATTAGAGCTCTATGCGTGAATAGACATGCATGTGAAGAGAAGAATAACATCATCATCATGGACAACTTTTCATAAGAAAGAATGAAACTCCAACAATAAAGTGGTTGACATGTGAACCAACATTGAAGTGATCAAATAGTAATTCAACCCCAATTAAAAGAGAAGTCAGCCCCACAAGTGAATTTGTGGTGATTTAATGTGTATAAATAGGAGGAGAGATTCCTCATTTTGCACACACACTCAACTCGTCCAAGTCCAAGACATCTCTTCTTCTCAGGTGTGCATATCTAGTAGGGCAAGTAAAGATTCAAGGGAGCAACTTTTAAAGTGTTCTTATCTCTCTCTTCGATTCGCTATCTTTCCTCCATTAAGTTCACACTCTCTCTGTAACTAGTGATGTTGGCATACCCTTGTGATTAGGGTTCTTCATGTTGTTGTTGTACTCTTATTATTGGAAAAGATCTTCTTAAGAAAAGTTGATGGGTTTTATCCCAAGATTGGGTTTCCAAGGATAAAAATCTGTGTCTATTGTGTATCATTGTCCTTCTATGATCTTGTGTTTTTTCTGCAAATTTGAAGTTGAAACTTTCAATTTATAATTATTCAATGATAACAGTGGGATGAAATAACTGTTTGAAAGTCATTAGGAGTAATTATCAAGATCTGAAAATCGTACAAATATAAATAAAATTCAAGAGGGCACACTTATGGAGCCTTGTTTATCACATGCATGGGTTAGTTTCTACTTTCTTCCCTAGAGGGGGAGCTCATCCCTTAGAGGCATTGTACAAAATCTTGATCATTCTTATTTTCGATGTTATGCTACTATTGGACTATTCTATTTTTAAGTCAATTTCTATTCATACATTTCTCTTCTCTATAAAGCACTGTACAAGCAATGAACAAAGGGAATCAATGCATTCTTTTTTCCCCTTGCTTCATATTTTCTCCTAGAGAGTGTGTGATTGAGAACTAGCAATAGAGTGTAGGGGTTGAATGACTCTGCAATCATCATTGTGATTATACTCTCTTATCCAAACAAATGGAGGTTGATTTTTGAGCAGCATCAAGAGCCATTCTCTGGGAGAATGGAGGCACCTAGTTAGTTACTAGGAATTTGATTCGAGTCTTGGACTGAAGCTCAGCCTGTGGCTAAGAGCCATTCTGTAGGAGAATGGAGGCACTTGGTCAATTACCATGAATTTGTTTCTAGTCTTGGACTGAAGCTCAACCTATGGTTAAGATCCATTCTCTAGGAGAATGGAAGCACCTGGTCAGTTACCAGGAATTTGTTTCCAGTCTTGGACTAAAGCTCAGGCTAGGGCTCAAAGCCACTCTCTAGGAGAATGGTGGCACTTGGTCAATGGTCTATGGGACCTTCTCAAGGGACTAGCCACCCCTTGTTGAAGTACCTAGCACATGATCTTGGTATCAGCAAAGAGAACAAGAATAATCATCCTTATTTATGAGGATTCACTTTGAGTTGGCTTGTGTGGACAATAAAGACCAAGAGAAGGGTCTAAGGTGACTCATTTAAGGAGATATGGTTATGGAACCCCAGTGAAGGACCAAGAGCCCACCAGTGAAGGACCAAGATCCCACTGATGAAGACCACAAAAGATTAAAAGACCAAAAGATTAAAAGACCACAAAAGATTAAAAGATCAAAAGGTTAAAGGACCAAAAGATCAAAAGGCCACAAAAGGTCAAAAGACCGCAAAAGATTAAAATCCCCTAAGGTGGTTTCCTTAACGTATGGATTTGTTAATCCCTAACTCACTCAATGATGAATTATAAATAGAGAACACTTTCATTTGAACAAACACACTACACATGATCTTCATCTCTGATCCAACAAGGAAAGTTTGTGGAATTTGTGGTGATATTTTTTTCTGGTTCATCCTTGAAGGCAGTTGCAGGGGTCTTTTGCTTTGGGTGTGGGGTCTGTTCAGCTTGACGAGGCCATCCAGTCCCTGCCAAACTTTTTTTTTTGCCATCTGAACCCTAACAGCACTCTGTTAGGGCCTTTCCAGTCTCATGGCACCCTTGTTAGGGCACTCCCCTAGCACCTAACTCTACTGGAAGCTCTTGCAAGGGCTGCAGCCAGCCTAGAGAAGCTCTAAAGGGCTAAGATAAGGTTGTGGCCATCCTAGAGAAGCCCTAAAGGACTGAGATAGGGCTACAGCCAGGCTTAAACAAGTTTATTCAGTCAACAACAGCCTCAGACGGTCAGCAACAACATTTTAGAGTCAAGGGCAGCCTCAGAGTTATCTCTTTTGGTCAATAGATACAGCAGATCAGAAATGGAAATGGTGAGGGTTTGATGACTATGGTCATCTTGCTCAGAGTTTCATCTGCAAGCAACCTTCTTCTCTTGGTATGTGTGCCCTAAGGGCAACATAATCTCTAATGTAAAAGTCTGCACAATCCTAATCTGGTCATGTAAAAACTCAATCATCTCATATTAAGGAAGATTATTCTTGCTAGGGTTTTTATTCCTTGAAAGGTTTTCCCCAGGGTAAAATTTTGTGTCTCTGTGGATGCTTGTTTCTTCTTTTATGTTACTGCTGGTACATTACTTTATCTACTACTGGTACATTACATTATCTACAACTACTGCTGATATATCATGATAAGAGTCTGCTAGAAATTTTAAAAGTGACTACTGCTGCTATCAAATCAAATCTATGTTAAAAACTTTACATGGTATCAGAGCTAAGCACGTGAAGAGCATAGTTTTAAGCAGGTTATTATTGCCTACATGGATCTTGGTACAGATCTAAACCTTGCAGAATTCTGTTAGCATACAGAGAAGATGACTACAGTCTCCTTCAAACCAAAGGACAGACTTGAAGGATCCTCAAACTTCAATTCTTGGAAAGCCAGAATCTTGGCCACTCTAGAAGAAAATCACCTTGATGACTTAGTCATCAATGTTGTAGATGAACCTACAACAAATGTAGGGTGGACAACATTCAAGAGGAAGCAAGCCAAGGCAAGAAGAATCATCTATGATCTAGTTAAGGACACCTTGATGCCTGTCATAACCCCATTGAAGATTACCAAAGAATGCTTCAATACCTTGACAAATCTATATGACAAGAAAGCTCCCAGTCAGAAGAGGGCCCTGAAGAATAAGCTTCGTACATTGAAGATGGAAAAGGATGAAAATGTGGCTTCATTCTTCACAAAGATCTCTCACGTAAGGGATCAACTCTTGTCTATTGGTATTATAGTAGATGATGATGATCTTGTTCAAATTATTGCTAATGATCTCCCTAGTTCTTGGGAAACGTTTCTATCTGCTGTAAAAGGTCGTGACATCCAGCCACATTTTGAAAGACTATGACATTATTGCTTATAATAAGAAAAAGGAAGGATGCAAAGCATAAATCGTGTCTCTGAGGAAGTGAATCTTGCCCGTGCTGCCAAGACAAAGAAAGGCAAGAAGTTCTTTCATCAAAAGAGCAAAGGTAAGAAGCCTTAAGGTAAGCACATTGATTTATCAAATATTGAATGTTTCAATTGTCACAAGATGGGACATTAAGCAAGAAATTGTAGAAAGGAAAAGAAAAAGTTCAAGGGAAAATTTCAGGCATTTGATACAGAAGAAGAAAGACCTAAGAAGAAGAAAAACAACAGGTCTTCTGAAGATCAAGAACCAAAAAGAGAGTACCATTTGGTTTCAGCTCTCTCAATATCCATTACCAATAGTACTAAAAAGATCCATTACCAATAGTACTAAGTCCTGGTTGGTGGACAGTGGAGCTTCCAGACATATGACATGGTTTCATGAAGTTCTTACAAACTTCAGAGAGAAGAAGTTTATTGCTCAGATGGAACTCGAATATGATACCACCTATGAAATTGAAGGAATTGGTTCAGCATCTTTTCAACTTGACTCAGGGACTACCTTGCATATCGAAGAGATATTATATGTTCCTAGCTTAAAGAAGAATCTCCTCTCAGTTGCAAGTTTAGAAGATAAAGGTTACAAAGTAATCTTAGTGGATAGAAAGGCTCTCATGTGGCCAAAGAATGAAGAGATGAGTTCATCTATGATGATTGGAGTTTGAGAGGGAGACCTCTACAAAGAATCCGGACATTCCATTCAAGCATTGGTCCACAGCACAATCAATCCATGCAAGTTATGGCATCGAAGATTTGTGCACCTTCATTACAAGGCTCTTCCCAATCTATAAAAGATGGTAATAGGTATGCCTAAGTTTTCTTGTGAGCATAATGGTATTCGTAAAGGTTGTTCTCTTGGCAAGGATGCCAAGAAAACCTTTCCTAACAGTAGTGGCAGATCTAAAAGCATTTTGGATTTAATTCATTCAAATATGTTGACCTATGACTTCACCTTCTATGAGTGGTTGTTGATATATGTGATTTTCATAGATGATTGTTCCCGCAAATCTTGGATCTATAATCTAAAGACTAAGAATAAAACTTTTGATAAGTTCAAAGAATTCAAGGCACTAGTTGAAAATCAGACAGGTAGACACATTCGTATCTTGAGGTCAGATAATGGCTGTGAGTTTGAGTCTCACCAGTTTGATTATCTTTTCGAGAAGCAGGGATCAAGAGGGAGCTAATTGTGCCTTATAACTCAACAGAATGGGGTTGTGGAAAGAAAGAATAGGACAATATGCAAAGCTACCAAAGCCATGTTATGTGATCTGTATCTTCCTCTGTCTCTATGGGCTGAGGCTGCCAGTACTGTTGTTTACATTCAAAACAAAAGCCCTCATGCTATTGGGGGAAAAGAGTCCAGAGGAAGTATTTACACGTAAGAAACCAGCAGTTGATCACATGAGGATTTTAGGCACTCCAGTCTATATCATGTGCCAAAAGAAAAGAGAACAAAGTTGGAGCCTTCCGGAAAGAAAGGTACGTTTGTTGGCTACAATGAAAGCTCAAAAGCTTATCGTATCTATGTTCTTGGTCAGAGATACATTGAAGTCAATAGAGATGTGATATTTCATGAAGAAGTTTCGTTCTGTTAATCCATAGAGCTTCCAAATGATTAAGAATCTCCTCCTTCAAAAGTTCTAGATTCTCCACATTCAGATGATGAGTCTTTAGTTCCAGATATTGCTCTAGAACTAGAGAAGCCTACTGAAGAATTGCTTGAGGCTCCTCCTTCCGAAAGAAGACATGCTTCGTTTCGTGAAACTCTAAAGGAAGCAAAAAAACACAAAGCTCCTTCAGGAACTTTCAAAGAAAGCAAGAAGCCTCATAAGTACGCTGGTCTTATAACTCAGTTAGGCTACATCATTGATGCAGAACCTTCCACTTATGAGTAAGCAGCTAGTCAGCAGGTATGGAAAGACGCAATGACAGAAGAGTACAATTCCATTATGAAAAATGATGTATGGGAAGTGGTCTCAAGACCAAAAGGGAATTCTATAGTGACTTCTAAGTGGATTTACAAAATCAAACATGATGTTGATGGAAGCATTGAAAAATATAAAGCAAGATTTGTAGCTCGTGGTTTCTCTCAGAAGGAAAGCATAGATTATGATGAAACCTTTGCTCTAGTCACCAAATAAACCACCATCAAAATGGCTATCTCCCTTGCTGCAGTTTTGGGATGGAAACTTCACCAAATGGACGTGACGACAGCTTTCCTCAATGGAAAGGTTGAAGAAGAAGTCTATATAGAGCAACCAGAAGGTTTTGTGTTACATGGGAAGGAATCTCATGTCTGCAAGTTGAATAAAGCCTTGTATGGGCTTAAGCAGGCTCCAAGAGACTGATATGCAAGAATTGGCAATTACCTTCACAGCTTGGGTTTCTCCAAGAGTGTTGCTAACTCCAACCTGTATTTGAAGGTTGTTCAAAACCATCCCTTGATCTTGGTCTTATATGTTGATGACTTGTTCCTTACCAGTGTTGCAAACATCAACCCAGAAATCGCAAGTTTTTCAGCTCACCGTTTTTTTCTCAAAAAATTGTCAAAAAAATCGAGCCGAGATCATAGTTACATATATCGTCGAGATATCGGCCATATCACGATACACTTCAGAATATCGCAATACACTTCAGAATATCCAACAAAAATACACTTCTCACTCTTAGGTTGTAATGCTTTATATTTTTCATTAAGAATATGAGCCCATGCTTCACTACCAAACACACAAAAATGGCATACATCAGTTTTAATATTCCTCCGTGCTTCTTCTAGTGTTATATCTTTTAAAGCCTTTGAGGGAGTGAGATTAACTATGTAATTGGCACAATTAATGGCTCCTACCTAAACATGAGGACATAATCCCTTATTAGATTGGATCATACAATTTTCCATTTCCTTTAATGTGTGATTTTTTCTCTCAATGACACCATTTTGTGGTAGTGTGTATGGAACAATATGTTGCATTTGAATGCCCTGTGTAGTGCAATAATTTGTAAGTTTGTTGTTTACATATTCGCCTCCATCATTTGTTCTTAACTTTTGTATTTAATGTCCAAACTGTTTTTCTACAAGGGCATTGTAGGCCAAAAAACATGTCAAAAACTTCCCTGTGTAGTGTAGTAATATGTATATTTGTTCTTTACATATTTGCCTTCATTTTCTATTCTTAACTTTTGTATTTGATGTCCAGATTGTCTTTCTACAAGAGCATTCTAGGCTAGAAAAAACGTCGAAAACTTCACTCTTAAGTTTTAAGAAATAAACACAAGTGCGTCTAGAAAAGCCATCAATGAAAGTTAAGAAGGGCTTGAAGCCAGATTAAGAAGCAAAAGGGAACGAACCACACAAATCACTATGAACAAGCTGCAAGTTGGGCAAGGTGTGCCAATAGACATGTTTGTCAAAACAATCCCGATGATGTTTGCTAAGAACACACCCAAGACAAACACCATCTCTACAAGAAATGAGAGGAAGACCAGTGACCATTTTCTGATTACATAGTTGTTATAATGAAAGATAGTTTAGATGAGCAAATCGCTCATGCCAAAGTTTGCTTAAATCATCGCTATGAGCAATAAAAACTGAGGGAAAATATAATGGCCCAAAGTTGTAAAATTTGTACAAGCTAGTAATATCATCAATAATTCTAGTTGCTAGGACATGCTTAGGATCTTTTAAATCCTTACTTACAAGTTACAACTTGGTGAGATGAAAACTCTATAGTGTTACCTTCATCAGAATGAGTGATCTGATAGACTGACAACAAATTGCAGGAAACACTTGGAACACATAATACATCTTTGAAATGACCATCATCTAGCTTAATTGTTCTAGACATTACAACACTAAAAGATCTATCATCACCAACAAATATTTGTTTGGTGTTACAATCATTTAGAGCAAAAAACTAGCTTCATCCTTAGCCATATGATAAGATGCTCCAGATGAACCATTCATTAGAAGTAGATGATGCTTTAAAGGAAAAATGATAAGCAAAAAGTGCATGCCCGTGAGATGAAGAGTTGGAAGAAGAATCAAGATTGATGTTGTGCTTCTTCATTGTTTCTTCTAAGGATTCCATTTTCTTGAAGCACTTAAATTCCATGTGACCGTCTTGCCCACAAAAATTACAATGTCACTCAATCTTCTTACCTTTTGATTTAGTGCCTTTATCACCATTGGGTGTAGGAACTTGCTGAAAGGGTTTGGGGCCCTTGTTTTGCTTATTGTTGCAAGGATGTTGCTTTATTTGCATGCTTCAATTTATCCTTCTATTATGCCACTAAGGATTTGCTAGATGTAATGGCAATGTTAACCACTCCAATATGTAAGAACATATCTTGCTCTCTATTAAAGAATTGCAAAACTCTTCAAGATTGGGATCTTTGAAAGCATACCCCAAAGTTTCTCTAGTGGAGTGAAAAGTAGATACAAAAATGAAATAAGGACTACCAAGCTTAGCAAGAATAGTATAAATACATTGCTTATTTGGCTTAGGTATCTTGCACTCTTCAACTAAGAGTTTAAGGATTTTGAATTTAGATAGATAGTCTTTAATCAAAGAGAAATCACTTGGATTTAAAGCAACCAACTAATTTCAAGTTGGTGAGCTTGAATATCAGTATGTTTACCAAATACAGTTTCCAACTTGGTCCAAGCTGCATCCGGTTCGTCAATTCCTTGAAGATGAAATCATGAGTCATTAGAGATGGACATCCCTATTACTCCACATGGTTTGTCTTTTTTATTAACCCATTTGGATTTCTTTGAGGCATCAATGGGGGTAGCTTCTTTTCCCATAAAAAAGATAAAGTCCCCTACTTCGTAGGACATCCTCCATACAAGCTCTCCAGGAGAAGTAATTGGTACTGGAAAGAAGAAGAATACTTCGACTAACCATTTTATAAGATGCAAATAATGTGGCTTCAAAATAAAAAATCGATGGTATAGATGCAAAGCTCTCGAAAGAATAGCCAGTTTCCAAAAAAGGGCACCAAAAAAAGACTTTAAATGTCAAAGTTATGAGTTTGTAAAAAAGGTAGAAAATGAACCAAGGAGCCACGTGGTAGGCAACGTTTACAAACTTTGCTTATATGCTCACTTTTACAAATAAGTTACTTTTTAAAATAAGTGACCCATTTTTAGAAAACAAGCGAGAAGCACTTTTACAATGAAGTTACTTTATAAATTAATGATGCATAACCTTTTCAAAGAGTAACTTAGCAAAAATGGCTTGAACCCAAGACCTCTTAATAAAGTAACTTTCAAAAAATTGAGTTAAACAAAATATTTAGTAATATTAAGAAGAAGATTGGGGGTGTTGTTGTTGTTGTTGTTGTGGGAGAGCATGCCTACCCGGAAACCCATGCTTTTGCCTGCAAGACACTTATACACAGCCACACATAAACAAAAAACAAAATTTTGAAACCAAAACTTCTCAAATTTGAGGTTGAACTTTGGTTAGCTTACTCAAAAAATACAATTTTTAGCATTGTTTTTATTTTACCGAGTTCAAAAAAGCTCATGGCAAAGAGCATATGCAATCAAAAAAACCATTTTTTCTATGTTGCTATTTGCCAAGTTTGTAAATTTTTCTAAATCCAGCACCTAGATAATTACTTCCTAGTGTTTCGTGTAGCATCCTAGATTTCTTGTAGCATACTCACTGAATAATTTATACTAGCTGGAATTTATTAACAGAAATTTACTAGTGGAGGAAAATGGAAACAGATCTACTCAATAACACATACATAGAAATTTTTAGCCCAAACGAGTGTGACTCATTGGCGTCGCTTGATATGAAGTCACTTGTTGTAAAGGAGGTCACGAGATCAAATACCACCCGAGTTTCTTTGTGTCCCATGTCTTGCGGGCGGGTGTGGGGCACCTAGGGGTATAGTGGTAGCAAGAATGGATCACTGGACCCCGTGTCACGCGAGTACTAGCCCAGCCCCAGTTGTCGATTCCCCTAGTCAAAAAAAACAAACACATAAATAGAAATTTTTACCCTTCAAATATGTTTTTCGTTAAATAATGTTTAAGCATACAAAAGCTCCCTTACTGGGAAAATGTCCCAATGAAAAAAATACAATCACAGCAAACCTAGCAAATTTTTCCCTTAGAAAACTTCTTCGCCCTGCAAATCTACCCCAGATAAACCTCCTGCTAGTGTTGTTTCCTTGTACAACCTGTATGGCCTAATCCGTACAGCTTGTATGGACATTCGCACAATGTTGTTTGGTTGCATCTTATTGTACGACCCTCCTACTGGTTGTACAGTGTTGTTGGCCTATATGTCCCCTCCTGCAAACTATTGTACATGTTAAACTAGCATCAACAAGGAAGGTCTTCCTGCATGCATGTGTTCTTGCATGTAGAAGACTTAAATTAGAAAGCCAATTGTATTTAATTATTTTTCCTAAAATAATTGAAGTGATCTAATTGTTTAAAGTGAAAGTGAAATTATGGTTTTCGCTTTACATAAAGTTATAAAAGAGAGCTCAATTGGTGGAGGGGACACAGTTGCATTCCGACAGAGACAAAGGAAGAAGTGTGAGAGAGAGAATTTTGGCAAAGAAGACAAAGGAGCACTAACTTAGGAAGGCAATCCTAAATTGCAGAGGAGAGAAACAAGAGACTTTGGCGGAGGTACACCATACAGCAGCAGCAGTAGCAACACCATATAGCAGCAAGCTTCCTTGGGAACTGTGCCATCTCACAGGTTTTTCTTAGTGATTTTTGGGTGTTTCGATTTTTCCATCTAGGGCAAAAATCGATTTTTTGATATTGTAAAAGCTCTGTATTTTCTTAATAAAATATCCTCTCATACTGTTGCACCAATTTTCCCATCTTGGATATTGTCCGGGGGTTTCTACCCAAAAAAATTGTGACATTTCTATTGATGTTGTAAATGGTTCTCAATTTTATATTCTGTTGCATACTGTAAAGAAGTTCATGTGTGGTTATTTCAGTTAAATTTAAATATATTGTTTTAGCCCTGGTTGTGCTTTAAAGGAAAATTTACATGGTATCAGAGCTCTGGTGACCTAAAGCTGAGAGATTTGCAACAACAATGATAGATCGAGGGCAGATCTATTTGAAGAGACAAACCTAGATTCCAGATGTAGGGTTTGACAGGTACACTTCAGGATGGCCGTACAGTTGAGAGTTGAGGATAGACTCCAGGGTGCTCAGAACTTTCCTACATGGAAAGAGAGGATCACAAGGATCCTGGACGTCAGTGATGCAGAGGAGCACATCGACTCCACAAAAGTTGCACCCACAGATCCGGCAGATCTGATAGCTTGGAAAAAGATTGATTCCAGAGCCATGTTGATTATCATGGATGGAGTGAAGGACCATATAGTCCCTCACCTTTCTTGTAAGAAGACCGTAGCAAAGATGTGGACGGCTTTGGAGAGTATGTACCAAAGCAAGAACAAGAACCAAAAGATGGTGCTACAAGAGAGGATGCGCAGCACCAAGATGGCCAAGGGAGAAGGAGTGGTGCTTTATCTCACGAGGCTCACACAGATCAAGGATGAGCTTGGATTTGTTGGCTCTGAGATAGTGGATGAGGAGCTAGTTCGGATAGCCCTCAATGGCTTCTCTAAGCCATGGGACACCTTTTTCAAAGATGTTGTGGCTAGGGAGAAGCTCCCTGATTGGAAGAGACTATGGGATGACTTTGTGCAGGAGGAGACCCACATGGGTCAAGGATCAGGCTCATCCAGCAGTGCCCCGCAGATTGTGGATGAAGAGGCTCTAGCACTTACAAGGAAGAGCAAGGGTAAGGCAAAGAGAAAGAAGGATGGTAAGAAGAATCTTGACGTGTCAAAGGTCAAGTGTTTTATCTGCCACAAGCAGGGACACTTTTCCTCCCAGTGCCCAAACAGGAAGAAGAAGAGTAACACTCAGATGGTTGGATCTACAGAGGTGGATAAGTTCAGCAGGAACTTCGATGAGGAGTTTTGCTTGATAGCTTGCATGGCAAGCACCACAGGGAGCAATATATGGTATATCGACAGTGGAGCATCTAGTCACATGATTGGACAAAAGAGATTCTTTGGAGACTTGCAGGAGGGTGGAATAGGGATCCGCGTTGAGCTGAGTGATGATGCATGGTATCAGGAGCAAGGAGTTGGCACAGTTTCGTTTCAGAGGGATTCTGGCAAACCCCTCGGTTTTCCTGATGTGTTATATGTTCCAAGATTGACCAAGAACCTTATATCAGTCTCCACTCTCGAGGACAAGGGATATCAGGTGAAGTTCCGAGACCATAGAGTGTATCTTAGGCCCAAGGGGTCGGATAGGAGCTTGGATCAGGTGATTGGCAAGAGGAACAGGAAAGTGTACAGACTACACTTTGAGCTTGCAAAGGCTCTAGTCAGCAACAGCAACAGTAGTCAGGGTGAGTTGTGGCATAGGAGGATGGCACACTTACACCATGGGACACTGAGGCACTTGAGACAGACAGTCATTGGATTTCCTCAGGTACAGGAGGAAAAGCATAACCACTGCAAGGGTTGTGCTTTGGGGAAGAACATCAGGAAGCCTTTCCCATAGAGTAAGCACAAGTCTAAGGAGCCCTTGGACTTGGTGCATTCTGATGTATGCAGACCTATGAGTGTCCATTCTTTCAGTGGTTACAGTTACTACGTAACCTTAATTGATGGCTATTCCAAGAAGACCTGGATCCATTCTTGAAGGCCAAGTCAAAGGTCTTTGAGAGGTTCCGAGAGGTCAAAACTCTCGTGGAGAACCAAACAAGAAAGAAGATCCAGGTGTTGAGAATAGACAACGGGGGTGAGTACACCTCCAATGAGTTCATGGAGTATTGTTCAGCAGAGGGGATCAAAAGGAGCACACTGTGTCCCATACCCCACAACATAATGGAGTTGCAGAGGAGAAGAACAGGACTATGGTAGGAGCAGCCAAGGCCATGCTATTTGATCATGGATTACCACTATTCCTTTAGGCCGAGGAATACAGGACTGTAGTTTACATTCAGAACAGGTCTCCCCACACAGCGTTGGGGAGGAAGACACCAGAGGAGGTCTTCATGGGCACTCGGCCAAATGTGAGTCACATTCGCATATTTGGCAGTGTTCGCTATTGTCATGTTCATGTTGACACTAGGAAGAAGTTGGACCCTTCTAGAGAGAAGGGGTTACTTGTTGGATATAGCGAGACTTCGAAGGCATACAGAGTTTACATTCTTGCTCGCACAAGGATCATTGTGAGCAGGGATGTCCAGTTCGATGAGGACAGGGCCTTGCGTAGATCTATGGACTTACCAGCAAAGCATTAGCCAACACGTGACACGGGGATCAAGTTGGAGGAGCCAGATATATAAGTACAGGTACAGACACAGGGCACAGGTTCTGGTAGTCAAAGGGAGTCAGGTGGACAGGATCCTCCTATATTTGATGGGGAGGATGAGCAGCAGCAGGAGACGAACATCCAACAGCCGCAGCGGGTAGACACTGGGCCAAGGCCTAAGTGGTTCAGGTCCACAGTACAGGATTCCAGGTAGGTGGATCTTCCACAGAGATCTTTCAGACGGAGTGTACCACCAGAGAGACTTAGTCATATGGCACTAATGACAGAGTTGATTAACTCTGAACCTTCCAGTTTCGAGGAGGCTGCACAACATGAGTTATGGCAGGAGGCCATGGTTGAGGAGTATGACTCAATCATGAAGAACCAGGTATGGGAGGTTGTGCCGAGACCTGAAGGCAAGAAGGTGGTGGGATCCAGATGGATCTACAAGGTGAGAAAGAGAATTTTGGCGAACAAAACAGAGGAGCACTAACTTAGGAAGGAAACCCTAAATTGCAGAGGAGAGAAACAAGAGACTTTGGCGGAAGTACAACATACAGCAGTAGCAACAACAACACCGTATAGCAGCAAGCTGCCTTGGGAACCGTGCCATCTCACAGGTTTTTCTCAGTGATTTTTGGGTGTTTTGATTTTGCCATCTAGGGCATAAATCGATTTTCTAATATTATAAAAGCTCTGTATTTTCTTAATAAAATATCCTCATACTGTTGCACCGGTTTTCCCATCTTGGGTTTTGTCCCGAGGTTTCTACCCAAAAAGATTATGTCGTTTCTATTGATGTGATTGATGTTGTAAATGGTTCTCAGTTTTATATTTCGCTGCAAACTGTAAAGAAGTTTATGTGTGGTTATTTCAGTTAAATTTAAATATATTGTTTTCGTCCTGGTTGTGCTTTAAAGGAAAATTTACAGTACAATCCCTGCACATTGTTGTACGGCCCCTGCTAGCTGCAAACTGAGCTGATACAACCTCTAAAAAGATTCCCTGAACTGATGTTTTTTTTCTTACCAAATCTGGAAAATGAAAGTCCTTATTCACAATTTGGAATGAATCACATACTCAATGCTTGAGTGTTGATGTGTCTTCTCCTCTCACCTTGGCTTCCTTTTATAATCTTGAGATGAAACAAAACCCTAACCTCCAAAGTGATCAATGGTTGAGATTAGATCCCTTCCTCACTTGAGATCCATGGCTAAGATGCATCTAATTAACTTAAATCACTAATGCCAAAAGCTTAGGCATTTTATTAAATTAACCTTAATTAATTTTAAAAAGACAATCACTTTAATAATTAACTTAACAAATTGAAATTCCAAAGTTCTAAAAGGTATTAATGATGATTTTCACAGGTTAGACACAAACCCATATGGAAATACCTATCTAAGCTACAAAAAGTTCACACAGAGTGCAACGCAAAGAGCATACACAAACCAAAAAGGTAACAAACTAGGAACAGAAAAACAAGCTGAAATATGAAACACTATGAGAAAGATCTTATGAAAAAAATTATAAATGTAAACAGTATACCTCTAAATCTAGTAAAATGGTCGTATCTTAGGCAAACATAAACCATTTCAAGTGAAACAAAAAGTACTTGGGGGGTTATTAGAGCCCAACTGAGTGTTATAAACCTACTAGGCATTATTTAGATAGATCATGGTCATGTCTTAAGTCATCTGGACATATAAAAAAAATTCAAAAATATCTTTTTCGAACGGGGAAAAAATTATTTTTTAAATTTTTTAATTTTTAATTACTTTTCCTAAGTTTTTTGGATTATTTTTCCATAAATTAAATGGAAAAAACCCATTTGTAATAAATCAGTCATCCGGACTCCGAATTCAGTGATTGAAGGCTCTAACCTTAAGCCAAAAATCATTCTTGATCAGCCAGCCAGTCAGAACCAACTTTCAAATCAACAATCGGACACATAATGCCTTTTTTCTCGAAAAAGTCAGTTTTGAGGAAAAAATGAAGTTTAATTAAAAATGATTATTTTGGAGAAAATTAAAACTCTCCAAATTAATCCAAATTCGGCAAAATAAAAGGCCAAATGACATCTCACCGGGCATTAATGAGCATTGGAATTAACGAAAAGTTGGTTCAGTCAGCATTCAGTGACCAGAAGAACATCTTTACCTAGCATTTGCGCCTCCTTCAGTCAGGCTCACGTGTGGGTGAGGTGGAGAGCATTCATTCGTTTGGTGATTTGATCAAGGCTGAACTGAGGCTTGCACTGATGACCACTAGGTAGTGGCTCCTCCATGCCTAGCAAAGTAGGTTTTCAGACCTAGCAGGCACCCTTCCTATGCAGCAGGACATCTCCTTCATCCATTCACGCCCCTCTCTCCCCTGAGGGCGCCTTCCACACGTGTGGGATCATCTGTGGGCTGATTGCAGTGATTAGGGTTGGAGTGGGGGCGCCTTGCCTGGGTGGAGGCCTCCCCTCACTCCCGGTTCTTCGATTTAGGTTTGGGATCTCTGTTTGGTGGCCAGGCTGGTTAGGTTATGAGGATTGGTTTTAGGATTTTAGCACTCTCTCATTGTATAAATAGAGGCTCCTTTAGCTCTATTCGGATGGATTTTTGTGTAGAGAAACTCTGGTGAAACTTTGTAAATGCTTGTTGCTTTTATGCAACCACTAGAATAAAATCAAGGCTTTGGAAGCTCATGTGGTAAGACATTGTGGATGATCTTACTTGATGGATGAGGTGATGTTGTTTTAATGCTTTTCTTTCTTGCGTATTTGAGATTATGAATCTATGCTTTAGAAGGCTTCTGTAAGCACATAAGAACAGGGATTTGTGGTTTGCAAGTTAGTTGTTTATTGATTTACTGTTAGAAATTAAAAAAGAGCATTGTTTTATTCAGTTATATTTCATGCTACTTTATTTCAAATTGTGAACAATACATGATCTAATCCTTTGTTTGGCAAGTCTATGAGTTGTTATTTTGCAGATCCTTCCATCCAACCAAGCAGGAGTTTGAGCTCAGCTGCATCTTCTTCTCTTGGAATCAAGTACACATTTCCGGTAATGGCATGCTCATGAGATCCAAGTGTCTTTAAAAAGATCCACAAGTTTGACCATTTTCTCCTTACTTTTATTCATCTTTCAAGGTAAAAAATCTTTATTGTCCTGGGATTAGGGCACGTTTGGGCTAAAGTGAACATTCATTCACTTAGCCTTTGCCCCGGTTGGCTACCCTGTTTACTTTTTGCATCCTTTTAGGCCTTCTTTTTTGCAGCCATTCCTATCTTTCTTTCGCTGTCCACTTTTCCTTACTTGTTACCCTTTTGGACAGCCCTCTTTTGCCTCCTTTTTCCACTTTTTGCAGCCCCTTTCCATCATCTTTTTGGGCCATCTTTTGGGCTGTACTTTCAGCCTTTTTCACCCTCATTTGCAGCCTTATTTCTCTGATTTGCAACCCTCTTTCTCCCTTAGTTTCCAGCCTTTTTTGACTTGCCTTTTGTCCTTTTTTCACTCCCTTTCCACCTCTCTTGCCTTGCCTTTTTCTTGCCTCTTTTCTTCCTTCTTTCCGGTAAGTTTGGGTAGTTGTTTTTAGCTAGTTTGTAGATTAAATTTCAAGTTATTTTTTATCACTAATATCATAACAAGTGTGTGTCTAAAACTCTTAGTTGCAAACAGGTGAAGGAGAGCCCAAAGGCCACAAACAAGCAAGGAGTGCAAAAGAACAAAAAGACTGCTATCCCTCTTCTTTCATCCCCTTCTTTCCCCGTTCTTCCAATAAGCAGGGAACATATCATCATTGTAAAAGACTAATAAAAAGGGCTACTGGGAGCAAGTCTCATTTCTTTTATTATTTCCCCTATTTGGGGGAAGTGTGCCTTGTGTCACTTTTCATGATTTCTTAGTGCAGTTTTCTTTAAGCAATTAGTTTAGTTCTTTGATTACACTTAGTTTCCATTTTACTAATTGCTAGTTGTTCCTTAGTTTCATTTCCACTAATTGCTAGATTGATTATTGCATGTTGGCATCTTTGTTATAAATTGTTAAATCATAAAAAGAACCAAAATCTCTTGAATCTCACCATAAGGTGGATCAAGAGTGCTCTCTGTCGGAGAGCTTAATCAACCACCTTTCATCATTGTTGTGTTTGTTTAATCTAATAATTCATAAGTAAGACTCTTGAACTTGCAGAAACACAAGTCAAGAGCACTCTCTATCGGAGAGCATCTTAGGTTTGCACAACCCCTGCATTAGTTTCATCCAGATTAGCTAAGTCTCTTGAACCACTGTCATAAGACAAGGTCAAGAGCGCTCTCTGTCGGAGAGTTCTAATTAATTAACTTAATAAAATTCGCAACACACACCCCTTTAATTAATCAACCCCCTTCCCTCCTTGCCGGAGTATGCTCTGACCGATCTTAGATCGGAGTACCCAGAAACGGCACTGGATATTTAAACCCTGTAAGAGTAACCTAATAATACTTAGACACCCCTAACCAACGCACCAGCGTTGTAGGGATTCTTCCAAAGTACTTCCTAATAGAGGCGCCGAAACCTCCCGCTGTCATAGATTCTCAGCTAGCTGGTCAATCTTGGCGATACCAGCCTGGGATACTGGGCGGGCCCGACATGTATTCAACGGAGGCAACTTAGAAGAGTCTTCCGGCTTTGACAAACCTTTTTGTTGACACCCTAAAGTAAGACCACCATTAAAAAACTCTTAAAATCTACCAAGAGCACTTGCAAAACCTAATATTCACCAGTTGATTTCAAGACCTGTTTCAATACGCATTTTACAGTATTTTCTGACTCCATAAGGCACTGGTCCTTCTAAACTGCATTATTTTGTATTTATCAATTGCCTGTGGCCTGCTTTAAGTTTTACCTGTGAATGCATAATTAAAAAAAGTCTGGAATCATTACTTATCTTTTAATCTCTTGTCAGCAACGTGGATTGCTTTGATGTATGTGTCATATTCATAATATTAATCATTTAAAATCACAAATAACTCCTAAACAACATCCATCCGCATCCAAAACTTAACTTAAACATTGAGCCATAGAAAACTCTTTGTTAGGGACTACCCCCCTTGGCTTCGTTAGGAGTTAGCCTAAACGGAGGAGCTAGGAGTAGGTGACAGTACCTAGCTCTGTGCTTTCCCCCAAGGTCACACCTCTCCTACTTTCTCAAGTGAGGAAACAGCTTTCGGAAGATTTCTGCTACTGGTGTGCAATCGGCGGACAACATCTTTTGGCTCGTTGCCGGGGACAAATCTTTTTGTTCCTTGACGACCTTTGTTTCTTTTAGTTTTTTTACCTTGTTTTTCCTTTTTTTTCGGTATATTTTTAGTCCAATCACTCTCTGAAAGTAGACTTAAGTCCACCTGGCGACTCCACTGTCAGTTAACACCTCAAGGTATTCTACTAGAAGAAACTCTGTAGGTTTGTTCGATTTCATCCCTGACCCCGAAAAGGTCTATAGGAGGAGATTAAACAAACTATCTTCTCGCAGGATCCTTGCAGAACTTGGATCTGAGTCTGTTTCAGACATCCATCTTTTATTTTTCGAAAACTTAGAAAATTTGCAAAACAATAACTGTTTCCTTGACACAATGGGTGAGTTTTTTACTCAACTCAATTTTGCTCAGATAGCAGGTCATCCTCATGATATCCCTAACAAGGCTATCGACAAACTTACAACGTATAATGGCACTGATGCCTCTGTCTCTGCTGAACAGCATATCAGGAATTTCACCAGACACTGTGGTGCCCATGTCAGGGGTACTGATAGGCACGAAGATGTTTACATGACCTTATTCGCCTTGTCTTTGGATGGCAAGGCTGGCAACTGGTATGATAATTTGCCGGACAATTCTTTCGCCACCTTAGCAGACTTCAAGACTGCTTTCCTTGGAATGTTTGGCAGCAGAAAGGAACCTAGACATCTAATAGCAGCTTTGACCAGCATAAAGAAGTCCAAAACTGAAACAATGGACGAATTCAACAACAGGTTCACTGAATTAGCAAATTCCATCCCTGCCACTAATTCTCCTCCAGCAGCTTCTGTTCTGGACTATTATATCGAAGCATTAAGTGGCAAAATCCAGTACCAGATCAGAGACAAGGAGCCGGCCACTCTACTTCTAGCTCAAGGTTTGGCCATTAAAATTGATAAGAACATGCAATCTTCAGGAGAGTCTAACATCCAAGGTTACTCTAAGGCTTCCCTTCCTATTAAAAATGTTGAACACAAAGGGAAAGATCCGTCAAACGAAGCTTATGAGAAAAAACTCAGTGATCTAACTAAGAAAATGCAAGAAATGGAAAGGAAATACTTAGCGTAGATTAAGGAAGTTCAGAATAGAGTCATAACAGTTGAAAGAACGCAACCCCCACCACCTCCTAGAGCTTTCCTTGCAAAAACAACATGGCAGAGAAAGAACCCCAACCATGAGCAGAGGCCTCCTCGTCAGCTAGAGGCCACTAATGTGGTTGAACCTTACAAACCATTTTGTAGGGCATGCAGAGATTTCCATGAGGAATCTGGCTGCCATTATGCATGTTATGTCCAAGAGGATGGTTACCCGAGGGTTGCGGTCCTAGTATGTCTGCAAGCGAGCCTGAATTCATTCACAATGTCGGAGACATCTATGTTGACCACAAGGATAGTTGGAATCAAGCTAACCAGTTTCGTTAGCGGGTTGATCACCTCACTGAGTATTACAGGGAAATGCCTTCAAGTAGTAACAATGTTCAAAATTTCAAAGGCATGACATATCAAAGAAGACCTAGGGAAGGACCATCTACCCAAACTGCTCCAAAGGTAACAATTTCTGACATCCCTCCTGAAATAGATGATAAGTCAGATTCTGTTGCTCTAACTTTTGATTTAGGTAGTTGGTTAGCAAACTCTAAAGTCCCGGTTCCCGTGCTTGAATTGTGTAAAATTCCTGGTCAAAAGGAGAAATTATTGAAAATGCTTGAGCCTCAAATTAACAATGATCCCCTTCCTACCTCAAAAATAGTTGCACTTGAAAAACCTAAAGCTCCAAAGAAAGTAACTTTTGACAACACTATAGAACAGCCTCCTTCTAGTCAAGAAAATGTTTTCGGAGATCCTCCTGTAATCTTGCATACTAGGGACCCAAGAAAAGAAGATCACCCGCCCTTCTACATGTCATTGATGATAGGTGATTTTCTCCTGCACAACTGTATGCTAGATTCAGGATCGGGATCTAATATCATGACCAAGAAAGTCATGCAACAACTTGGCCTTAGAACCACTCGCCCTTACCAAAATGTATGTGCCATGGATTCTAGACCCGTCAAAGTTGAAGGTATGATCGAAAAGCAGAATGTGAGATTAGCAAAATATCCCGACATCCATGTTACCATGGATATTCTCGTCACAGATGTACTAGATAAATGGGGCATGCTCTTATCCAGAAAATTCGGTGCAACTTTAGGGGGATCCATCCAAATGGACTGGACTTACGCCACTGTACCTGCATCAGAAGATTCATTAGTTAAGTTACATACGGAGAAAGAACGAAAACATCATGTAGAAAACCGAGGGAAACCATCAAATGAGTATGTCAACCACTCAGGTGAACTAGGGATGTACCAGATTAACTCCACTTTCTTAGAGCCTATCCGTGAAGAAATCAAAAACGAAAAGCTTAATGAATTATGGAGGATGAACTTTGATGGAGCCTATTCTAGAGCAGGAAAAGGTGCTGGGATAGTCATTATGTCACCCGAAGGTAAAGTTTCAACTTTGCTTTTAGATTAGAATTCGAGGCAACCAACAATGTGTCAGAATATGAGGCACTTCTACTGGGCATTGAGATTGCGAAGGACATGGGGATTAAGTTGCTTGATATTAAAGGGGACTCTGATTTGATTGTCCAACAAGTTAAGGGTCAGTTTGCATGTAAATGTCAAAGACTTAAGAAATATAAAAATGCAATCTGGGATACAATGGAATTCTTTGATGCCCTTAACTTAGAAGCAGTCCCTAGAGATCAGAATAGTGCCTCCGACAAGCTTGCAGTTTCAGCGTCAACTCTTCAGCCGTCGGATGAGATGTTAGAGGGGGATTGTCCTTTAGAGATTAACTTCAGACCTTCTGTCCCTAATAATGTTGAACATTGGCAGGTCTTCAAAGACAATGAGCAGATTTTGAGATTCATTCATAATGTCGATGAATTCCTTAACTTTAAAGTAAATGATCAGGAGGAAAACAAAGAATATTATGGAGAAGGTGACCAGTTTGATAATCCTGTCCCACGTGGTCTAGTTGCCTTAGAAAACATGTTTGACAGACAGGACAGAAGGAAAAGCAATGTTGAGTAGATGAAACCAGGAGATTACATTGAAATCAACATTGGGACAGAAACAGAACCTAAAATTATAAAAATTGGAAAAGGTACTTTAGAAAAAGAAAGGAATAGCCTCATAAATCTAGTCAAAGAGTATAGGGATGTATTTGCCATTACTTATGATGAGCTCAAAGCTTATAGGGAAGATGTATTTCAACATACTATTCCCCTAAAGCCAGAATGTCAAAAAGGCAAGCCTTTCAGACAAAAACTTAGGCAAATAAATCCTAAGTTAGCACCAATCATCAAGGAGTTAGAGAAAATGTTGGCAACAGGAATAATAGCTCCTACTAGACATTCAACGTGCTGCTCTAACTTAGTCGTAGTTAGGAAGAAGAACGGGAGCATAAGAATATGTATAGATTTCAGGAATCTAAACATAGCATGTCAGAAGGACAATTACCCCCTTCCCAACATGGAGACCCTCCTCCAACGGGTCACTGGATCGAGCATGATGTCGATGCTGGATGGTTTTTCGGGCTATAATCAAGTAGTCATTCAAGAGGAGGATAGGCATAAGACTACCTTCACAACTCCTTGGGGCACTTTTGAATATCTGAGAATGCCCTTTGGCCTTTTAAACGCAGGAGCTACTTTCCAAAGGGCCATGGATTATGCTTTCAAGGAGTTGATTGGCAAAGTCATTGAGATCTATCAAGATGATCTCACTATTTTTTCAAAGGAAAGATCTAGCCATGTTGTTCATCTCAGGCAGATTTTCGAGCGGTGTAGGAAGTATGCCATTTCTCTGAATCCAGCTAAGTCGGTGTTAGGCATAGAAGAGGGAAAACTCTTAGGACATATCATCAACAAAGACGGTGTCAAAATTGATCCTGAGAGAGTAGAGGCCATAAAAAAGATTCCTCTCCCTAAGAATGTTAAAGCCCTTCAGTCATTTAATGGTCATATCAATTTTATCAGGAGATTCATTCCAAACTTGGCAGAATTAATGAAACCCATGCAAGCCTTACTCAAGAAAAATGCTAAGTTTGTGTGGACCACTGAAGGAAGGAAAGCCTTTGATTCAATAAAGAATGGCATTACCAGGTCTCCGGTCTTAGTCAGCCCGGATTACGCAAAGGATTTCATGATCTTTTCATTTGCTTCTGAAGATACCATCGCCGGTGTGTTGCTCCAAAAGAACTTCGAAGGGTTCGAGCAGCCCATAGCATTTATGAGTAGAGCCTTGCAGAATTCCGAGCTAAAGTATACCATCATGGAGAAGCAAGCTTATGCCTCAGTCAAATCATTAAAACATTTCAGGACTTATATCGGGTATTCCAAGGATACCGGATATGTTCCCCACACTGCGGTTAAGGATATCCTTTCTCAAAAGGATTGTTTAGGAATAAGGGGTACATGGGTATCCAAGATTCAGGAGTCTGACCTTGAGATAAAACCTACTAAATTAATCAAGGGACAAGGCCTGGAAAGAATGCTTGCTCAAAAGAACGAAGAAGCCATTGAGATGATTGCAGAAAATGATATCCCGCAGCCTACCATGACTCCTGCCCTTCAAAACCTTGACAACCATTGGTATTCAGACATCATTTTCTTTCTTCTCCATCTCACTTGCCCTGATCACCTCAAAGGGCACAAGCGTAGGGCTTTGAGACTTAAGACCGCTAGGTATTGCCTTACCCAAGAGGGTCTGGGTTGGAGGAACCCAGATGGTATTATACTTAGGTGCATCAACGAGCGGGATTCTAAGAAGATTTTAGCAGAGTTTCACTCAGGATTTTGTGCAGGCCATTATGCAGCGAATACAACTGCCCACAAAATTCTGAGAGCTGGATATTACTGGCCAACCATTTTTGCGGATGCTCACAAGCATATCAAGTGTTTCCAAGAGTGCCAGCTGTTCACTGGGAAGCAGAAGTTGGCAGCTCTTCCTCTTACTCCGGTTGTTGTCCTTGCCCCTTTTCAGCAGTGGGGGCTGTAATGCCCCGGTTTTGACCCCGTTGCATTAGATGTATATGATGATGTATATATTGTAATGATCGTGGTGTGGAGCTCAAGGCCAAGGCCCCACCATTGATCGGTGATGCTATGTTCGGATTTAAATTGTCATCGATGGTATATCGAGGCATGCGGCATACGTTTTGAGTTTTGTCATCATGTAATTATGCATCTATAATTAATTAAATGAACCCGACCAGCTACGATCGCGGCAACTAAAATGAGAAAGGGGCATGATTTTCACAAGGATAAGGATGTGGGGGAGTTTGTCAAACCTTGGCCAATGGGGTAAAAATCCATGTGTCTTCTTTCCTTGCCTTACCCAACCACTTTCATTGAAGAATGGCTACTGGTGGTTGAGGCAGTTAATTGTTTTGGGAGTAGGGTGGCAGGACTGTCAGTCCTCACCCACACGCACACTCCACCAACAAGGAACACACTCACGCCTTCCCTCCACTACGCATTACCTCCACGGTTGTTTTCCTTCCTCACGGTCTGCTCACATCCACGCACAGGCTTACCTGGTCTCACTCACGCAGACATTCACTCTCTCCATGATAGTGCTGAAACGCTGGTGCAATCCAATCCGCGTCCTCTCTGTTGTTGTTCATCCACGCACAAGCTGGGAGCTGTTCGTCCTCACGCAGGGACCGTTGTCTGCTCATTACCCTCACGCGCAGTAATCTGCCCATTTCACGCTCAGTTCGGAAGTCGGTATTTTCTCTTCCTCTGCGTGGTTTATGAATGTATTACCAGTGACTTTGTTGCCCAAGGGCGAGCTGTTGTTTTCCCCTGTTGTGAGCTGTGCTCACTGATAAGCTTCGGGGCTGTGGTCTTCCCCATGCTGTGAACTTGGTTGCCTTTCCATCCTCGGACGGTGTAAGTTCCTTGGTGACTTCATTGTTCAGATTGGGTCGTTGATTTTCCCCACATTGTTGGTTGTGGTGGTCGTGGTCTTCTTTACATTTTGGAGACTGTTGTAATTTCGCTTGAGAGTCATTTTGGTCACGATAGGGCCAAGAATGACTCAGGAATTGGCTTCTCTGTCTTAAGCTGTATCAGCTGAGTGATTGCATACGTGAAATGGTTGGTCTTCGGACTGTGCAAGGAGCAGGGATGGGGGCTTGGTTTGCTTGATAAACCTGGTGGCTGGAAACCACACAGACAAAGCTAGAGGGCTGGCCTTCTTCTCCATCACCCCTGAATAGCACTGGAAGGGAATGCAGGGCCTGAGGGACTGTGTAGCAGAGAAGGGACTAATTCCTTGTGTTGGGTGTGGGTGGGTGTCTTAGAGGTCAGGCTAGTTCTGGTGTAGGTGTTCTTGGCTCTGTAAAGAGTTCACCAGCTTAGCATTAAGCCTTTCCCAACTCCTTGATAGCCTGATAAACCCAACTGTGTTGGCTTGGCTGTGTTTTGTCTATCCTTGGCTATGTGTAAGCCTACTTGTTCCCTTATTCCTTGGAGAATCATGCCCAGCTCGGGGGTGGCAGCGCTGCTGAGAGATTAAGGAGCATGCTAGCCTATGGTTGGGTGCAACGTTGCAGCGACGTAGCTGGTTGCGGATCGAGTTCTTCATAAGATAAGTGATCTTGTCCATTTCTCCTTATGCAACCATGTCTACTGTTAATGATATGATGAACATGTTAAGTAAATGCTTGAATGAATGCACGTTAATTCCGCTGTGCAAGATACATAATTGCATCTGTGCATGATAAATGTTCATGTGTGCATGTTCTAGTTCAAAACTTTTCTTTCAGCATTCTGTTTCAGCAGTTTTATAAATTTCCATGTTCATGGGGCTCTTAGCCTGGGTGGTTAAAGCCATGGATCGCGTCCTCTTCGCCGGTCGGAGGCACGGGGACGTGACAGGGGCTTGATTTTATTGGAAAATTCAAGGATAACTCCAGCAATGGTTTTCGCTGGATTCTCACAGCAACCGATTATTTCACCAAGTGGGTAGAGGCTATACCCACTAAAACCGCCACTAAGAAGGTTGTTATTGACTTCATTGAGGAAAGAATCATCACCAGATTCGGAACTCACCTTAAGATAACAACCGATAATGCCAAAGACTTTAGTTCAAAAGCAGTAAATGACTTATGTTTTAAGTATGGCATTATCCTATCCCACTCATCTGATTATTACCCACAGGGCAATGGACTTGCTGAATCCACCAATAAAAATTTAATGTCTATCCTCAAGAAGACTGTGGGGGATAATAAGAGATCATGGGATAGTAAAATTAAGTATGTTGTATGGGTAGATAGAATCACTAAGAAGAACTCAACTGGTAAATCACCTTTTGAGCTGGTGTATGGACTCACAGCCACCCTTCCGGTCAGCATGCAGACTTCGATCTTCAGGATGTTAAGTGAGTATGGCACAGAACAGGCAGAAATGGAGCAGAGAATCAATCAGATTATAGAATTGGATGAATCCCGAAGAGCTGCCCTTGATCAGTCACTCAGACATCAAGAAAGTATGAAGGGCACTTTTGATAAGTCAGCCAGGCCGAGAGCTTTCCAAATCGGAGATACTGTTCTCTTATGGGATAAGAGAAGGGAGAAGCCTGGAAAGCATGGAAAATTTGACAGCCTTTGGAAAGGCCCGTTTATCATCCGCGACACTGCTGGCACCAATTCTTTTTTCCTTAACACTATGGACAGAGAAATTTTAAACCTGCCCATGAATGGCCAACACTTGAAGCCCTTTTATCGAAACAACCTCCAAGATGACCAAGGGGTCATCCCAGGGCTTTTCTAAACCCATCCTTGTTGTATTTTATGTACTTTATTTCTGTATTATATGTTATGTATCATAACTTTGTAGAATGTTGTATAAAATCTCTTTCCTTTTGTATATTAGCATCTGTATTATATTTCTTTTATATATGCTGAAAAAGAAAAAGTTTATTTCCATGTACTTTATTTTGAAAAAGCAAAAATATTTTCTGGTATTTCATCATGGCATATTTTTATCATATACATGGAACTGAGACACTTCTGTTTACATGCAGGTACCAAAGATTCCTGGATTCTCAGGCACTCTTTTTGATCAATAGATCAAGCAAGTACCTGTCCCACCATTGGAGCTAGATGTTACCAACTTTTTTGTACCATAGTTGGGTTACCTGAGGAGCCGCTGGTTGACAGACTTGTTCAAAGTCTGATTCCAGTGTATCAGTTGATCTGTCTGCATGTCTAGCCAATATTGGCTAGCCACTTTTTTATTTGAATAATTTTGACCATGGCCCCGCGGGGTTTGTAATAAAATGTGCTAGTAGGTTATTTTTGAGTGGTTCGGTCTCCTGAGACGTAGAATCTCAAATAAGGTATTCCAGGTTGTTTTTTGCCCCTGACAATTATGCTTTGCCTTCAGCCGAGTATAATTGACGAGGTTTTCTCCCGCTTCCTCCAAAGCTGGAATGCCCGATGTTGAATTTTAGGCCTTGGGGGGTTATTAGAGCCCAACTGAGTGTTATAAACCTACTAGGCATTATTTAGATAGATCATGGTCATGTCCTAAGTCATTTGGACATATAAAAAAATTTCGAAAAAATCTTTTGATTTTTCCGAACGGGGAAAAAATTATTTTTTTAATTTTTTAATTTTTAATTACTTTTCCTAAGTTTTTTGGGTTAATTTTTCCATAAATTAAATGGAAAAAAACCGTTTGTAATAAATCAGTCATCCGAACTCTGAATTCAGTGATTGAAGGCTCTAACCTTAAGCCAAAAATCATTCTTGATCAGCCAGCCAGTCAAAACCAACTTTCAGATCAACAATTGGACACAATGCCTTTTTTCTCGAAAAAGTCAGTTTTGAGGAAAAAATGAAGTTTAATTAAAAATGATTATTTTGGAGAAAATTAAAACTCTCCAAATTAATCCAAATTCGGCGAAATAAAAGGACAAATGACATCTCACCGGGCATTAATGAGCATTGGAATTAACGAAAAGTTGGTTCAGTCAGCATTCAATGACCAGAAGGACATCTTTACCTAGCATTTGCGTCTCCTTCAGTCAGGCTCACGTGTGGGTGAGGTGGAGAGCATTCATTCGTTTGGTGATTTGATCGAGGCTGAACTGAGGCTTGCACTGATGACCACTAGGCAGTGGCTCCTCCATACCTAGCAAAGTAGGTTTCCAGACCTAGCAAGCACCCTTCCTATGCAGCAGGACGTCTCCTTCATCCATTCACGCCCCTCTCTCTCCTGAGGGCGCCTTCCACACGTGTGGGCTCATCTGTGGGCTGATTGCAGTGATTAGGGTTGGAGTGGGGGCGCCTTGCCTGGGTGGAGGCCTCCCCTCACTCCCGGTTCTCCGATTTAGGTTTGGGATCTCTGTTTGGTGGCCAGGCTGGTTAGGTTATGAGGATTGGTTTTAGGATTTTAGCACTCTCTCATTGTATAAATAGAGGCTCCTTTAGCTCTATTCGGATGGATTTTTGTGTAGAGAAACTCTGGTGAAACTTTGTAAATGCTTGTTGCTTTTATGCAACCATTGGAATAAAATCAAGGCTTTGGAGGCTCATGTGGTGTGACATTGTGGATGATTTTACTTGATGGATGAGGTGATGTTGTTTTAATGCTTTTCTTTCTTGTCTATTTGAGATTATGAATCTATGCTTTAGAAGGCTTCTGTAAGCACATAAGAATAGGTATTTGTGGTTTGCAAGTTAGCTGTTTATTGATTTACTGTTAGAAATTAAAAAAGAGCATTGTTTTATTCAGTTATATTTCATGCTACTTCTTTATTTCAAATTGTGAACAATACATGATCTAATCCTTTGTTTGGCAAGTCTATGAGTTGTTATTTTGCAGATCCTTCCATCCAACCAAGCAGGAGTTTGAGCTCAGCTGCATCTTCTTCTCTTGGAATCAAGTACACATTTCCGATAATGGCATGCTCATGAGATCCAAGTGTCTTTAAAAAGATCCACGGGTTTGACCATTTTCTCCTTACTTTTATTCATCTTTCAAGGTAAAAAATCTTTATTGTCTTGGGATTAGGGCACATTTGGGCTAAAGTGAACATTCATTCACTTAGCCTTTGCCCCGATTGGCTGCCCTGTTTACTTTTTGCAGCCTTTTAGGCCTTCTTTTGTGCAGCCATTCCTATCTTTCTTTCGCTGTCCACTTTTCCTTACTTGTTACCCTTTTGGACAGCCCTCTTTTGCCTCCTTTTTCCACTTTTTGCAGCCCCTTTCCATCATCTTTTTGGGCCATCTTTTGGGCTGTACTTTCAACCTTTTTCACCCTCATTTGCAGTCTTCTTTCTATGATTTGCAGCCCTCTTTCTCCCTTAGTTTCCAGCCTTCTTTGACTTGCCTTTTGTCATTTTTTCACTCCCCTTCCACCTCTCTTGCCTTGCCTTTTTCTTGCCTCTTTTCTTCCTTCTTTCCGGTAAGTTTGGGTAGTTGTTTTTAGCTAGTTTGTAGATTAAATTTCAAGTTATTTTTTATCACTAATATCATAACAAGTGTGTCTAGAACTCTTAGTTGCAGACAGGTGAAGGAGAGCCCAAAGGCCACGAACAAGCAAGGAGTGCAAAAGAACAAAAAGACTGCTATCCCTCTTCTTTCATCCCCTTCTTTCCCCGTTCTTCCAAGAAGCGGGGAACATATCATCGTTGTAAAAGACTAATAAAAAGGGCTACTGGGAGCAAGTCTCCTTTCTTTTATTACTTCCCCTATTTGGGGGAAGTGTGCCTTGTGTCACTTTTCATGATTTCTTAGTGCAGTTTTCTTTAAGCAATTAGTTTAGTTCTTTGATTACACTTAGTTTCCATTTTACTAATTGCTAGTTGTTCCTTAGTTTCATTTCCACTAATTGCTAGATTGATTATTGCATGTTGGCATCTTGTTATAAATTGTTAAATCATAAAAAGAACCAAAATCTCTTGAATCTCACCATAAGGTGGATCAAGAGTTCTCTTTGTTGGAGAGCTTAATCAACCACCTTTCATCATTGTTGTGTTTGTTTAATCTAATAATTCATAAGTAAGACTCTTGAACTTGCCGAAACACAAGTCAAGAACACTCTCTATCGGAGAGCATCTTAGGTTTGCACAACCCCTGCATTAGTTTCATCCAGATTAGCTAAGTCTCTTGAACCACTGTCATAAGACAAGGTCAAGAGCGCTCTCTGTCGGAGAGTTCTAATTAATTAACTTAATAAAATTCGCAACACACACCCATTTGATTAATCAACCCCCTTCCCTCCTTGCCGGAGTATGCTCTGATCGATCTTCGATCGGAGTACCCAGAAACGGCACTGGATCTTTAAACCCTGTAAGAGTAACCTAATAATACTTAGACACCCCTAACCAACGCACCGGCGTTGTAGGGATTCTTCCAAAGTACTTCCTAGTAGAGGCGCCGAAACCTCCCGCTGTCATAGATTCTCGGCTAGCTGGTCAATCTTGGCAATACCAGCCTAGGATACTGGGTGGGCCCGACATGTATTCAACGGAGGCAACTTAGAAGAGTCTTCCGGCTTTGACAAACTTTTTTGTTGACACCCTAAAGCAAGACCACCGTTAAAAAACTCTTAAAATCTACCAAGGGCACTTGCAAAACCTAATATTCACCAGTTGATTTCAAAACCTGTTTCAATACACATTTTACAGTATTTTCTGACTCCATAAGGCACTGGTCCTTCTAAACTGCATTATTTTGTATTTATCAATTGCCTATGGCCTGCTTTAAGTTTTACCTGTGAATGCATAATTAACCAAGTCTAGAATCATTACTTATCTTTTAATCTCTTGTTAACAACATGGATTGGTTTAATGTATGTGTCATATTCATAATATTAATCATTTAAAATCACAAATAACTCCTAAACAACACCCATATGCATCCAAAACTTAACTTAAACATTGAGCCATAGAAAACTCTTTGTTAGGGACTACCCCCCTTGGCTTCGTTAGGAGTTAGCCTAAACGGAGGAGCTAGGAGTAGGTGACAATACCTAGCTCTGTGCTTGCCCCCAAGGTCACACCTCTCCCACTTTCTCAAGTGAGGAGACAGCTTTCGGAAGATTTCTGCTGCTGGTGTGCAATCGGCAGACAACACAGCTAAAACAAGGTATTTCCACATAGGTCAAACACCTTAAGCCACTACTCATACAAATAGATCATAGATCACCACACCAATGATTTACATGGTTAAAACCCTCAGAGACAGAAACAGTCCACAGCGTCAACCAAATAGCTACTTGAGGCAATATATTAATGCAAAAGGAAAAAGAAATTACATATGAGTTTTTCACAATTGTATATCAAGCAAATGACCATCCATGCTCTTTAAATAGAGATCATGAACCAGTCAGATGTTAAGACACAGATCAATAGCCGTTAACATCAAGGTGAAGATGAACGACCAAATCACTTTATGTTTAGATCATGTCATAACTGTCGGATTACACAAATACTAATGCATATTAAAGAAACACGCTTTACCTAAAGACACATTAAACCAAGTTGATCTTAACTAATCCTAAGTGTCTAAATATCCTAACATGAAACAAATACATATCTTAGACTTAGTGTGTCTTCATAATCTAAGGCTTATCATAATTCTTCAATACTCTTTGCCCATAAGTCTTCTTAAAGTCAATAAAACTTTTTAAATAGTTATAATCATTCATTGTTCCCCATTAAAAATTTCTGTTAACATTTTTCTACCTCATCTTAGATTTCATCATTCTTGGCAAGCTATAGATTAACAATATGTATTGTTTTTATAATGATAAATTTTGGTTGGAGTGGAGTAAAGCATTATATTATCAACGAGTAAAGCATTATATTCTGATAATATTATAATTAATTTCGTGATATCCAATTCTCATTTCAGGACCCCCATAAATTTATCGACTACCTCGTGCCCAATACTATATGCTTTTGGGAGAAGTCATATTTCTCATATTTTGGACTAAAACAAACACTCATCTGTGCAAGAAAGATTTAAGAGACTGAGTCTTATTGTGGACCATCCTAGACTGATTTTGAAGTTTGGAAATATCACATTATCATAGTTAGGTTTTGAAGTTGGGAAATCTCACATTAAATTTAACAACTACCTCGTGCCCAATACTATATGCTTTTGGGAGAAGTCATATTTCTCATATTTTGGACTAAAACAAACACTCATCTGTGCATGAAAGATTTTATAGACTGAGTCTTATTGTGGACCATCCTAGATAGGTTTTGAAGTTTGGAAATATCACATTATCATAGCTAGGTTTTGAAGTTGGGAAATCTCACATTGTGTTGGTAGTCTTCACCTTTGGAATTCTACTTATTGAGCCAATTACCTGACCAAATTATTTTCTGCGCTTGGTATGAAATAAACCATGAAATCTAACCCTTTGTCTTTATCATTATAGTCAAGGTCTAATATCATTTCCAACAAGCTATATTCTTTATTGATTTTAAAGACTTCATTTAGTAATTCCCTTCGACTATATATTTCCCCTATATGGTTGGTGGTTGTTGTTGCTTCCACATTATCTTACATGCCACTCATCAGTGATTGATTGGATGGAAACTTGAAAACATATGGTCGGTTCCAATCCTTAACCACCACTTTATTCAATGTTGTTGTTAGTTGCAGCTCGTCCTCTCTAAGTTCCACGGCTACTTTATCTCTCTATTTAGCCATTTGTCAATTATTAGCCTCTAGAGCTTCTAACTGTTATTTCTAATCCCTAGGTTTGTCTTTGAGTATTAAGGTCAATCTTTTCTCCACCTCAAATGATCTATTACCTATTATTTGCTCTTGGGGGTTTTGGATTTCTACTAGATAATATTGAATACTTTTGTCCAAGATCCTTTATTTTGTGATGACGCTTTTCCCATTATAGTTTGGTGATGATACGATCTAATCACTCTATTTTTAGTGATATTCGTTAATAACCCCTTTAACCTTCATGTACACTATACAGAGGAGTTATAGTTTTGCAAACACTTTTGAGTCTAGAGTTCAATCACAGTTCAATTCGATATGCGTACATATATTTCATATACACCCCCATTTTGGTTGGAGTGTATAGTCTTAAAGCCTGCATGTTTACACTATGTGATTTCACATGTTTACCATGTAATCCTAGCAAAGACATAATGCGATCCCTGGGGCATATGTAAACTATCCTATAATATGGCAATAATAAAACACCAGTTTTAAAACTGGGGATCATGCAACACCATTTGTCAACAAATTTTACTTGAGACACTAGCTCCCATAATGCAAACATTACGTATTCTTCTAGTGATAGGTTTGATTTGCTCTTGGTTAAATGTTCACTAGTGTTTGATTCCAATGCATAACATATAGGATAGATCCTCTCAACCTTGAGAAAACCCAATATTAGGCCAACTCCATGCTTCCAACACTTTAGTGGTACTTTGTACTAATTTGTTGGCACATGAATAATCTCAGCAATTATATTTTATAACACAACTGACAAACCCTGTCTCCTACTGACTTGTGAATTTGGTGAGGTAAACAGATTTGGTGTTACATTAAGTAATAAAACATTATCTTACTTCAAGAATTTCAATGCCATATTAGCTCTGAATAGTTCCCTATTTTGACAGACAAAATATGACGTTGTATTAAAAAAATAGGGGACTTGAGGCCATCGAGGCCTTCATGAAATGAAAAAGAAAACATGAAAGGTCGCAATTTGCAAATATCTTCATAAATTAGCCATTAACTAACCTGTGGGAAAGTTCAAAAATATTTTTGGCAATAGGTACCTTGAAGACGAACGTGATGAATGATGCCAGAAGTGTAATTGAGAAGGCCCTCGTATGGGTATATTTGGCTATACACGGAAGAAGCCCCAGTTTGAACGAACGTATATTTCCCACTCTCTGTCCCATAGCGGACCTCACTTCCAACACTTGAAGGGTCCAGAGGCTTTACTGTGGGCCCCATTTGAGCATCCCCTGCATTTAAAAACCAAATTATTCACTTCAATAAAAAATTACTATCGTCTGCATTCATCTCTTGAGTACTCTGATAGGAATTCAAGTGATTATACCTGTAATCCATGAAACCCACATAGAATCGGGAGTTGAAAGGGCAAGAGAAATTTGTTCTGGGAATATGGATGGGACTCTCTTGGCGAGTTTGGGATTGTCCATTGGAATGTCATCGCTACCTTTACGAAGGGATGGATCAAAACGCACTGTTACAGGTGTCTGCGGCCCATCTGCCGTGCTGGGAATTGAAATTGATCTCCCCTTCTCCACTACAAATAATATCACCATTAGCACCAGCAACCATACCCGAGGTGAAAAATCTGGATTTGCTCCCTCTTCTCCCATTGCCACTTGCATTCAAATTTCTGACTCGGAGATATCTATATGGGGAACTCTGCTTTTATACATATTGGTGTACTCTGACATCTGTGCTTGAGATCGTCAACATGATGCTAGAGAATATTCTGAATATACTTGCTATTCTGAAATTTGACGGATTACGTTGCACATCAATAAATTTCAAAAATACATCTTTCAAAATAAATATTAGTTGTGATTTCACATCTAAATTTTAGTTCATTTATGTTTGATACAATATAAATATACATTCATTTATTGTTATAATTGGGTTCCAAGTTTGTAACCGAGTTTGTAACCGTTTTTTATGAGAGATCTTGTAACATTTGTTACTAACAAAATAATAAATAAATAAAAAATTTAATTATCTTTTAAAATAAAAAGAATTAAAACGTAGTTAGGCCTCCCAGTATGTGAGGTCGCGGGATCCATTCTCATCGACTCTCTTGGGGTTAGGCACACAGCGGCCGTGGGTGTGAGGCCCCTTCGGGTGGGTCCTCCAGAAATTATTCCGTGGATGTAGCCCGTCGGTCAAGACGGCGCATGAACTACATTGAAAAAAGAAAAAAAAAAGAATTAAATATTTAATTATCCACCAAAATAAAGTCTATTAGAAAAACAACATAATATGGAGGAGATGTTGTAATGTTCCTACCTAGCAAAATAATAAAAAATAAAAAATTGAATTATCTGTAACTTAGCACATTGTTTTAAAACCATGTGCAAGGGCTCCTAAACAACCCATGGTTTTATTGTACATGGTTTAAGAGGGCCTTGTAAATGGTTTTAAAACCATGTGCAAGGTCTCATAAACAACCCATGGTTTTATTGTACATGGTTTAGGAGGGCCTTGCAAATGGTTTTAAGACTATGTGTAAGGCCTCCTAAGCAACCCATGGTTTTAGGAGGGCCTTGCCCATGGTTTTAGAACCATGTAGAGCGGAAGATGTTGTAATGTTAGTTTCTAACAAAATAAAAATTAACAAAAAAGATTATATGTCGGCCATAAATTATATTAAATATTAATAATAAAAATATTATATCTCCACCTTAAATAAAAATATATTTCTTTTAGTTTGAATCAAATCAATGGCTATATATAATTTTGAATAACCCTTCGATCTGCTACATGCAGTCTGGTTGAGCTCACGGCTCTCACGCGTCCTCCTTGGACTGCCCGCCCTCCTCTCAGCGTCGGCCAAGCAACACCCTCATGCTGCTACGTTTTCTGGCCCCATGGGCCCAGATGGGGGCCCTGAGGGCTCCTCATATCCTCCTGCAAAGCTTATGGCTTTCCGAAAATTAATAGCAAACAGTAGCAAACGTAAGCTGAACGAGACTCGGCAAAAATTCGTGAAAAAGATGGACAACATCCCTACGGTCGCCCTACCAGCTAAAGAAACATGCAAATCAACTCTGAATCTGTCAGATCAGGGCCTAATTGGTCAATTCATAGGCTTGTGGCCCTCCCTCGAGGCAGTCGAAGCATGGGTGCAGAGGAATTGGGGATCGCTAGTAAAAGTCGGCATCAGAAGCTACTTCGTAGGCAGGGGATTCTTTGTATTCATGTTCGAGGAAGAAGAGGACAGAAGCCTTATATTCAGGAACGGACCATATTTCATGGGACCCCAAGGTTTATACTTGAATAGATGGACACCAGACTTCGATCCAACGCAATCTGTGTCGTCGGCAGTCCTGGTGTAGGTGCGCCTTCCCCATTTACCACTACACTGCTGGAACCCAAAGACTTTGGAAACCATTGGCAGCACCCTTGGGAAATACATAGACCGGGCGGAGAGAAAAGACCAGTACTCTTGTGTGAGAATCTACGTGGAGGTGGATCTGGAACTAGGGCTTCCAAAAGCAATCAATTTAACAGTCTCAAATTGGTCTCACATCCAAGAACTGGACTATGAACAACTTCCATTCAAATGCAGGTATTGCCATGAACATGGACACTTCGTGAGATACTACAAGAAGAAGGCAGAAGAAGAGGTAGAGAAAAACAAATATCAATGGATCCAGGCTCAGGAATCTACCCCGTCAAGGTTGAATAGCAAGAAAAAGGGGAAAGAAACATCAGGGGGACCTGATGTGCCAGAAGTAAGACAGGAAGAAGAGAAGGGACGCAAAGACTAGCCAAGGCTAGACGTGGAGGAAAACCCCTTTGAAATTATAGGGGAACCAGAAGATAACACTAAAACATCACCGAAGGAGATCAAGCAGCAGCCCCCCCCTAGCAGCCAAGAAGGAAATGATAGACGCACCCCAACCGGGATCTCATCCTCGCCTTCCTATGCTAAGGTAGCAAGGAAAAAACCTCTGGAACCCTCAGGGTTATCGGATGATGAGACATTTGAGAAGCCATAAAAAAAACAGCAGGGAGGAAATCTAGCGGGGAAGCTAGAGAGGAAGAAGTAGAGAAGCAAAAAATGCAGGGTAGCCAAGCAACAATTGAAATGTCAATGGGGAGAAACACCCGAACAAGGCCTCCCAAGGGAGGTTCAGCCCACCCCAATCTCAATAAATAATGTGGTTGGTCTCTTGGAATTGCTGAGGGATGGGGAACCCTGCAAAAGCCGAAGCAGTAAAAGACCTCCTGAAAATAGAAACCCCAAATATCCTTATGCTCCAAGAGACTAAGATAGAAGGGGATTCCCTCCTTCAGATTAGTAGCAATAAGTGGAAGAAAAATGCAGGCAAGGCCATCAGCGCTAGAGGCTCCTCCAGGGGTCTAACAACGTTGTGGACAGATGAGGAATTCACTCTTGAAAGCTCCTTTGATACTCAGCACTGGATCTACACCAAGGTCCACCATAAAACAAGTAAGCTCATCCTCTCTGTTTTCAATTTGTATGTCCCTGTCTTACAGGCAGAAAAGAAAGAGTGTTGGCTAACTCTAGTAGATTCCTTAGAAATCTAAACCCCCCAGAACATAACAGTTGCGAGAGATCTAAACCTGATTTTCGACTCTAAAGAAAAGAGGCGAGGGAATAACAGCAAGGACCAAATGCTCCCCTTGGTTGAGGACCCCATGCATCAGTGGGATTTATTACATATCAAGCAAAGTCGAGGACTGTTCACATGGACAAATAATAGAGTTGGGCTAGACCATATAGCTGCTCGATTGGACCACTTCCTGGTTCATAGTTCACTGCTCGATCAGAAGGTGATCTCCTCCAAAAATCTCCCAAAGTTGACTTCAGATCACAAACCCATCCTGCTTCAACTGGAAGAAGAAGAGAACATGGGACCCATACCCTTTAGGTACAGCCCTCTATGGATCGACAAGGAAGGGTTCAAGGAAATAGTAAACTCAGCTTGGTCTACCACAGTGAGAGGGTCCCCCTCCTTTGTGTGGGAGCAAAAATTAAAAGCCACGAAGGTAGCTTTGAAGGATTGGATTAAGAAGCCCATCAAGACCCCAACTACCCAAAGAAAGGAATCACCCAGATTCTTGAAAATCTTCAAATGCAATTCGAAAAGAAAGACATCACCAGAACAGATCTGGAAGAAGAGCAGGCAGCCCAAGCAAAAACTTTTCTCTCTTTCCTCCAAGAAGAAGAGTTCTTGAGGCTGAAATCTCGTTGCTTGTGGGTTAAAGCAGGAGATCGAAATACATCATACTTCCATAGACAATGTAGAATCAAGCTGTCCAAGAATCATATTTCCGAAATCACCACTTCAAATGGGACCCTCCTCAAAGGCCAAGACCAAATCAAGCTTGTAGTTGAATCTCATTATCAACTTCTGTTCAAAGATAACAAAGAAGGAAACAAGGATGCCTCCTCCACAGATTTTCTTTCCCACATTCCTTCCCTTGTCAAGAAGGAAGATAATTCAGCCCTCTCAAAACATTTTACAAAAGAAGAAATTTGCAATATAATTTGGGCAATGGAACTTGACAAGGCCCCAGGTTCGGATGACTTCTCAATCCATTTTTACCGACAATTTTGGGATACCATTATAGTGGATTTCCTGAGAATGGAAAAAGCCTTTCAGCAGAAAGCCAATGTGGGTGGAAGCACTAACTCCACCTTTCTTGCGTTGATCCCCAAAGAAGTGAATCTGAGCACCTTTGAAAGATTCAGACCAATCTCCCTCTGTAACTCATCCTACAAGATTCTGGAAAAATTACTGGCAAATAGAATCAAACCTCTCCTAGGGAAACTCATCTCTCCCAGTCAGGGAGGTTTCATCAAAGGAAGACATATCATAGACAATGTGATCCAAGTTCAAGAAGCCATCCACTCGAGATTCCACCGGAAGGAGCAAGGAATGATTATTAAGCTAGACATGGCGAATGCTTTTGACTGGGTAAAACACTCATTCATCTTCAAAGTTCTTCTCTCTTTCAGTTTCAGCTCTAACTTTGTCAATTTGATCAAAGCTTGCATTACCAAACCGTGGATAGCTCCTCTGGTCAACGACAAACCAACCAACTATTTCCACGCCATGAGAGGAATCAGGCAAGGTTGCCCCCTCTCCCCTTTTTTGTACATTTTAATGGCAGATCCATTCAGCAGAAAGTTAGATGCAGAGAAGAAGGTTAGGATCGTCCCAGGAATAAGGATAGTAAAAGGCATAGAGCCTATAAACCACTCACTCTTTGTCGATGATTCTCTGCTCCTGGGGGGAGCTTCCATAATAATATCCAAAGCCTTTAGCATAATACTCCAAGACTTCTGCAGTATTACCGGAGCACTCATCAATAAAAAAAAGAGTGCAGTATATGGCTAGAACACAGAGCAGAATGTCATAAATCGAATTGCAAACATTTTGTGCTTCTCGAGATATGTCAGCTGGGATAAAATTAAGTACATAGGGCTTCCTCTCACCTTGGGTTCTAACAAAGCTTCATTGTGGAATGATGTGATGAATAAGCTAAGATAAAAAAATCAAGGCATGGGGAGGTCAATGGCTCAACAAAGCTGGCAAGTTAACGTTAGTTAAAGCAGTCCTCTCCTCTCTGCCAGTCTGCCAAGCTTCTTTTCTTCTAGCCCCAAATTTGATCATGGATCAATTCTCAAAGTTAATCTGAGACTTCTAATGGCAAGGAGGTAAAGGAAACCAAAGGAAATTCCACCTTGTTAAGTGGGACAATGTCAAACTTCCTCTGACTAATGGCGGTCTTTAGATTCAGGATCCAAGACTAGCAAACCTGGCACTTGGAGGTAAAATTATGTGGAAACTCCACACTGACAGCAAACATCTAGTTAGCAAAATTCTGAGATTAAAGTACATGAGAGGAGAGTCCCTGCACAGTCTTCAGGAAATCAATTACCAAAATGGGTCTGTCACTTGGAATTTATGTAAGAGAAGCCACGATTTCTTTAAAATCAGTCTCTTCAGAATTTTTGGCAGAGGAAACAAGATGCTACTGTGGAAGGATAGCATTATGGGGAAGCCTCCTCTTGACACCATGGAGGGAATTAATTGTCTCAGAGACTGGCTAAAGTTGCGTGGGGTCTTCACACTGGCAGACATATCATCCTGGGACGCTAACGGTGGATGGCTTGACTGGTCTCTCCCACGCATGCCTAAAGAAGCTAACAACCAAAAAATGCATTTCCTGATTGCACTCATCGATCTGGCCCCAATTCACCTGCAAGAGAAAGATCAATGTAGTTGGGGAAAAATAGGCACTTATACTGCTACCCAAGGTTTTTATTCTCAGCGAAAAAAGCATGAATCGGGACTCCCTGCAGACCTGTGGAAACATGTTTGGGATAATGACAACCTGCCAAAGGTAAACTTCTTTTTTTGGATTGTGATGAACATAAAGGTATTAACTGGAGAGAACCTGGTAAAACGTGGCATCATAGGTCCCCACAGATGCATTTTGTGCTGAAGAGAATCTAAAACCAACGATCACTTGTTCGTGAATTGCAGTTTCGCGCGAGAGGTGTGGTCACTCATTCTTCTTGGTCTAAATGTTTCAGTCTCGAGGAATACATCAATGGTAGCACTATACTCCACTTGGAAAATGAGATATCCTCACCCAATTCATGGTAAGTCTGCGTGGAGCGGAATCTGGGAGGCTATACCCAAATACGTGTGTTGGACCATCTCGCTGGCCAGAAATGGTAACATTTTTAACAATGTTGATCAACAACCGTTGAAGGTGGCTGCAAAATCCAAAGCATCTCTCATTGAAACAACTGGAGTTCATTCTTTTAAGAAGGGGCATTCGTTCCTTCTGGATGAAAAAAAATGGATGGGAACTTACACCTTCAGAGACCAGAATAAGGTTCCAGTCAGGCCAAGCATAATCCCAAAATAGCGACTAAGAGATTTAGAATCTGACTTCAAACATGGTGGAGGACTCAGGGGAAAGCTTCGATCTTCTTCGATGGTGCCTCCAAAGGCAATCCAAGGAAGGCAGGAGCCGGTGGGGTAATTTACTCCACCGATAGTAAAAGTGTTGATAGCTTCAGTTGGGGCCTTGGATACAAAACCAACAACCACGCATAAATCCTAGCCCTTTTAAAATATTGCCAGATTGCATGGGAGAAAGGGAACAAAGACATTCAAGTATTCGGAGACTCGAAAATCCTGATAAAGACTCTCTTCTCAAATGGCCGGTTCAATGATCCGCTACTCAACAAAGTCCTTCAAAGACTGATTTTGGTGATGTGCTACTTCTATTCTCATCTTTTTTATCATATTTTACGTGGGCTGAATAAGGAAGTTGATGTAAAGGCAAATGAGGGATGCTTACTAAATCTAGGAGTCCTGAGGGTAAATGAAGAAGAAACCCGTTGGGATTCCATACCGTAGACCGGTGGAATTGGTTGGGGCCGATATGAAGTCCCCAAAGGGACTGAAAATTGTTTGTAATAATCGCTGATTCGGAGTAATCCAGCCTCGTTCTTTTATAAAATTTCATAACTGTTTTAGTTAAAAAAACATCAATGGCTATATATAGGACACACTAAAGCTCATATACGTTTTCACCTCGAAAGATTTGATCTTTCTCGATGCTTGATAGAGCCTAAGATTTGTATCTATGCTAGTATAGATATACATTCATTCATTGTTATGATATATTCTAAGTTTTTTTATGTTTTTTTCTATTAAATTTTTTTTTTAAATATCTTTAGGTTTATAGTTTATATTTATTTATAAAAAATAAATATTTTTTCAGAAAAATAAAATATTAAAATAATTTGATTAATTTAAAAAAATATATTAATTAAATGTATAAAATTAGATGATCATTGTATTATAAATAAATAACATTATGAATTGTATATATAATTATTATGTTTCTGATATATAGTTTTTGGTTGGGGACATTAATTCATGTGTCATTGCTAATTTTTCAAGTCCAAGTATTTGAAAATAGAAATAGAAATTTATTTTTAAAAACAATTTTTAAAATAACAATTGTTTAAATTGTGATTGGTTGTTTGAGACTAACATCTACCTCGTTATGTGTTTCCCACCACACGGGGGCAAGCGGATGTCAACTTGTTTTAATGTTTTCTCGGAATGTATGAAGAGGAATGCATGCACTGGAATTTATGCAATGTTCTTGGGTCATGTTGTCGTTGCAGTTCCCGGTGTTGGTTTATTCCTCTGTGTCAATTGTTTTATTACTTGGTGGTCTGTACACTGTACTCACTCCACTATCCTTCAATGGAGGAGTAACCTTACACAAACTTCAATGAATTTGAGTTAACCAAGTATTCAAGCTTTTTTTATGTGGTTAGGTCTGAGGTTCAATGTTTAAGGTTTCTGCCACAGTTTTCTTTTCAGGTTTTTTTTTCCATAGTTTGAGCTCGACTAAGTGAACGCTTGGTATGGCCATCGGCTCATAGGAGCACAACCCTGGAACTTGTAGAGTACAGTCGGCCCTCTTAAGGCACAGTCGTTGTATTGGGCACTTGAGAGTTACAATTGTGGGCCTTACAGCTTTTGAAAATATTTTGCTTGCATTTTCTCTTATGAAATTCACTATGGTGTTTTGTCTGTAGCGTGGAGTTGCAGGTTTAATTTTCTTGTCCAAGTTTGATCCCAATTTGATTATTTTGAACCCTAGTTGCTTGAATGTCTGATACCTATGTCGGTTTTTGGATCATGCTTTACTTATGTTTAGCCTTGTTGTTCTTCAGCTGCTAAAGCTTAATCATTTTGTTTGCAAACAAATCTGAATATTCTATGTTAGTTTTTCTCAATTTTAATTTTTAGACTTATGATGGGGACGACTTGGCAAGCTGGATTGGAATTTAAAAGGAGGTTTGGACTCATCCCAAGCCTAACTTAACATCCCTATGGCTTACTTGTTTGACACACTTGACTGGTGAATAAGCGCTATTTAACACTGTGTTGACTTGGAAATGAAGGAATGGGATTGAACAAGGAGAGAAGAAACCCTAACCGTTTTTTTAGATGTCAGGTATGGAAGCATCGGTATCTTTGGTGTATAAGTTATAGGTTGAGGCGAGGAGGTCACCTTCTAAGGGCATCATCCTCTCTCCCTTATTCTTTAGGTCTCAATCCCGGTTACTCGCAGGAGAGACTACAGAAGGAGAATATATCAGTCTAGAGCACGAGGTCGTCCCGGGTGTGGCTGAAAGCTTTATGGTAAATATTTCATCATAAATTGTTCTCTTTCTTAATATAAATTTTATGGATTTCTTCTTAATTGCTAACAAGGTTAAAGGAACACCCTGGATGAATTTATTTGCCGAGGCTTAGTGCAATGTGTAACACCGGACTAATCCATTTGTTTGTTCTCAATCCATCATTTGTTTATATAACGTTGTTTATTGACTACTGGCATGATTAGGAAACAAGAGAAAATGGCTGAGAGGAGCTGGAAATTTGAACAAAGACCTTTGATATAGCTAAAAGGTTCAGAATAATTTGACTGCCATGCATTCTCAAAACATATATTATTTTCGTTTATTTCAGGTAATGGTCTGGCAAAATATTCTGCATTCATGGCTATACGAAGTGCGATTGGTGAAAAATTATGAAGGCGTCTCCATTGGCATCTGTATTTCTCAAAGCAAGTTGTACGTGAGCAGTTTTCAAAATACATTTAAAATGTATTATTCTCACTCGATATATTATTTTTTCCTTATTATTATTATGAGAATCTAACTGCCTTTGATCCATAGAAATTGAGATCCATTTGTTTGACTTTGTTAAAATGCTACACCTATGGATCATTTGTTATTTAGTCTGTTGTGATGCATCATTTATTTATAATTCCTTAAATATTGCTTCAATCTATTAATAAACGGTGTTTGAGATTTTTGGGGGGAACATATGTATGTATATAGGTATTATAATATTTCTTATATGTCTAAGTGGGCATCTCAAGTAGAGTCTTGTATTTGTGTTGCCTAATGATATTTGCAATGATATTTGCAATGGGTCAGGGAGTAGATTTCTCTCTACACACACATACACCATGCATCTTTCTAGCTCTATTATATATAGTAAATACTTGTACCCTCCTGGCAATTGGATGGCTCAAAGAACTAGACTAGATTTGGAATTGTGGTGTAGCATTTAACTTTCCTCTTTTCATTTTCACAATTTAGTGGAAATTTGTCGTTCCGGTTTGCTTTCAGTATGCTAGGGTTTTGTCCACTCGATCCAGTGAAACCCCCTTCGTCTGCACATTACCTAAGTTATGTTCCAATTTGACAGTAGTTGGGTTTAGACTAGTTTACGTTGCTATGATGTTCCCTTTGTTATCCCCATAGATAGTAGTTTAATACCCAAGCATTCTTTGTTTCGGTCTCATCCTTTATTGTATGAGTTTCTCTAACTTAGAGTGCAAGAGTGTGGCTATTCTTTGTAAAGTTTATTCCAAGCCTAGGTACCTTAAGCTCATTGCATGTTGGAGGCCAATTACCCATTTGAATGTTTCATATCAAATTATTACAAATCTATGCCCATGCATATCAAGCATGTCTTGCCTAAGAGAGCCCACATGGCGCTTTATTATACAGTTATTCTTTGTTGCTTCCGAAAAGGGCACGGTGGATCAATGTCCAATGGCCCCAAAATGGTACATCTTAAACTGCTTTTTGAAAAGATATGCAACATAACTTCTCTTAGGGTGAGCTTTGCTCATAACACCACATTGGATAATTAGTCATGACTATATTGAAATTTAAATTTAGTGCCAAATTATCTACTTCAATTTATTATCTTTCTTTTTCAACTTTCTAAAGAAGCAATGAGAGCATTTAGTCAAGAATACATATGGGAAAGATAGAAAAAAGTATAAGCAAAGAAGTGCATTTATGTAGTAGAATGGGTGGCTTGAGCGATTGTTCTAATATTTCTATGTTTGAGTTCTATTCTCTTTTCCACAACCTCTTTAACAAATTGATTGTATATTTGGTCATATGATATGTGATTTATATAGGAAAATATTCCAGTCCCCTTAACCAAAAAGAACAACAATGTTAGGTTCTTAGAGGAAGATATTGCAAGCATTCTTGTAAACTCTCTTGGAATTGTGTTATGTGCATTGAATTTTTATTCTCAAGTTATGAAATCCTTCAGATGTGCTTGCTTTGATCACTAAAGTTGTAAGTTGTGCATAAATGTTGATGAATTGATGATTGTTTGAGATTTACTTGAGTTCAAGTGGATAACAAGTCAAATGTGATTATATATGCATTACTCAGATCACTTGTGGTTGGATAGATGACATTCTTTCAAGCATTGTCTTGCTTATGCAAACACGTCCAAAATATTTATTTTTCTCAATATGGTTCTTGCATTGATTATTCTTCACAATGGCATGCACATCATATGCTTGAATGAATGCAAGTATTATGCTTATAAATTAAATGCATACTAAACCTTTTTTAATTGGTTCATTTTACTTACCTAATTACATAGATTTTGTTAATGTTTGTAACAACGAATGATTTGTTGCTTGCCTCAAGAACATGATGATGCAATGATTTCATAGTATTGCTTAAGAAGGCCTTTCCCAAATTCCTTATTAATATATGATAGCTCGATTGAAACCCTTGCATTGTTTGTTTCAGAAAAAAGTTTTGAATGATTTCTATCGATGATATACTTGATGTGGGTGGATCTCATGATATAGAAATTTATGTGCATGACAATAACAACATACAAGGGGCATGCATTATGGACATGACTTGTGCCTTGGATATGTTATATAAATGCAAAAATTGTGCATCCGCAAGAGTAACAACAAGAGGGGGAAATAATAGGGAGGTGTAGACATGGGGAAAATGTGTTGTAAAAGGGGAAATAAGTGGATTGCTCATGCCAAGTTTACATTGTATAGAGATAGACCGCGTGGTTACTGATAGTTTTATATATAGATATTATAGATGAATTCTCAAGAGCATTCACTACCTATCCCTAAGGTCGAGGTTACAATCATAGTAGGGATGGTGAGTAATAAGAAGGGTAAAAGTGAGACCACCGTGACAAAGACACCATGACAAAGACAACGGTGACATCATTATATATTTGATCATGACTATAATAACTCCTTATGACTATTATATTGAATGAAACTTTGTCAATGCTCTATACTAAACTAAGGCACAATCACTTATTAGAATGCAGATCATTTCTTCTTCATGTCCACTTGAATACATTGTTTCTTTACAAAATGCAATGAGCCTCACATAAAAATCCATTCAAATTTGATACAGAAATTCCTTTCCAACTACAACCTTTTTGTTTGTTTGTCATATGTGTGCATATGATATGCTAAACAGTTGTATGAACAAGCTACTTCAATTGAGGTTGCCATCACTAGGATGTATAATGCATACACCAAATTTTTGTCTCTGTTGACACAATTTGCAAATCTACATGATTGGAATCCATCACTAACATTTCATACACATGTTATTTGATGTAATCATGTGAATCCTTCTGGTAGAATTGATTATGTGGTTGTACTTGTACAAGGGCACAATCAATATGGAATTGAAAAGCACAATTTTTTTTATGAATATTTTTCTATTGCAAGGGACCTAGTATGCTAGACGCAAAGGCTAATCAAAGGACATAAAAATACTCTTTGTTTATTGGCTAATTGAGGGGTTAGTAGCATGTTACACGTATTAGGAGTTATACGCATTTTTTATTTGAGGTAAGGTCCCAGTATGATAGGCGCAAAGGCTAATTAAAGGACATAAAAATATTCTTTGGTTATTTGCAAATCGAGGAGTTAGTAGCATTTTTATTTGAGATAACCACTTATATAATTGATCAATTCTGGATTAGATTTTTTATTCATTACAAATTAGCATTGTGTTTGCAAAGGTTCTTCCTGGTCAAATTTTTAAGGCTTGACTTTTGAGTAGGGAGGTAACTAGCCAATGTTGTAACGGGGATAGTTAGGGAATACAAGAGAAGTGAGTTTACTCTTATGTTTTAGGAATCGGTTAGGCATTGTTGATAGTAGTATCTTCCCTAAAATAACAAACTAGCACATGATACAGTTCAATACACATTTGAAAAAAATAAACTAGTACATGATAGACTTTAATTACAACCTGGCAATAAGAATTTTAAAAGGAGTAAGATTTGAAGCATTTATATTAATATTACTTAGCACCTCTTTCCAAAGCAGTTTCTCTTTCTCTTTCTCTTTCTTGCAGGTGGCAATGTCGGGGACAATGCCACCTCATGGCTCTTGTTTTAATAAGTGTAACATCATCATATTTTAACATATGACGAATTGTATATGTCAATTGAGTTTGGTGGGGATATTTAAGCAGAGTGTTATATTCCCCACATATGGTATGTTGAGCTCATCATTTGAAATTTTACAAATATGGTTTATAGTAAGTACCATCCTTAAAATGAGAGGAAATGTCGAAGGAAATATGCATTTCATGAAAAAAAATTGATGAATTGTATATATAATTATTTTAATAGATATAATAAATTTGAACATGTGATGTATGTAAATAAAGTATAATTAACATATGAGGTTGGTAAATAAAGTTCATAAGTCCTGGCTAAGGAAATCGAGAAACTTTATTTACTTGGAAAGTAATTTGGCCCGTCCTTTTTTTGTCAAACCAAAAAAAAATATGTCTCTAGTTATTCATTGAATGAAGGGCTACATATTTTAACTTCTCTTAAAAAATATAAGAGTTAGCAAAAGAGACTATCCTAATATATTTCCATTAAAGTGTCTTACAAAAAACTTCCATCCAAAAACTACTAATTGGTCTTAAAATAGACTAACAAAAAGGAGTCACCCACAGAGATCACATTCATTTCCTAAATTAACACTAGTTTGTCATTTTTTCCAGGTGCCTGCACAAGATCAAAGCTTAAGGAAAAAACATACAATGTGAACAAGTTCAAATCAAAGTGCTAGCTAGGGATAACGAGTGGATGACCTCCGATAGGATTAACATTGATAGTGTGTTAACTAAACATATACAACAAATAAGTTTTTTTCCAGGTGCCTGAAAAATATCAGAGCTTAATACGAAAACATACAACGTTGTGTTTAAAATTTTGTAACATTGCATGTAGAGTGCACCCCTATCAGGATATTAGTCAATGGTCACATACTCATCATGTCTCACATAAACACTCCAAAGTTTAAAATGATTAACAATTGACGAGGATGGACGTTCAAAAACCCATTGGAAACAATTAAAGACTTGCATTGGCATCGTCTTCTAAAATGTCTTTTTCAGAAGGTATTTCAGTAAATTCACATTCCAAATCTGCTAAAACTCTTCACAAGTTCCGTTATAGTTGGGTTCTGGACCAAATCTTGGCTAACTTTGAAAGCTTGATGCCATTCAATAAACAAGCTATTGTCTATTTATGAAATCAACTGCTAGCCACATATAATTCCACATAAAATGCAGGTAAAGTGATATATGGCCAAATACTAAACCAGATGATGGATTGGATGCTCAACATAGCATCCAACCAAAATCAATATCCATGAGCTTAAAAAAACACATTTATTGTCAATTGCATCTAGCTCAAGCAGTTGTGAGAGTATTATCCTCCCCACCCAAGATCAGTTTCCTCAAGTGACATGTTAAGCTCTTAATGAGTATATTGTTGTATTGGCCTTGCACCCTAAAGAATCCAGTTCACCCTGGGTACCATCGTCCAAATGAGAAGTACCTAGTGGGTCTCCATGGGGATATGTATTGCATGAAACAAAAAACAAATGCATTTACTATATGTCATGTGGTCTCTCTATGAGGAATTTCTTACAATGACTCTCAAGCTCTTCAAGAGTAGAAAAAGGTTTGAATTTTCTCATAGTTTGTAGGGTTGTTGAGACTTTAAGAGTCGATATGCAAGATGTGTAATGAAGGCATTGAAAAGTGATACCATATGGATATAATTGAACAAGTAATATCCATTTGATAAACAATTATTTTCATTTTCTATTGAGTCAAGACTATCTTAACTTAAAACAAAGAACTAGATCCTTAATAGGCTACCATGTCCAAGCTTCTAGAACTGGCAGTGTATGTTTGACCGAATCTCACTCCAGCATTTGCAGAAGCTACAGATGAAGCTGACATGCGTATTGCAAAGGAAGAAATATTTGTGGTCACTGTTAATGTTACCTTGTAGTTATGTGAGACCACAATCACTAGTCCACAGTGCACATAATTAAGGAAAATAGACTGTTGCATCATAGTATAAAGTGACCCTAAATAATACAACAATTTGTAAAATGAACTTTTATGTGATCATGCCCTTTATTGTAAAATTAACTTTTATGTGATCATGGCCTTTTGGAAACATGACCCCGGTTTACTATCATGACCTTAGATCATTAAATCCCTCATGCATTATTTCTTCTTTAATCTTGATATAAGGAAGTAAACCTTAAGTTTGGTTGTGTAACTCAAGTGGTTAATCTTTGAGCTTCATGCAAGAGGTCTTGTGGTCTATCTTTCATACTAGTCAGCTTTGTCATATTCCTCACTCTATGTCCCTATCAGGTTAAGTACCATAATTAGCATTGACATGTTTACATTGGGTGCTATCTACAAAATGTGAGAAATTGTCCAAGAAGTACCATCTGCAAAATGTGAGGAAGTACTCCAAAGTTTTCCAACAAGTTCTTCCTTGAGAAAAAGATCATGTCAGCCAAAATTGACATTATCAAAATCATTACAAATTCACAAAGGCAAAATAACAAATTTCTAACTTAAACATGGTATGAAGGTTTACAAACATAAAAGGAAATTTCCATTTTCACATGGATGTAAAACAAACAAATTACATGTAAAGCTTTCATTAAGAAAAATACTTTGTATAGAAAGGCACAAGAGCTCTATAACATGATACGAGTTAAATCAATTTTCCAATTGAGCCATGAATCACTCTCCATCCACCAAGATTCCATTCTCACTGATTTGCTCTTTTGATAGAGACAAAAGTCAATATGTCCTTCATAAAAATCATGTCTTTAACAAGCTTAAAGCCCTTATAATTCATTTATTCCTCAATCTTGATCGTAGGAATCCAGTCAATTTATAACTTAACAATAAATAACAAAACCAATGTTACCTAAGATTTGTGCAAAACAATTTTTGATCACTTTAATAATTTGAGTCGTCAAATCTTAAGTTCTGCACTCTCCATCAGTTTTCTATAGAGATGGTTTTGAACATGTCCATTATTAAATAATATGGGTGTATCATATGCCAATAGTCATCCAAATGATACTGTCCAATCACAAATATGACTGAAAAAATCATCTCTGTGAGTTCCTGCAAGAAATAAATGGGTAATAATGATTTTGCAAGACATTTTCTTGGAGCTAATCATTGGTTTCCAAAAGAATCACAAATGCCAATCCATAAAATGATCCATAAAAGCTCACCTGCTTCCTTGATGTGAGAGGAGGTTCACCCCACTGTATGGCTTTCTTCTCAAGTTCTTCAAAGCTGATACTATCTTCCTGTAAAAGAACATACATAAATCAGATTAAAATCTTAATTAGGCATCAGGATCCACAGTCATGAAAACTACATTCTACATGAATGATGAAAAACTCAGCTCTGCAAACAACTCGGAGAGGTTGGAGAGTAAGAGCATGACTCAGACTTGCCAACAACTTACAAAATTTCATTCAAAAACTTGCTTGAGTTTTACCAAGTGAGGATATGAAAAACTTCCCGAGTTTATTCAGGAATCCAAGTTATACTCGCGACTTTTTCAGAAGTTGAGATAAATTGACTCAACTCGGTTTTGGCACCAAGTTGGGTACAACATGCTAGTCCAAGTTTTGCTAATATGTTCTACGTATCTCATAATTATGTAGACATGATTTAGAAAAAACTTAAAAAGAACAACAGAAATCTGAAATGGGTTGTAGTCACCTCAATTGATACTCCTAATTTTGAATCAAAGGATTCATAATGCTTTCGAACAAGCTCTGTTAATGTTCCATCCTGCACAGTAAGCATAGAAAGAATATAAGGGGAAAGGAAAAAATTATCACGAAGATTATTATATAAGAAAAAGTCAAATCCTAAAAATACATTAGGTAAGAATATAGGTTTACCTGCTGCAGCTGAGTTGCATTTCTCAATCCTCGTGCCAAAGTGTCCATCCCTGATATATGAGCAATGAACAAATCTTCTACATCAACACTTTCCCTCCATCTGTGTCAAAGAAATGGTACACATAGATAAGTTTGATATCACTTTGTACTACATGTAGCATATTGGACAATACAACAACATTATAAACCCATCAACTAGAACCCAACACAACACTCTCGACTTTGTGTACAGTCTATGAAGGGGCATATACTAGCTTTTTCCAACTTTTTTTACTATCCTATGCAAGCAACTCTTATAGTTCATGTTTATTTCATTTGCTCGAGCAAAAGCATAAGCAACCAGAGCAGTTTTTTACTCAATTGACCCAAATTTTGACCTTGTTAAAATAAGGAATGGGTCTTTAGGTAGTGATAAGTCGAGATCACGAGCACAACCAATGACCATTAGCATAAGACACGTCCAACTAAAATAAAATAAAAAAGTGTTATTGGAAGATTAACACCTAGGGGGTAGCTTGAACTATGACATTCATAGGTCTAATCATAACAGGCCAGTATCAAAAAAAACTCATCCATTCATTCCATCAAATGGGAGTTGTTCTTTAACTACAGTGGTGAACATCGGTTGGATGTCTTGAACATGTAAATCTTTTATGGCTGGCCACAATTAAGAATGTATAAGTTAATGACTTCCAAAGTAACAACGGTAACATTTGAATGTATTGAACGCACAAATATTTTGTGGTTGGTCATAATGAGGAATGTATAAGTTGACGACTTCCAGAGTACTTATAGTTTTGCATCAAAGTTGAAACCACCAGGTGCAAGCCCACCCTGAATAAAAGGTAAAGATGTTGTGTAAGTAGGATTTTACAATTTTTATGAAATTCATAAACATGAAAGCAATTAGATACTTCTTTGGATAAAAAGCAAGTAAAGGCTTACATTCTTGATAACAGTCAACATGATCAAAGTTGCTTCACTAATATAAGTGAGAAATTGATTAGTATCCCAAGCTAGACATGTTGAATACAAAATATAAAATATTAGCTCAGAAAGGGATGCGATCCATTCTTTGAAAGTGGAAACTTATGAATTCAATCAAACAAAACAGGACTATAAGCCCCATTACTTGTCTGGGCATCTCCAGTGTTTGTGTCAATATTATCAAGCATCCCATAAATTCTTTCCATTTCCAGCTCGTGATGACAGCTGAAAAAAGTCATCATATATTAATTCCCAAAGATATCATCCAGTTTACTACTGGACTGTAAACATTAAGAAATAAACATATAATAATTTGGTCCCTAGGAGAAATCACAAGGAAATAAAACTATCAAGGGGCATATAATTGGCAGACTTTACACTGAATTTACCAGAATCCAATGACACTAGAATTAGCGGTTTGATAGAACATTAGTGGGAAGTTTGCTTACGTGTGCCCAGAGAGGGTTGCATGGTGGCACTCAATGTTCAGTTTAAAATCATCTGGATTGCAGTCCAGCCATGTCAAATGCAGAAATTGATTATCAATTTAGCAACTAAAAACAGTACATGTTAGAACTAAAAAAAACAATTTCAAGAATCATTCCCAAACATGGTTTACAGGAGACTACAAAAATACAGGGAAAATCATGAATCTATGAGACAAGGAATATGCCCAAACACAATCCCTTAATATGCACATGATGGTGAAAAGCCAAAAGTCGAAATAAATGCCACCAGAAAACATCCAAGGCCAAATTCCTTGCAAGACGAGGAATGGCTTCATTTTGTAATAAAAAACTACAAGAACTATGTACATGCAACATTGTGTAGTATTAAAGTGTGGTTTTAAACAGACATTAGCAAAGTCCAACCATATCAAATGCAGTGGAGCTGGAAACTTGATATTACAAAAGAAAAGCATGGCAGTCCCTTTTAAATTACAGGAATTCATTAATAAAAAAATTCAAATGTGCAGTTGTAACCAAAGGATAATAGACACAATGTTAAGATGTTAAAAATATGTTGTAATCAAAGATGAATTACTTCAAAGTTCAAAAAAATCTATGTGTAGAGGTTGGATGAAAATTTTAAAAAATGATGTGCAGTTAGGAGGCTAGAATACTTTACATAAGTATATGCAACATTCTGACAAAAGAAAAGCATTCAGGAATTGAAGAAATATACACCTGCAAGTTCATATCTCTTCAGGAAACCCATTGTTGTTGTAGCATCCCAATCATACCTTGGATAACCAAATCTTAAATTACTGTTAAACCTGTCAACTTCTAATAGTACAACAGATGGATATGAAGACAGAAAACAATGAATTTATATAAAAACTTAAAGAAGGATTGATATTTAATGGTGTTTTGTAGGCTCTTGTTGTTTAGGTTCAATTAGAAGAGTTCCTGTAACCAAAACAAGAAGGCTTAGCCATGGTAAACTGAAAATTTGGCATCCCTTCAATTAAGCTTTGAAGTTTGACATAAACTAACATTAAAGCAAGGTATTGGGTTCCTTCACAATATCACCCAAGCACAATTTTTCCTAATATGCTAGAAGTATAGGTTTAAGAAAAAATGTTACCATTGAATCCTATACTCCTCTTCCAATTGTCTGCTGCTTGTAGAAACCTAAACTGTAAATTGAAATAGAACCAATTTTAACACTTAGCATTAAAATAATAATAATAATAAAGGAAGTCAAAATATCAATAGTTGAGTCCCTAGCCAAGACCATGCTGCCCATGTTGATGCTTTTGTTGATACTTGTTCTGAGTGGATGCCTAAAAACAAAATTATGTTGAAACTTCCCATGATTCATTCGGGGACGAAGCTCTTAGATGGTTTCACCACCTAACACTGAATCTATTAGTCACTTCCAACAAATCATAGATGCCTTTGTTGGACGCTTTGACATAGCTAGACCAATGATATTGGCATGAAACTTTTGTTCAACATAAAATAGAGGGATGATGAATCACTGTTTCATTATTACTTCTGAATGTGGCCTCAAGTTGTTCCCTCATGCAAAACAAATATTGATTATTGTCAACTTGTTGAGCTCACAAATCCACTTAAACCATGAGTACATCTTTACTTGCTTACAAAACATTCGAAGTGATAATAGAATGTCATAGAAAATTGCCTTGCATATATGAAGCTTTGGTGATTAAAGCTAGTCTATACTTGGAACAATACCAAACACCTATTATTCGTGTAGGTAGAAACATTAGCATAAGTGGAGATAGCATGGTTAAAAATTCAAACACAGACAAACAGACGTGATACAACTCTTCTGACAGACAATGTTGATAATCTGTTTTCATTTACAGTTCGTTACCTAACAACTCTTACGACATATCAGTATGGTTTGCTTCTATATATCTTTTTCATTCCATAGCACACACTCTGCCGGTGATCCTGGAAGTACATAGAGAAAATTTAGAATGCACTGAATCATTGAAATAATTTGGGAATTGCTGCTATAGCATGCACAGTGGGGAATCCTTTCATTAAAAAAGAGACATATGAACATGCCTCATAAGAATTCAATGATGCCCTTACAACATCTTCCCATTTGGCTTTGAGTGCATCTGATATCTTCTTCTTTTTCTCAACTGATTTAGGAGCCCTCTTGTCTTTTCGCTTCTGCTTGCTCATTGCCTTTTCCATTTCAACAGCCTGAAACCAGTCTTGATACACATTTTCTTTTAGGATTGCATAAGCATCCCATTGTAGTTCATCCTCACCATTAACACCTATTCTAGCAGCTTCTGCAATATTGTCTTCCCACTGAAGCAAACACATTTCTTGCAGTTTCTTCCTCTTACGTCGTTCTTCAAAAACCTTTCTCATTGATACTCCAATCTTCATCCTTGTATCCTCACTGCAAGAAAGAAATTTAATGATAAATTAAGAAAAATGTAACTTCAGGATGTAACAAGAAAGATATAGAAGCATGAAGGAAAGGCTAAAGCCAAGAAGACCTATCTAAACAATAGTTAAGAGGTATAACTTGTAATTAATTTAAGGAAAGAGATTTGAAGTCTCAAGTGCGAAGTATTATACACTCTGCCTTTTAGTTTCTGCACAAAGATAGAGGATGTATTACCCTTAATAACCTTCATCAGACAAAACATGAGAAAATCAGAAACATTGTTACAGTTCCGACCTCAATAGCTACAATAGGATTTCCTTGGAGAATCACAAGTTTCTTTTCAAATGAATTCCCCTGGACCTGCAGCATGCTCAAAATACATGCCAAAAGAATCAAACATTTCTTCAGAATAATCTATGTGTTTTCACTGACAATTCTCAGTATCCAAAAGCATGTAAACATGGCTCATGAGAAATCATTAACAGTAAAGATTTCTTATTGAGCACTATACGCTAAGCAAATTTTCTGGAACTCAATGAAGTTTCCAGTGTCCAGCAACGCTGCTTGTAAAGCTGATTATTCCTTTTGCCAGTATAATAATTTGTTACCATGCTATGAGTATGGAACTAAGTTCAACTAAAGTTTCAATACTTAAATAATAGATCATAGCTCTTTTCTAATAGAACTTACCACAGCCTTGGAAGCATCCCATGCAAAATATCTTGTGAAGAAAGAGGGTTCATTTCCTTCAGTAACTATGTAAAGTGGAGTATCTAGAGACAACCCATCAAACAGTGCTGCACACTCTATGTATTTCTGCAATACAATGTACAATCCTTTAATTATATTTAACTAACAGAAACTAAATGATGCCACAGGGATGTGCATGGTCAACTTTTCTTGAACACATCCATTCATGAAATGGGGCAGATGGTGCTGGGTATGAAGTTGGCTTGACTCTATGGATCTCGTAACCCAAAATAGCCCTTTTATTTACTGTGTTTGAGACCAATTTTAATTTTCCATTTGTCAAATAGGAATTCATGACTTTCAAAACTGAATTTACTTCTAAAGAATCAAAACATACTCTAACCTGTCCAATATTAAAACTTTGTTGCTTCAGTTTGGAATTTGCATGCTGACCAATCCAAATGAAAACCTCGTTGCAGGTATCTAGTACCATGATATCCTCTGTTAACAGGTCATCTTGAGTGAAGTTGAAGACCTCTGTAGGCTGGAAATAAAATAAAATAGATCTTAAGAACAAAACATAACCAAAGATGAGGGCAAACTATAGACATGAAAAAGATGAAATCAGTTGAGTTTATTCTTTTCCCATTATGGAGGGGATTGGAGAGTCTAAATTTTGCAGGATTCCAATCACCTTCAATGTTCCTGTAATGTTCAAACAACCCACAATGAAAGTAATGGTGAATTTAGAATCAGTACCACTGGTACACTTCAATTGTGGCAATCTCTTTAAAAACACAGCATTTGAGAGAACTTAACTACTAAGTCCAATCAGTGATGGTAAGAGTAAATTAATTTCTCTTGCATTATATTGCGTACGTATTCAAACTCAAAAGTGATTCAAAGAAAATAAAACAAATAAATGAAACTTGTTCCTGACTAAAACATAAAAATCAAAAGGGAAACATTATACTAACTAAAACGAGGTCTTTAAAAGTAGCATTTCAATATAGGCACTTAAAAAACTAACATTTCATGATACTTGATCATTTTGAGGATAAATTGATGAGCTAGGGTTTAGGGTTACAATTCAACTATCCTTTGACCTTTGATGGTAACCAAATCGAGGGGTGAAGGGAATAAATAGGGGTAGAACACTCCCTCTTACAAACCCATTCTCTTACATAAAAATGTTGATAAATCCTGGCAATCGACCTTCAATGGATGATGTTTTGACTCTTGAGATATCAACAAGAGGAACTCATAAACCAATGTTTACCTTGCCCTACAAAAAATTGGGAGAGCTATCCAAATCCAACCATCACAATTAATCCATCAGAGGTAGCTGAAGATATTGTAAGGCTTAGGGTAGAGCGTTTAATATGCAGATTTAATGGCGTCCATCCCTCATAATAGACTTTAACCTGTTGGATTAGCAACAACTAGGATTTGAAAGGGGATTATGAGTGGTCTTTTTAGAGAGAGGCTACTTCCTGATTTGGTTGTCTTCACTTGACAGAGGACATGGATGTTGTTTTGGAATGTGGACTATGGCTCATGAGCACAGATAGCCTGATCATGGAGTTTTGGGCTGACGGTTTTGATCCAAGGGAAGAAGTTATTATCATCCAATTTCTGCTATGGTATATATAATTATTCGAAGCATTAAATAATATTTATTAATAATTATTTCCAAAAATCTCAGATTTTGCTACACAAGCACTCAATCCTGGCAATGCAAATGAGTATCCTTCCAAGGCTATAGGAGATTCTCTTGGCCCCTATGTGGGAATGGAAAAACTAACAAGGCAAAGAAAGTTGGTTGACCTATGCCAGAGTCCGTGAAAATATGGATCTGAGCAAACCATTACCAAACGAAGTAACTCTAAGGCTAGGATCTTTGGTCTATGAGCAAAATATAAATTATGAAAATATTCCTTTTGGTGCAATTTTTGTCAAGAGTATGATCATTTCAAGTAGGTGTGTCATGCAAAGTTGAAGAACCGGATCTTGAAAAGGAAGTGAAGAAATCCCCCAGAAGGAACCTTTTCCTCCAAGGGAATCCAAAATGCCATAAAAAGACCGGATCATAAGATGAACAACAAAAAAATCAAGCTAAGCCTTCAAGGACAAAACATACTAATGCAAAAATCGAAATGCCCAGATACCAAAAAATTTACCAATCGAAATGGATCTAGTGTATTAGGACAGATTATGCACCCTATGGAACCATGTATTATCTGATAGGGCGTTGAACTCAACAATAAATGTGTTGTAGAAGGCACTATGAAACATAAAGTGGAAGTAGCACACTATATGCTTGATGACCTCCTGTTTTTGCTTGTCTAGCACCTTATTTCTAGTTCAAAGTTATATGAGATCAAGTATATTCAACTTTATCTAGTTGTATTTTGTGCTTGAATATGCCTTTTCAAGGGTAACATTCCAAGGTGCTTTAATAGGTGAATTTTTGACATTTCTCATTATTTTATTTATTATTTTGTTGGGTTTCAATTTATAAATGAAACTTTAGTTTTTTTTTAATGCTGGTCAATTGACAAGTTTTTGTTTCCCACGCAGTGGTTCTTTTGGTTGCTCGATCCGACACTTGTTCTGACACTTAAAGAGCATATGTTGACTGATTCAGATATTTGGGGGATTTTGTTGCCAGAGATAATGTTTAGTTCGGTCTCAAATCGTTTCCAGGTTGAATATGAGTTACCCGGTGATGTTTTGTAGCTTTCATTTGCTTAAGAAATCGTTGCCCTCAATCTTCAACAATGTATGGATTCCAGGAAATCCGAATCCAATCTCTTGATCTATTTTATGCATTATTGATCGGGATAGGTGTAGATATGTTGGGATGGGGTCGACCCTCTTTCAGTGGTCAACCCATTATGTAGTTCAAGTATAAATATGATTTTGAAACCCTAAGGGCAGACAGAGAAGACACTGTAAAAACTCTGACTTTTAATTAATTGACCAACAACTGCATTTGCTTTCCTAAAGCTTCAGTTTCAGATTCATAAGTGTTGAAGGCTGGGCCCACCTTCAACTCTGGTTATCTGTGTGTAGTGTTGTTTTCTTTTTCATTGCTGTAAGTAAACTTGCATTATCTATTCCTGATATTGTCTTTTATATATGTATGCCAGTAGTTTAGCAACTCGTGATTTGGGAAATATATATATGTGCTTACATTAAATTAGTTTATGTTATTGAATGTGTGTGGACAGGCTTGGTTGCGTTACTAAACATCCTTAGATAAAAATTTAATTACTTTCAGCTCTGTTTGTAGGTTCGGTTCGGTGGAATATAGATTTGAAGACTAGTGAGAGTAGATAGATGTGTTGGATCTAGATTTCCTCTTCTTTCATTTCCAGAACTAGATCATATTGTAGTACTGATTATATTGTAGTACTGAGTATTGAATAGTTAAACTTCTTATCCAGAGTTCCTATAGTTTACAGAGTTTACAAAGCTTTAAAGTGTTTTAAAGATTCGTAGAGTTTTAAAGAAGGACTTGCAGTGTTTATAGAATTTACAGAGGTTTTAGAGTTTATAGAGTTCATAGGGTTTTTAGGTTAGCATTTTCAAACTTGTTATATAGAAGATTGAGAAAGTTGAATGAGATTGGAAAGAGGAAGTTACAGCTCATTAATATTTGGCAGTGTGTATTCACTAGAACATGTTGATTTTTGTTGTTCATAGATAAATCTCGTAGGTCAGACAAATTGGAGTGAAATGTGGTTTTGTTTGAATATTTCCAATTTACTTTTGTGAGCATATAATACAAGTGGAGTTGTTTTTGTTGTTAGTAAAAAGGAAAATTCATTTCTGTAATTATTTGTGAATGATAGCGTTGGTATGAATTAGGGTTAAGAAGAGCCATTGTGCTTAGCATAGAATTCTTTATGGGTGATGAGTGCAGTCTTAGAGGCTGTGTTAAAATGGTGTAAGACACTAAGATTGATCAAATAGTATTCATTGTGTAGGCAGGTTTGAGAGCTGAAGATCTTTATGGGCAAGTAGGATTTCCTTTAACGAACCATTTGCTTACTTGGTTGCTCTTTTGGAAAATAGATCAATAATTAGTATAGTTTAAAATTGTTGTAGGTTTTATTAATTAGATTTGATAAACTTTTGGACTGTAAAACAGTGCTCAGCAAGCTGATTTTCTTTCCTCAGATTAGAATTAACAACACTTGGTCTTGGTTATTCAAATGAGTAGTTAGTTTCATAAACTACATTCTTTTTCTTTGTACATGAGCAAATCAAAATTACCTTAGGCATGAGCTTGAAACCATTTTGCCCTGCACACATGGTGTAGTGACTCAAAGTTTACGTGTCCTGGTTGATAATTAAAATGAAGGTAAATTAAGTAGCAATAATTTTACCCAACAATGCTATCAAACATAAACAACCAACTTACCTCTGAGGATGACCAAAGTTTAAAAGTTTATTTCTAACCTGCAAATCCAACTAACACCAAATTAAAGGTGTAGATTCCCTGCATTGAAATTGTCAAAGCAACACAATTATTTGGACATTAAAGTGGGGATACTTGACTACATTGGTCTCTAAAATAAATTTCACTTCTTACATGACATCACCTTGGGGTATTGCATTGCCTATTTGGTCCTCTCCCGAATTAGTGCAAGAGTTTCTATATTACAATAACAACCATTAATATTGTGCAATAACATAGTGTTTATATCCAGATATAACTTAATGGATTAACAATGGTTATATCCAGATATAACTTGATTCCAACAAATAGTTAGTACTATCTAACTAGAGAAGTCAAACACACTCTCATAGACCTTAAACCATAATGAAACCTCTTTAGTGATATAAAACCCTCGTGTGAGCAAAACACAAACCTATCTTAGCATCTGATTCAAAATATTCCCAAATATCAGGCTCAACAACAAATTGGTTATGCAGATGGGTGCTCTCTTGAATTACCGTGATCTCAGTTCATCTTCTAATTTGCTTTCACCAACTTTATGTATAGAAATCGCTCAGTACATTCGAGTCAAGTATAATAGTAATACAATTTTCTAGTCCTATAGACATGTCAATCCTCTGTATATCAAATGTTATAAATTCATTGCTATCTCTATATCTCATATGTACCTTCCAGACCACTGTGGCCTGCAAAGCGGCGTGAAAATATGATTAAGTACTTTCTCTATTTTCAATGTTAACAGAATAAAAGAAGCGGTTCTCATGGCATAGGCATAACGCATAATTCTAGTAGCATAAATAATTAAACAATTTACAATTTTTTTAGAGGGTAAACCTTACATGAAACCGAACTAACCAAATGCCCAACAACATTGATCACCCTTCAACAATAATTACTCAAAATTACATATACATACACATGCAATAATTACTCAAACATACACATGTATCTTGTAAATTTGATGCTCTGTGAAGGAATTTACTTGAGCTGTGCTTTCTGCCTTTGTTCCAGGGTACTTTTCCTTTATTGGCATTACTGATTCTCAATCTCCTTTCATATTCCTTGGAAGGCATTTCTTCCACATCATCGACATAGATCCTATCTAATTTGCTTTGTACTTTGCTGTCTATGTTTACGCCCTCTTCTTGTAATATAGGAACGACATTCTCTACTGGTGCAATTTTTGCAATAACCTTGATCACAACAGATTCGATCATTCTCACATGCCTGGATTTGGAAGCTCCTCGGCTGGAAAGTTGCATCTCTTCCATCTTGAAGACAATTTACTGTTATTAATGCAAAAAAAGTTTACGAAATTTCTTCCATGGGACAATGGGCACAAGCTGACACTGCAAACCCACCACAACCCATGACCAAATCCAGAAAATGGTGGAAAAAAACGCTATGCACCAGAGAAAACACCCTCCTCCAACACTGCTATGCACCAGAGAAACCGCCCTCCAAATCTAGAAAAAACGATGGAGAAACCCCTATGGAGAAAAAACGATGGAGAAAAACCCTATGCAGCATCACGCAAGCTAGAGAAAAACCCTATACAACATCACACAGGCTAGAGAAAAACCCTATGCAGCATCACGCAGGCTTATGGTAGAGGAGCGGGCAACCATTTGCAATAAAATATGCCCCATGATATTGGATATTTATATAGTAAATAAAAAAACCCTTTTTACCCTTAATATACCACCAATATATTGGTTTAGAATATTTTGATTTTTAACCCCCCAATATGAACAAACGTGATATCATATTGGTCCCTAGGTGACGCCCCCGTGCATCATAATCAATAGGCACATGCCTATAAGTGTTAGGTCCAAAATTCGGGATATTACACTTTGGCTTGGGTATTTATAGACAATTGTTAGGAAAAAGGGTAGTTTTTTCAAAACTTCAGTTAGATCAAGAATCCATTATCTTCTTAAAAATAATATTTAATTGATTTATGTGAAGTTAATAATTATTTTTGTTAACTTAGGAACTCTTTTACTAGTTCTTAATTTGACTCTTATAGGATTAAATATTTATTTAATCATTTTAGTAAATAATAATTGATAGATTCTTTATTCTTTATTTATATTTATTATTATTATTTCTTTATATTTAATATATATCCTTATTATTTGATTCTTAATATATATGAACTATATATATTATTGTTATCATTTATTTATTCATCATATAACATGATCTCATTTACTTGAGGCTTCCCTTCCCTTATACTATTTCTTTTATCAACGCCTTAGGTAGGGTTGGTCAACGAAGTTAGGCAGATCTAGATCCTCCTTGCATGTTGGATTACCTTGTGTATCATGGTAGTTCTTTAGTATTTGATGAGAAGTAGATTCGAAATTTCATTTAATCAATTTTAAAAATAAGTAAGATAAGATCAGTTCTTATTAGATTCGTTCTCACTCAACTCAATTAATTTCTGTAACTCTTAGCATTATTCAGAGCCCAAGCTCAATGCTAAAAATTGGGAGCTACGCTTAGTGCTATTCCATAGCCTCTCGCTCAACACTAATTCTAGGATGTACTTGTATAATACACCTAGGGATACAATGGCCAAGGATCATATGCTCCAGAGCTTATGCTCAACATCAATTTGGAATGTTCCATGGCTTATGCCCAACATTTCCAATTCTTATAATTCAGGTGTTCTAGAGCTTATGCTCAACAAAAAATATCATAACGAATGTGCTCCATAACTTGCGCCCAACAAAAAATCTAATCACTCATGTGCTCCAAAGCTTGCGCTAAACACAAAATCTCATGACTCATGTGCTTCAGGGTTTTCACCCAACACATTATAGAAATCAATCATGAATTCATTATTCTACACATTTTATCACAATAATCATATCAATACACGCATTAAGGTAAATCACATAATACATCAATATATCGTACTACGACCATAATCTTTGTTCACCTGGGTCCATGCACAACATATACAATCACATATACGATAAAAAATCATATGTATCGGCTTACACCCAATATATCTAACCAATCAACATCAACGTAGCTCATGTGCAATGGGAGTCATGCCCATCATAGTTAAGGTAAAAATTCGGGATATTACATCCCTCCCCGCTTAGAACAACACCGTCTTGAAACAAGGCGGGGTAAACCTTTCTCATGGTGGCTTCATTCTCCCAAGTAGCCTCATTGCCTTCAAAGTGATTCCATTGCACTTTCAACTGGACTATGGTGCGCCTCCTCACCTGTACTTCTCTTTTGTCCATAATATGAAGGGGTTCAGGTACAAATTCCCCTTCAGGTTCTACTTGTAACAAGGACTAATCAATAACATGTTTAGTATAATATACATAATTTATTAATAAAGATGCGTAGAAGACATTCTGAACTCTTATATGAGTAGGTAGAGCTAATTCATATGCCACTGGCCCTCTCTTGGCCAGTATCTCAAAGGGTCCGCAAAACCTTGGTGCCAACTTTCCACATTTTCCCAAGATCAATGAGCTTCTCTTCGTTTTTACTTTTAAGTAAACATGTTCGTCGATCTGATAATATTTATATTTTATTTTCCTATCTGCATAACTCTTTTGTCAGTCTTGCAATTCTTTAATGTTTTCCTTTACCTTGGTGACTAATTGTTATAGGTCCGTTAGTAAGTCTATCCCTAACATCAGTCGGTCGACCGGGCTATCCCAAGTAACCGATGTTCTACACTTCCATCCATAGATTAAATCGAAGGGACTCATCTTAGCGGAGGTCTAGTCCATTGTTATACGCAAAATCTGTGAGGTGCAGATAATCCTCCCACTTGGTGGGATTGTACATAACATACATTCTTAGCATGCCCTCCCAAATCTAGTTTACCCGTTCTATCTTCTCGACTGTCTACGGGTGGTAAGCAGTACTATATTTTAACTACGTCTCTAAACTAGAGAATAAGTATCTCCAAAAGTTACAGGTAAACTTTGTGTCTCGATCCGAGATGATTTCCATGGGTATCCCATGCAATCTGAATAACTCCTTTAAGAGTATGTCGACAATGTGAAATTCCTTGTAGGTTGACTTAAATGGGATAAAGTGTGTCTCTTTTGATAAGTTTTCAACCACTACAAAGACATAATCATTTTTCTTTTTTCTCTTTGGTATTCTTGTAATAAAATCCATACTAACGAACTCCCACTTCCATTTCGGAATGGGTAACGGTTGTAGTAATCCTGAAGGATGTTAGTGCTCAAGTTTGACTAGCTGACACTCTTGAAATTTTGTGATGAATAATGCTATGTCAACCTTTAACTTAGGCCAGAAAAAGTGTTTCTTTACTACTGATATCAACTTTTGATATCCTGGATGCCCCAAGTAGGGTTTTTGATGAAATTTCGTTACGATGATGGACCTGATGTCCCTCCTTCTGGAACATACAATCTCTCTTCGGACCACAATAGTCCGATCTCATCTACCTTATACTCTTTTTTTTCTTGAAATAACCCGTCTGCTTGGATATTTTTTAGGACTTCAACATAGATATGGTCAACTCTATTTGTCATCATGATCCTATCTTGCAAATTCGAATCGGTTTGGATTAAGGTTACCTCATATAACATATGAGATCATCGACTTAAAGCATCGCCACTTTTATTCTCCTTTCCCTTTATATTCTTCAATTCAAAAAGGTACTTGCTAAGGAAGGCCAACCATCTGGCCTTCCTGGAATTTAGATCTAGTTGTTTGAACAAGTACTTCAGACTCATGTTGTATGTCTTCACAAGAAACTTCTTCCCCATGAGGTAGTTCCTCCACATATTCAAAGTGTGGATAATGGCTACTAGCTCAAGATCGTGGGTGAGATAATTTTGTTCGTGTTACTTTAATTTTTGTGACTCCTAAAATATCGCACAATCATTCTACATGAGGACTCCTCCAAGTCCTTCCTTGCTCTCATATCTAAAAACAACGAAATCCCCATCGGGATCCGTAATTCATAGTATCGGTGCAGTAGTCAAAAGCTGCTTAATATTATGAAAACTTTCCTCGCACTTGGTCGTCCATAAAAAACTTGTTTTCTTTCTTTTATAAGGCGGTCATGGGACATGCAATCCTCGAAAATTTCTCGATGAACTTTCGATAGTAACCCACTAATCTTAAAAATGACCTGATGTTAGTGACATAGGTAGGGGTAGGCCAATCCTCTATGGCTTTAATATTTTATGGGTCAATGGATATCCCCTTCTCGGAATTGATGTGACCTAGGTACTGTATATGTGGTTTTTAAAAATCACATTTGCTAAACTTAGCATAAAGATGATGTTCCCATAACAACCGTAGTACTATGCGAAGATGCTCCTCGTGTTCTTCTTTACTCTTTGAGTAAAGTAGTATGTCGTCTATAAATACCAATACAAACTTATCTAGGTATTTACTGAAGATATTGTTCACCATGCACATAAATTTGCCAGTGCATTGGTTAGCCCAAAAGGAATTACTACAAGTTCGAAAGGACATTTTATGTATATCTTCATCGCGGATCTGTACCTGAGGGTATCTGGGCCGCAGGTCCATCTTTGAAAAGATATTTGTTCCTCTGACTTGATCGAATAAGTCATTGATCCTAGGGATGGGTAACGGGTCTTGATGGTCATCTAGTTAAGTTGGAGTTGATCGATACACATCTGCATTGTACCCTCCTTCTTCTTTACGAAAAGTATAGGCGCTCCCCAAGGGGACACACTCGGTCAGATATAACCATTCTCAATCAATTCCTGTAACTGCAACTTGAGCTCCACCAATTCTGGTGTGCTCATGCAGTATGGGGATTTTGAAGTTGGTACCGACCCTTATGTCATCTCTATGAAAAATATAAGTCTTGTTTTGCTGGAAATCTAGGTATTTCCTCAGGAAATACATCCGTAAATTCCACGAGAACCGAAAAGTCCTTGATGTGTTGTTCTCTCTCAGCTTCTACACTCTGGATGTTTATTGCAAACAGTTTACAACCCTTCCTTATCCACTTCTTCGCTTGTAAGTCAGATATCTGTCTAACAAAAACCTTCTTATGCATTGAATCTTTGTCTGATTTCCTTGTTTATCCATGCACATGACTTGTTTAGGAAATCGAGCATGACATGGTGTTGTTCCAACCAGTCCATGCCGATAAGTACATCGTACGATCCTAAGGGCAAGATATTCAAATATATTTTAGTGAGAAAACTGTTCAAGTTTACCTCACAATCTCTCACTATTCACAAAACATTTCTTTTCATACCAGTGGCTAAATGTACCAACCACGGTTTCTCATGTTTTACTCCATCTAGTTTACATGTTTCAACAATTTTGGGTGATACATAGCTTCTGCAAGCACCGAGATCATTCAAAATTTAAATAGAAGTGTTTGAAACCTTACATTTTATTTTGACCATAGTGTCCTGATGGTCTGGTTGTCGGTCATCAAGTGCTGCATAGATCCTCGGTGTGCTAGCCATGTCCTTTACCATTGGGTCTTCCTGTAGATTTTGTAAGACTCCACTAGTCTTGTTTGGACAATCTCTGGCATAATGGGGTCCTTGACATTTCCAACAACTAACTTACAGCGGGGTAGACTTGGCTCCTCTATTTTCTACTAGTCAGTTGGTATTTGGTGCAGGAACATTTGGCTTGGTACCTTTCTTGTTGAAGTTTCTGTTGGCTGGAAAATTGTTGTTCTGTTTTCGGTAGGGTGGTGGTTTAAAACTAGGTTTGCGGTTGTCCAAGAAGGTCCTATACACGGGGGCTTCACTTGTTGACCAATATCCTATCACGTTAGTTCATATTGCGGGTTTTAAAATTATCAAAAATTGAACCAATATATTGCAGATATTGGAGGGGATGAGGGGTTTAAGGTGGGGGTGGGTAGGGTGGTTTATAAGGATTGAGGTATAAAAAGGGGTGGGGAGGAGGTTTTAAGTATTGGGAGGGGGTTTCAACAAAAAGAGTTTGGGACAATATCTCTGGAAATTAAGGGTATTCTTTAATATCCCATGATCGCACGTGCTATGTGAGAGGTTCACTAAGTGAAGTCCCCGTGGTCCTATACCTGCCTTGAATTCTATTTATGTTATCCTTCCTAAGCTGTCCATGCTCATAACAAAGCCTATCTTTGTGTAAGGTAGTGTCCAAATTTTTGGGCATGTCAAACTCAATTCTCTCTCAAAAATTGGGAGAAAGACATTTCAAAAATTGTTGTATCTTCACTTTTTTGTCCTTTATGTGAGGCACATAATGTAACAAATCCAAAAATATGTTAATGAAGGCATCCATGGTCATGGAGACCATCCTTAAATCATGGAAATCTTTCACTTTATTGTCAAAGAATCTTCGAGACATGTATTTCTCCTGAAATATTCTACAGAAGTTAATCCATATGCTTTCTTTTACCTTGTCCTTTTCGGTATGCTTTAGGTCTCTCCACCATCTAGTTGTTTTTCCATTGAAATTATAGATGTCTAGATGGGATTTCATTTCACTAGAGTAGTTGTGTACTAGGAATTATTTTCTCATACCTTGAAGCCACTCTTCAACTCTCTCCCTGGTATTCATCTCTCCTTCATAGGTTGGGGCTTTTATCTTTTGAAATTGTGCTCGTAGGTTGTCATCATTTTTATGCCTCTTTCTAAAGGAGAAAGTGAATTATCACTGGAAATACTATGATAATCTCTTTCTGGAAGCTCAGTGTGTGCTCTTCCTTTCCCCCTTCCCTTAGGCTGCTGGCCCATTTGTGATGATTATTTTCTTTAGTTTTATTGGTGGAACGGGTAGGCTGTCCATGAGGGATTCCTCCCATCATGTTCCGAAGTAAAGCTTCATGATTTCTTCCTGCTCTTTTCTTTCATTCATATTGTCATCTTTGAAGCTTTTCATGTCTGCTTACAGACTCTGTATGGTTTTCATTAGATCAGAATTTAATTCTACCACCGGTTCTTCTTCCCGTGTTGGGGAATTCATATTTCCTTTTTGGTTGTTGTCTTCTTCTGTATTCATGATCTTGACTGTTCTTTTAGATCATGCAATTAAAATATTTAGTAACAATAATTTTCTGTTAGTTTAAACAAAAAATTCAAATACAGTTTTGGAATTTTTATCTCTGTAACGAATGTTTGGTATCTCCTATTAGGTATCTTAGTGTTTGAATCTAGCCTCTGATACCACTTGTAATGTCCCTAAAATCCATAAATAAATAAATAAATGGTAGGGTAATAAAGTGCTATATCTTAAGGACATCTTCATTTCTAATGCAAAATAAAAACTTGTTTGAAGAACTGAACCTAAGTTCTGTCTGCTTCTTTCCTTATGTGTTTTTCCTATGTGATGATGATGTCTACATATTACTGTTCTACACTTCGGTGTGCTTATAAAATTACTTTTCCTGTCTATATTATTTATTGACATTGTCGACACTTACTCTGTTTTACGTCTTACTTTTGTTTTACGTGTATTTAATTTGTTTATTGTTTATTATGAAGAGGCTGACTTACCTTTGTATGTCAAGGGGTGGAGTGGTGGGGTTTTGTCCCTTAAAGGTCCACTCAGAAAGGTAAGGTTCCTATGCTATGAGGTTTACTTAGTTCATCATGAACTAATGCATGTGTTTGTATTCTTCTGCAGGTGACTTCGCGTATGAACCTAGGCTTGTAGACGTAACATAACTGAGTCATAGCATTTACATCTATTGTAACCTAGACAACGCTATTCCTATGCTCAAAAGATAAAAGAGGAAAAAGGTTCCTAATCCTAGCCTATACCTTATAATTATGGTAAAAATGGTTATATTATATGCATGCATGTTTGTAACAACTATGTGGGTGTAGGTTTAAAAACCTTGGTTGTAAAACTTTTATGCTTGATCTTTAATGTGGAGTGGTTTATGTTCTGACATAAAGGATACCATTGAAACTATGATAAGACCTAGGAAAACCCCATTATGAGAGGGTTTTACAAACTATGGTGATGGGTTTTAATATGGTGGCACGAAATGTGAAGCTAGACTATAGACTTATGGGTTTCGATTTGCATGGAGGTGGCATCAAGGTTGGCGCATTGAATGCACCTTGGTTTTCGCAGTATGCCTGCCTTATGCACTATGTTAGGGTTCTGAAGTAATTTATTTGGTATTTGTTGTTGTTTGGAGGGAGGTCTCACGCTCCAAGTGGGAGCTGGGCATCCATGCAACGCAACCAGGCTACCTTGAGCTCATTGGCAGGTATGCCATTGTTCGTATGATTACACCTTTGAGTTTTTGCCTTGGTTTACAGTCGTTTTGCATACTTCTGATCCAAGCTTCGCATTCATTGCTACAGGTGAGGATAGCATGGGTACTTTGCGTTTTGGGAGGGTAGAGATATTAGGTTTCTTGCACAACCATTCTTGGTAATCCTCGCGAATGGAAAAGGGCATGTACCCATACATTTGAACTTGTTGGGTTTGTCAAAAGGTTTCGATACTAGGTCCGAGGAATGTCTATGGTAATGCATTTGATACTCACTGTTTGGTTGTATGTTGGGGTTTATTCGATTCGTTTTGGGAATTATCTAAATGCGACTGTGTAAAGCCTTTGCATGGATTTGTAATTGTAAATTTGATATTGTGACTGGTTAAAAGAGACTCGGCTCTCTGTGTTTGGTTTACCATTTGCTATAAAATGGATTTTGGTTTTTAAATGAATCTGCTTGGGTTTTTCGTTGTGTTTGCAATGTGGCTCTGTAGTTTGTAATGCGTTTATTTAATGTAGTTTGTAGTTTTCCATGGCTTGATAAAGGATGCGAATGGTGAAAAAATAAGTTTCAATGGATGCATTTGGTTGATGAGAATGTAGCTCTGTTTGATTTCGATTTTGTTGTCTTTCTACAAGAATTCGTAAGTACTTGGCCCAGGCTTTGTGTTTGCAACACAACTTGTGTATATGTATTTTAACTTTCATGGAAAAAAACATGTTTTTGTTATTTAGTTTGCAAGGAAAGAGCATAGCTCTGTTATGTAGTTTATATGTGGCGTTTTAAATAAATTACAGGAATCCTATAAGGCTAAATCCTGCGTGAATAACACAACCAGTAATGTGTTGAGTATTTTAGCTTGTATTTACAGGATTCAATGCTGGGTTCTTAGATAGTTTGACTGTGTTAAAGGTTGTAATCCCTCGTTTCATCAATGTGTTTGTAAGTGATGATTATCGTGTTTTAATTCTTGGAAATCCACCAACGCGATGTGTTTAGGGATGGACTCTGTTTATTTTGGATGTTATTTGTTTTACTGTAATTTATTAGATAGGTTTCGTGGTTAGACTTTGTTTGGAAAAATAAAAGGCCAGCAACTAGTCCTTATAGCATTCGACTGCTAGGAAGTGTTTAAATAAAGTTTAAAAGGGTTGGTATTTAATAGGATGATGTGGAAAACACGGGTAGAATCTAGGCCTTCATGCATTTGGTATTTTTGATAGTTGTTTTATAAATTGGTTTACAATGTTTATTATAATGTTTTGTTTGGTTTAATGGAAATAGTTTTATGAGTAATTATGTATTGAGGTGATGTGTTTGTTGGCAATATGCAATCTGCACCGTGAATTATATTTAAGGTTTTGAGTTGGTAATTTTAAGGGATTCAATCTCTGGTATGATTGTTTATAAATACATTTGTAATTGGTTTATTTAATATTTATTTTAATGATTGTGCATAGTTAAAATAATTTTTAGTTTATGAATAAATGAGTTTGTTTATCATTAGGTTTATTTATCTAGATTTGTTAATCTCTGGTTTATTTTAATATGTGACTTAGGCTGTAACATAGGTTGTAGTTTTTAACTTTTAACTAGCATCGAGGGCTTGAATCTAGATTTCAAATTCTAACAAAAATTTCTGAATTAAATACATATAACTTTGATAGTTGTTTAACCCTAGAATTCTATCTAGAATTTAAAATCTGAGTTTTACTCTACACAATAAATGCAACCTGAAACATATGAACAACTGTGAAGTAAAATTTGCAGCGCTTCAATCCAGAGCATAAATACTATAAGTAAAAATATGTAAACATGATTTAAAAAACTTTTAAAAGAGTAGAATCCTCATACATGTAACTAATCAATTTTTTTAATGGCACAAACCCTGCACACTTAAACACACATAATTAATAAAGAACAATTATCTCTTACATTATATATCTTAACCAGATAACTTGGGAACTACCACGTTCCTCCCAACCATGACCCAAAACCGTTCCTGGTTCTAATACGGATCCCCTCGAGCTTGTTCCAACATGAAAGTAGTCTAGAGCTCCTAAAGGTGATGCTTCTCTTATTTGGAATATCAGGTTTTGTATAAGATTGATTTCTTTTGGAAAATTTCTCTCCAAAATTACTTAGGCCCAATAATAATGATTAGATCCCTAAGACTTTCCTTGGCTTGGGTATTTTTAGACAATCTTTAGGGGGTATTTTTAGACAATCGTTAGGAAAAATGGCAGTTGTTTCAAAACTTCAGCTATATAAAAAATCCATTATCTTCTTGAAAATAATCTTTAATTGATTTATGTGAAGTTAATAATTATTCTCCTTAACTTAGGAACTCTTTTAATAAATCATAATTTGACTCTTTTCGGACTAAATATTTATTTAATAATTTTAGTAAATAATAATTCATAGATTATTTATTCATTATTTATAGTTATTATTATTATTTCTCTATATTTAATATATATACTTATTCTTTTATTTTTAATATATATGAACTATATATATTATTGTTAACATTTATTTATGCATCATATAACATGATCTCATTTACTTTACTTGATGCTTCCCTTAGCTTATACTATCTCTTTTATCAAGGCTTTAGGCAGGGTTGGTCAACTAAGTTAGGAAGCTCTAGATCCTCCTGGCATGTTGAATTACCTCGTGTATCTGGTCATTCTTCACCTCGTGTATTTGGTAGTTCTTCAGTACTTGACGAGAAGTAGATTCGAAATTTCATTTAATCAATCTTAAAAATAAGTAATATACGGTCAGTGCTTTTCAGAGTCGTTATCACTCAACACAATTAATTTCTGTAACTCCCAGCGTTATTTAGATCCTAAGCTCAATGCTTAAAAATGGGAGATACAATTAGTGCAATTCCATAGCCTCTCGCTCAACTCTAATGCTATGATGTACTTGTATAAAACACCTAGGGATATAATGGCCAAGGATCTAATGCTCGAGAGCTTATGCTCAACTCTAATGCTATGATGTACTTGTATAAAACACCTAGGAATATAATGGCCAAGGATTCGATGCTCCAGAGCTTATGCTTAACATCAATTTGGAATTTTCCAGGGCTTATGCCCAACACTTCCATAGATCTTAACCTATATAAGAATGAGAAAAGATTCTCTTCATATTGATTTGATAGTTGTGGTTATTTGTAATAAATAATTATAACAAAAAAATAGATAAAAAATAATTAGTAGTTGATGCATGGATAAAGGGCACTTTGTGGTAGACAAAGTGTTGAACTAGTAGAAAAATGCACCAGATCACAACTTGAAACATAGACAACCAAGTGATTTCAACTACACATAAGAACAAACAAGTAACATATTTAATTTGCTAATAACACTTAAGTTGTGGTGTATCAATATTTACCGACTACAAGTTAAGTGGATGTAATAATTAAATATCTTATCATAACAATTAATAACAACTAACAATCTTACCATTACAAGAAATAAGATGAACTGTATTTTAGTAATACTAAATATGTAATAATTAAATATCTTATCATAACAATTAATAACAACTAACAATCTTACCATTACAAGAAATAAGATGAACTATATTTTAGTAATAGTGCAATATATGTTTTATCAATAGCTTTCTCAAATACAAAAGGAGAATATAGACATGATTCTTATTAAATATTTAGTGAACAAATATTTAGCTATGGTAATCTAGTTATTTTTTCATAGATATAGTTTTAAAAAAATTAAATTAAATTCAAAATACAAAGTAGTTAGCTTTTTACTCTATTTAAATAGAATTATTAATTGAAACTTATTTACACTTGTATTGTTAAAAATAAGTGTAATTTTCTTCACTTTTGATCTTGGATGAAGGTTGATATAAATCTTAAATTATACCACATAATTGATATTTATAACTAGTAGCTGATGCATAGATAAGAAACACTTTGTGGTAGATAAGACATTTAGCTCCTAAAATAAAACATTTGATAACAACTTTAAACATAGACAAAAAGATGATTGCAATTATATATAAAAACAAATAATAGATTTAATTTGCTAATAATATTTAAGTTGTAGTCCAACAATATTTACTAAACAAATTAAGTATTTAGATTGAGTAATTAAATTATCATATCATATCCATTCGAAACAACTAAGAATCTTGCCATTAGAAAAGACACTAGAAACTATATTTTAGTAATAGTACAATATATATTAAATCAAGAACTTTCTGAAATACAAAAGCAATACAAACCTTTGTAAGCTTCTCAAATACAAAATTTGTAAGCTTCTAAGCAGAAAATAGCAGGTCATTACGACTCTTATTGTACCTGCCGATGGGCAGTGTACAATCGTATTCGATTTGCATTGACCGGCAATTATTTAAACCTTGAACCCAAAAATTTTGCTTTTATTTCTAAAGTCTACATTAGAGTTTCAAATTTTTATTTTTGCTATTATTTTTTTAGTGTTTATTTTGTATGTTATTGGTTGAAAACTTGAGGGAAAAATACACTACATGCTATAGAGTATTAAATGGGACGGCGGTTGCACTATCTGCCGTGGAATCCTTTGAGAAAAGTATTTAATGCGAATTTAATGAAAATTTACAGGTGGCTTTGTTCCTTGGCCTGTATTCACGTCACCGCCTTCGCCTAGCCTCTTGTGGTTCACCGCCTTCACCTGATCCCCTAGTTGCTTGTCGTTCACCACCTTGAGCTCCAGTCTTTGCCGCCTCCTCCATCTGCATACAACTGTCTTTGCCGCCTCCTCCATCTACATACAACTGCCTGGCATGCAGACGCAATGATGGACTTCATAGGAGAAATGCTGGCATCATAACCATGCCTCATCTTCTCCAGATTTAAACTCCATGTTTTGATTTCCTATTTAAACTCCATATTTTGATTTCCTTCTTCAGCTTCGGCCATTGTTGGATTCTTTGGTAGTTATTGCTGATGCAGAGATGCCCAACAAGAGTTGTGGCTTTGATGAGCATAATATTGTTAAGCCAACACCTTGTTCCTTGCTTCTGTTCCTCTGCTGTTAAATCTCCTCCCCAATCAGCCCATTCCATGTTGGAAAAATGTAATTACACGCAGATCTCTACCTGGCTTCCAACCGACTCTATCAGAGTCTGGATAAGCCACGATCTTGTCTGTCAGTCTGACAAGAAGGAAAAGTCCACATGTAGGCAACGTAATTCAATCGAATTTAATTCAGAAGCTAAGTTGTTAGGTAGATAGTTATTGCAGTGTTTAATGCAAAGTAAGTCGGCTAGTAAGTCGGTTTATGCTGAAGCAATTTTCAGATTGCCTATAAATAGAAGAAGCATTTTGTAATTTAGTTTACAGACGAACACAGGAACACAGACAGAAAAAGATACAGGCAGAGGAACTCAGGGTGAGAAAGTGAAGTTGAAGCTCAAGCTTCTGTGCATGTGATTTAGTCGGAGAGCTGAAGCTCTGTGAACCGACGAGTTTGTAACAGACAAGTTTGCATTACTTTATATTTCCGCATAGTTAATATATGAAATAGTTTGTGGTTGAATTCATGATTATTTGGCCGTTCATATTTCCAGATTTACTTCTGTAAATGTCTTTTACTGTTACTGATAAGTAAAAGAACAAGAACCCATAAAAATCTCACGGCGTGAAAGTTCCAGGTTTTACCGCACTTTGTTCCGCTCAAATATTCCTACATATTTGGGCATATGTTTTTCATAAGTTATTTGGATTTGTAAATGTGGTCATTTTACTTCATCTTACGCACAGGTGAAAAGTATTTGTAAAATCCCTAAGTCTTTAGACTAAGAATCATATTCTATCAATCTAGTCGCATCAAGCACCAAACTTGATCGCAGAGAAGTTGATCGCATCAGGCATCAACTTGATCGCAAAAGAAGTTGATCGCATCAACTTGATCGCAGATAAGTTGATTGCATCAACTTGACCGCCGCATCAACTTGATCGCAGCATCAAGCATCAACTTGAACGCATCAACTTGATCGCACCGCAGATAAGTTGATCGCATCAAACTTGATCGCACATAAATTTGATCGCACCAAATTTGATCGCATCAACTTGGTCGCAGTAAAAAGTTGGTCGCAGTAAAAAGGTGGTCGCAGTAAAAACAGGTTGGAGTTAAAAAGTGAAAATTATTTTCTTTTAAATATTGACTGAGCGCTAAACCCAAGTTTAGTGGGCTCGGTTTTGGCTAACTGGTATCAGAGCAAGGTTATATCAGAGCAAGGTTTATAACAACCCAAGATTTTAGGAAAGAAATCTTGTCTTAAAAAGTGGAAATTAATTTTCTACGGAAAGTTAATTAAAAATTAAAAATGGC
>LPNX011229761.1:284974-301940 GCA_001517045.1 Pseudotsuga menziesii
TCTCAACATAAAAGGGAAGACAAAGACAGGAGCTGCATTCAAGGCAGAAAGTGAAGAAACAGTCGAGATCCTCGACAAGGGAGAAAATTGCAGCGCTAATTTGCAAGCTGCATTTCAGACAGAAGTTCAGGATGAATCCTGGTTGTGGCATTTCAGATTTGGACATCTGAATTTTGGTGGGCTGAAGCTACTTCACACAAAGAATATGGTGAAGGGCTTACCATTGATCGACAGACCAGAGAGGGTTTGTGAAGGCTGCATTTTTGGCAAGCAGCACAGAGAGAGATTTCCAGTTGGAAAGTCCTATAGAGCACGCACACCACTTGAAATTGTGCACTCTGACATCTGTAGTCCAATGCAGACATCATCCATTGGTGACTGCAAATATTTTCTAACCTTTATTGATGACTACTCAAGAAATACATGGGTATATTTCTTGAAACACAAATCTGATGCATTTGGTTATTTTCAGCAGTTCAAGGCACTCGTGGAGAACCAGAGTGGACACCGCATCAAGATCTTAAGGACCGACAGAGGAGGTGAATATATTTCAAAAGAATTCTGAATTTTTGCAAGACCCATGGCATACAGAAACAATTCACTGCACGGTATACACCTCAGTAGAATGGTATTGCCGAAAGAAAGAACAAAACCATCATGGAGATGGCACGCAGCATGTTGGCAGCCAAGCATTTGCCAAATGAGTATTGGGGTCAAGCAGTTGCAACTGCTGTATACATTATGAACCTATGTCCAACAAAGAGTGTGAAGAACAAAGTTCCCCAAGAAGCATGGACAGGTATGAATCATAGTGTTTCACATTTAAAAGTTTTTGGTTGTGTTGCATATGCTCATATTCCAGATGAGCTGAGAAAGAAGCTAGACAAGAAGGGACAGAAATGTATTTTTGTAGGTTATTCAGAAGACACAAAAGCATACAAGTTGTATGACCCCGTCACAAAGAAAGTGATAATCAGTCGGGATGTTTAATTTGTCGAGAACGGATCATGGGATGGAACCGTCGACACAAATGTCAAGATTGTGTCGAACATTGACAATGACGATATGGAAGAGGAAGTGGTTCAAATACCACATGTAAGTCAACCGGTTGGAGCACCGTCGACTCCCATGACACCAAGACATGGTTCAGCACAAGGACCATCGACACAAGTAGCAGCTCAAGCTACACCGACAAGTACACCAAGAGGACAACAGACTCCATCAAGCATTTCGTCTGGGTCAACATCGACAGAACCGATGAAGACAAGAAGTCTGCGAGAGATATCTAAAGCTGGTACACCTAATTCATTCTCTCTATTTGCATTATTTTTCCCTATATATGATCCACTAACATTTGAAGAAGCTGTTGAAGAAGAAGTATGGGCACAAGCCATGGATGAAGAAATAGAATGCATTGAGAAAAACCAGACATGGGAACTGGTTGATGTACCAAAAGACAAAGATGTAATCAGTGTCAAATGGATTTATAAGACAAAGCAAGACGCTGATGGGAATGTGCAAAAGCACAAGGCAAGAATGGTAGCAAGAGGGTTCACACAGCAACCCGGCATCGACTTCAATGAAACGTTTGCACGAGTTGCACGCATGGATACAGTCAGAACAATTTTGGCCATTGCTGCACAAAACAAATGGCATGTTCATCAAATGGATGTCAAGTCGGCATTCTTAAATGGCTATCTAGAAGAGGAAGTATATGTGGAACAGCCACACGGGTATGAAGTTCCAGGTCAAGAGCACAAAGTGTACAGGCTGAAAAAGGCACTCTATGGTTTGAAGCAAGCTCCTAGAGCTTGGTACAGTCGTATTGATTCCTATCTCATTGAAAATGGATTTCATAGAAGTGAAAGTGAACCGACTTTGTACACCAAAGTCGATGAGAAAGGTAAGATGTTAATTGTTTGCCTATATGTAGATGATTTAATATTTACTGGCGATTATGGCATAGCAGATTTTAAAACAGTCATGGAAAGTGAATTTGAAATGACTGATCTGGGGCTTATGAAGTTTTTTCTGGGCATTGAAGTTCAACAGTCTGAGAGTGGTATCTTTATATCACAGTCCAAGTATGCAAGTGAAGTATTAAAAAGGTTTAACATGTCTAACTGCAAGACAGCCCCAACACCAGTGATAACAGGTTTAAAATTGAGTAAGGATGGTGAAGGATCCACTGTAGATCCTACGCTGTTCAAAAGGCTTGTTGGCAGCCTTATGTATTTGACAACAACAAGACCAGACATTATGTATGGTGTAAGTCTGATCTCAAGATTCATGGAGTCACCAAAAGACTCACATTGGCAAGCAGGTAAAAGAATTCTGAGGTATGTAAGTGGCACAAAAGACCTTGGTATTTTGTACTCAACTTCAGAAAATTTTAAACTCATTGGTTACACTGATAGTGACAATGGAGGCAGCATAGATGACAGGAAAAGCACATCTGGATACACATTTCATTTTGGTACAGGTGTTGTTTCATGGGCTTCAAAGAAACAGCCCATAGTAACTCTATCTTCAGCTGAAGCAGAGTATGTTGCAGCAACAAGGGCTGCATGTCAAGCTGTCTGGATGAGGAGAGTCTTAAAAGACTTGTCACAGAACCATCAAGAACCAACAACAATCTTCTGCGACAACAATTCAGCCATAGCATTATCAAAGAATCATGTGTTTCACAAGAGAACCAAGCACATCGACACAAGGTTTCATTTTATAAGAGAGTTGGTGAACGACAAAGAAATTTGTTTGGAATTTTGCAGGTCTGAAGACCAACTTGCTGGCATCTTCACAAAGCCATTGGAAAAGGACATATTCTAGTATCTGCGTAGTTATCTTGGAATGACAAGTTATCCACAGTGAACTCTGTCATAAACAGAGCATGTCTAAGCTCTGAGACATTTTGTAAATTTTATTTTAAAAAATCCCCATCTGCTTATAATTAAGGGGGAGTGTTGGAAAAATGTAATTACACGCAGATCTCTACCTGGCTTCCAACCGACTCTATTAGAGTCTGGATAAGCCACGATCTTGTCTGTCAGTCTGACAAGAAGGAAAAGTCCACATGTAGGCAACGTAATTCAATCGAATTTAATTCAGAAGCTAAGTTGTTAGGTAGATAGTTATTGCAGTGTTTAATGCAAAGTAAGTCGGCTAGTAAGTCGGTTTATGCTGAAGCAATTTTCAGATTGCCTATAAATAGAAGAAGCATTTTGTAATTTAGTTTATAGACGAACACAGGAACACAGACAGAAAAAGATACAGGCAGAGGAACTCAGGGTGAGAAAGTGAAGTTGAAGCTCAAGCTTCTGTGCATGTGATTTAGTCTGAGAGCTGAAGCTCTGTGAACCGACGAGTTTGTAACAGACAAGTTTGTATTACTTTGTATTTCCGCATAGTTAATATATGAAATAGTTTGTGGTTGAATTCATGATTATTTGGCCGTTCATATTTCCAGATTTACTTCTGTAAATATCTTTTACTGTTACTGATACCGCACTTTGTTCTGCTCAAATATTCCTACATATTTGGGCATATGTTTTTCATAAGTTATTTGGATTTGTAAATGTGGTCATTTTACTTCATCTTACGCACAGGTGAAAAGTATTTGTAAAATCCTTAAGTCTTTATCTACTAAGAATCATATTCTATCAATCTAGTCGCATCAAGCACCAAACTTGATCGCAGAGAAGTTGATCGCATCAGGCATCAACTTGATCGCAAAAGAAGTTGATCGCATCAACTTGATCGCAGATAAGTTGATCGCATCAACTTGACCGCCGCATCAACTTGATCGCAGCATCAAGCATCAACTTGAACGCATCAACTTGATCGCACCGCAGATAAGTTGATCGCATCAAACTTGATCGCACATAAATTTGATCGCACCAAATTTGATCGCATCAACTTGGTCGCACCAACTAGCTTGGTCGCAGTAAAAAGTTGGTCGCAGTAAAAAGGTGGTCACAGTAAAAACAGGTTGGAGTTAAAAAGTGAAAATTATTTTCTTTTAAATATTAACTGAGCGCTAAACCCAAGTTTAGTGGGCTCGGTTTTGGCTAACATTCCAGACAGTCCCAACAACATGAAGGCAGAATCCATAACAACACCGGACGGCTGTTCTCGGTCATAACTGAACCCCTCCTCTCCTGTAACAGAATGATGGGTTTTTACAGCTCGCCTTTGCAATACCCGAGACAGAGAATCCTCCAGAAGACCTTGAGGGCAATGAAGGACGAGGGCCAGGTATTCCAGATCCTGAACCAGCTAATGATGGATGCAGAGTCCAGACCCACCCCCAAGGACCATGATGGTCCCCTCCAGATGCAGTAATCATCTCTACAACCACGTGAGTTAATGATCAATGATGCTTTTGCCTACTGTTTTGGGAGTAAGCTAGCCGCTGTGCCCATAGATCAAAACTGAATAAAGTTGGCATAGCTTTTATTACTTTAATTATCTTGAGTCCAACTATATCTCTTAGGTTGTGTCCGTGCCACGCCATAAGCTTCGGTACACTCCTTGCCCTCAGAAGCCCAAGACCTCGCAAGACCTCGGGACCTTATTAAAACCGCACATTCGGTAAAGCTTTTTAGATCGATTTGAAACACCCTAGCTCAAATTACATGGGGCATTCATATATCACGTGGCCTGAAGACAAGGCCTCTAAATCGGCAGGAAGCATCTCATCCAAAAATAAAAATCAATATTTTAGTAGGCCATTCCCCATTTCCTATTATTCTGAAGGAGGAGCTCTTTTGAAAACAAATACACATTTTGAAAGGCAAAATTGTTTCCGAGTTTCAGGTGGCTTTGATTTGCGCGGAGTGTGGAGATGCCAAAGGGAAAAGGGAGGAAGCAGCCCCAAGACACTCAAGTTCCAATTCAAATCAAGTGACTCAGCAAAACTTATAAAGAGTTTGACTAAGCTTAATGCCCTGGAACAAGTTTGCCATTGCTCTTGGCACCTGTGAAACTCTTCTGTGTTTTCATATTCTACCTGCCAACTGCACCTGTGTCGTTAGCACCGGAGAATGCAAAAGATTTGTTCAGCATGCAGAGCTGCTTATAAAGACCACCTCTATAGAATTTTCAAAAGGTTGCATGTTCAAGTAGTTAGTAACAATAAAGCTACGGGAATAGGTTGATCATCGTTCTCGCAGTATGGCTCAGGCATGTCATGGATTGTTACTTGTTGCATGTCACTTGCAACCTCTTCCTGCCAACTGCCTACCTAATGTCCTGGGTAAGTGGCCTATTATTCATGCGGGTAAAGCAACGTGGAAAAGCTTGGTTCTGGTAATTATAACATCTTGCAATTGTGTTTGGGTTCAGATAATTATAACATCTTTCATTGGTGTTTGGGTCCGGCCGAAAGGTATTGGTGGTTATAAAAAATAAGAGGAATAGAACCCTTCATATCATTGACTCTCATGTCAAGTACCGGAAATGCTTTCAACTGGCCCAACTCGACTGGAATGGAACCGTTCATATATACATTGTAACTTAGGTCAATTTCTCGCAATGCTTTCAACGGGCCAAACTCCGGTGGAATTATTCCTTTGAAATAATTATGAGACAGACTCAAAGTAGCCAATGATGAGAGGCTACCAAGGGAAGACGAAACTGTACCATACAAATATCCTTCAGATACAACTAGATCAACATGAAGGTCAATGCCAACAACTCTTCTTGTGTGTGGTGTCTGCAACGAATACCATACCACGAGCAAATATTGAGGGAGTACCCGGTCGTCCAGTTGGAGAGATTTTTCCATGGATCGAATGTGATGGGATTTCTGAATGACAAGAGAGCATCCACCTCCTTTTCATCGTGGTTGTCCATGAATTCACCTTCCTCCACCCCGCGTGCAGAAGCGGGACAAGGTTGAATCCAAGTAATTCTAGCGGAGCGGGCATGTGGTCAGATAAACCGTTTTCCTGAAGACGTGAAAACAAGTATTGGAAAATTACTTCGTGACAAGCGTTGCTGCAAAGGAAGCCATGCACAGAAGAAGCGAAGATACCAGAAAAGATTCATTTCTCGTCTTCCACTACATCTCTCAAACCCTTGTGAGTTGTGTTCTTATACTTCTTTTTAGTTCAGCAGTTCTGTTGAGAAACAAAACATTTTATCAAAAATAGGAAAAGGATAAAATACACATTTCATGCAGGGAAAACAAAGGTTAATAAAACTCTTATGTGTCTTATGCACCTGTTAAGGGTATTACAACAGTCATTTACAAACCACCTATGTTGCTTGTGCATGAACAGGTCTTTGGCTAAATCAACATCTTAAGCAACTGCATAATTTACTGAGTCAATAGCTTAATCAACTTACTAAACGACATAAACAACTGGAACTGATAGAAATATGGCTGGATCTACTTGAACATGACTATTGAGAATGCATCAAGCATTCGATTGAATCCTATACTGCATGCCTATACTTATATCTGTCATTGGTCGCAGCAAACTGGCCATAAAGACATCAAGATGATAACCTGTGTACATATGTGGAAGACGTATAGTATTACCTATCACCAAAGTTCCTTTATTACTCTGCTTATAACAAAATAGACTACTCTGTTTATAACAAAATAGACAAGCTTAGTTAGTTTTTTTAGCCTATACATAAGTCAAGTTTTCATAACCACAATTTTCATGTTTTCATAACCACAATTTCCCTACTCTGTTTAGACAGCTTAGTTAGTTTTTTTAGCCTATACATAAGCACTACATAAGTCATGTTTTCATAACCCTCATAGCTCTGATAACGCTTCCTTAATTCGACTAGCTTCAATGACGCTTCCTTAACCTTGAATCTGCTTCTGCCCTTACAACCCTGCCTCTGTCTTTTAAACCCAGCAGAATCTCGCTCTTTCATGTCCTTAATGGGACACACAAATGCGTATGTCCTTCTCAATAAATTAATGGGTGTTTAGCCAATGGGTTTTTACGAGGAGGACTAATGGATATATTTTATTGGGCTTTTAGCCAATGGGTTTTTACGAGGAGGACTAATGGATATATTTTATTAAGATGGAAATGGGCACTTACCATTCGAGTTAAGGAATAAACGTTAGCCATATAGAGCGATAGCAATGAAATGCCTTCCCATTCGAGTTGTAGTGGTACTTTATAGCTTATCATGTGGGCGTTATATAGGACCAATGCCAATGAAACCCTGGTACATAAGTCATGTTTTCATAACCTCTCTAGCAAAGTGGCAGCATACCTACCAACCTTGGCAGGTATCGGCTGCCACGCAGCACTTGTTTATGATTTATGTAGTTATAGTGACACTAACACTTTACGGCCACATTGAATAATATGGATCGGCCTAAATTGCAACCGCTGCTGTAGACTCCATGCGATGAGATGGCAACCGCTTTACGAATTCAGACACTGCCTCTACTCCGTTTATGTTTGCTATTTTATAAGCAATGGCCGCCTCCTCATTTTCAGAACTTTCTGCACCTGCCAAATCAGAGAGTGTTCTAAAAGATATGAAGGGTTTTTCCAGCCTTTCACATACCTGCAAACTCAGATCGCCCGCCAATAAAAGGTTACGCAAACAGATCATAATTAGGTTAGTGAAAGATTTACACGCATATGGAACATGATTTACTGAATACTTCAAAACTAAGAAATTTGTAACAATGTGATTTACGGAATTACCAATGCTATCGCTGCACTATCCTCATCAATGGCAGTAACATCGAAGGTTTTACGAAGAAATTTTCGATAAGCCACATTGTCTACGTAAATGTTGGCACTGGATCCTCTTTCAACTCTCACAACCTTTGGTGCGTATGAAAGACATGATGATGTTTCATCCAACTCCGCACACGAATCTAACGCTACCTGCGCCACAAATCCCATAAATGAGATACTAATTTCAGACCACAGGGATGACAGACATGGAATGCAGTAAAGGATATAATGGAATTTAAGAGCATGTACCTCTATTATATCCTCGGTAACTGCATAGTAGCTGTCAGAAACGTTTACCCAAAACACATATTCAACAGCCTCCGGAGTTGTGTAAACCTCTTCCGATTGAAACCATATTCTCTAGAGATCATTATCCACCGTCGACTCACTTTTATAATCTGCATATGTGAGGCTCGCAACTCCCAGCTCCTTTTCTTCTCCATTTCTCTGTGATTGCATTTACCAGCAAACACAGATCTTTAAATTCCGCTTGAAAACAATCTAATAAAATGAATATATGGAAATTGAGCACCGTACATCTGAGGTTATTAACAAAAATTGAGAAAAAGAATAACCTGCCATTCCCATAGGCCAATATGTGCCCATTGCCGGGGAACGACAATGTCTCCTCGGTTGAGATTGGAGTCTGCACCTCCAGCTTTCCCATAGTGTACAACTTTGAGACCACGGAAATGCGCGAGCATTAACTCAGCGGTGGTCCCTGCATTCAACTTCATTGCAATGATAATTTTAGCATATAAGTATTGTTCTCACAAATTAACTGAATTGTCTGAGTTCCATGGAAGAATATACATAAATCTCAACCAATCTTTAATAGCGATATAAATAAACCTTGAAACCTATCTAAATTAGGCTTTCATATACACAGTCAAGATGACATATTGAAAATAGTGTGTACGATCCATGGCGAGATTGAAAGCCCAGATTTACATGGGTGTGGATTCCTTTCGACTGTTGGGAAGAGGTTTACTCACCATTCCCGTTCCAGCAGAAACCATAACCACAATATGACCCGCAAAGTATCTGACGTAAAACCTCCTACCCGCAAGCATGTAACATACATGGCATTTTCAGATTAATTTCATGAAAGTGATGATAAAATAAAAGTTGGAAAACAAAAATTATAATAATAAGATCACGACATATAACCAGAGATGTCGATGTGAGATAAGGTGTTGAGAAATGGAGAATGCGTGGATGACTGGAAAGACTTTCAGTTGAGAGTCGCTCTCAACGATCACTCCCACAGAGGGGAAAATCGAATTGATCCGCTGGATCTGGCGAGAGAGGTCGTGGCCCTCACACAGAGAATGAGCGTCGGATGCAAAGGCCATCACCATCAACAGAAGAATGCAGGTATTCAAGAAGCTCACAGAAGCCATTGCAACTGAACAACAATACAGATACTTCTATTTCTCTCTTTTTGTGGGTTGGAATGAATGGGTTGCGTAGGTATTTATAGCGAAGGATGAGCGCCTGGGATTTTTTTTTCTTCTTCTTCTTAATTTTCGTGTTCCGCGTGGGTTTTGTAATGAACATCTGTCTCTCGACTGCACTCCGAGGAAAAGTTAATAGGCAAATTTAAAATGGGTTGTCGACATATCCACTGTGTTGGATCGATCTCGATTCGCAGCAAATAGCTCGAAGCTCTTAGCAAATTTTCATTTCATATGAAAATTGAAAGTAATAATTCACCTCTAGCAAATTTTCATTTCATATGAAAATTGAAAGTAATAATTCACATCAACTTTTTCCGAATTGCTTGGGGTACCTGCCGCAGTCTAACCAGTAAATCCATATCCGAAATATACTTATTTCACATCAATTTAGATATTTGTGAAAAACGTGCTACAATTGCGATTGATAGTTTACCTGCCTTCCTTATGTTTTGTCGAGCACTCCGCCACACTCGACGTTTGTTAGTTGTAAGAGCTTCCAGATTGCATAGCCAAATCGTAAGCTCATGACTGAACTGCTTCAGTGCATGGAGCCATCAACGGTGAATACACAGATGATAAATATAAATGAGTAATATATAGTGTAATGAAAGTTTTTTAGAATCATGAGCTGATATAATTTTGATCTAAGCAAAAACTTTTTCTTTTTATTCATATTTATATATTGAATTGAGCTTATTACTTTCTGATTGGACAAAAACATTTTCTTTTAATTCATATTTATATATTGAATTGAATTATTACTTTCTGATCATTATTGTTTTTGTTTTTATTATGGTAAGCTATCAAATGGAAAGCTTATTGGACTGTGAGTGGTTTCACTGCAATGAAGGTCAACTTGGCAAGCTATAATGAAGACTTCCAAGGAAGTCTCTCCTGCTGAATAATGAAGTTTAATTTTTTCAACTATCACTAATTGTATTATCATATGTTAAGTAAACTATTTTTTATTTTTTTGAAAATTGTTAATTATGAATTTTGAACTAGGTTCATAGAATCAAACACTTGCCTTTCCAGTTCATAGATTGATAGTCCACTCCAAAATTCTAAAATATAAATGCCTATGACAACAAAGTTTTTGACTTATACTATTTGACTTATACTATTAATAGATTAAAGGTTTTGTAAATTAATTTAATTTGTTATTATATATTTCTTACATTTAAAATATAAATTACAATTCTATCTCAAATTATTATATATTTCTTACATTTAAAATATAAATTACAATTCTATCTTTAACTTTTATTTATAAATTAATAAAAAAATAAAACAAAAATAATTATTTATTTTTCTATTTTAACTTTTATTTATAAATTAATAAAAAAAATCAAACAAAAATAATTATTTATTTTAATTAATAATAATTAAATATTTTAAACCAAGACAAATATATGTGTTAATAAATTCTTGAAGAACCAAGTCTTTCTTCATATAATTTTTACATTTAAAATATAAATTACAATTCTATCTCTAACTTTTATTCATAAATTAATAAAAAAAATAAAACAAAAATAATTATTTATTTTAATTAATAATAATTAAATATTTTAAAAACCAAGACAAATATGTGTTAATAAATTCTTGAAGAACCAAGTCTTTCAAAGAAGGAATTATGTTTTACATTTCAAATCCAAAGAAAAAAAATATGCTCCACACAAAAATATTAAATAAAATCAAATTAAAAAAAACTAGCTTCTTATTATGATAATAAACACTTAAACACTCATAAGGCAAAAACTTTTATTCCATTTTTCTCTTTTAAGTACCCTATTGCATTATTGGATTCACCCATCCCATTATTCCATATATTCTCTATCCTTTCAAACTTATTGAATCCATTTCAAATCCAAAGACTCTAGCATATTCTTTGAAAAAAATATGCTCCACACAAAAATAATAAATAAAATCAAATTAAAAAAAACTAGTTTATTATTATGATAAAAAAACACTTAAAACTCATAAGACAAAAACTTTTATTCCATTTTTCTCTTTTAAGTACCTATTGCATTATTGGATTCACCTATCCCATTATTCCATATATTCTCTATCCTTTCAAACTTATTGAATAGAGACTACAAAATCATGAAGGAATCTAAGCAGGGTGACTTATCTTCCGTGTTTCTACCTATGATCTTTGGTAGTAGTCAAATAAAAAAAAAAAAAAAAATTTATATGACCACTTTAACCATGCTCACTTGACACAATAACCATTATGTAAACATGACATATAAGGTTCATAATCTCGTTATGACTATAAATGCTTGAGCTTAACCTGTTTTCCATAATCAAAACTTCAAACATAATAAAGAGAGAAAATTATCATGAAAAAAAAATTAAATTATTACATTCCAAGTAAACAAAATTTGGATAAGCCAAAAAATTATTAATTTAACTGCTAATATGTTAGATTTACATGTTTTATCTTTAATGAAGCTTCATTAAAGACAATGAACGGTTACTTCTTAGGATGAATAGTTGCTTCTTCAAAGCTAAAATAAAATAAAGAATTTGTCATACTTCTTTTATGAATATATTATAATGTTTTATATCCATTAGTGTGTTATTCTTAAATATTGAATGCTCACCTCTCATCATATTATTGTGTATTATCTATACATAATTAAATAAACTTGATATAGTTACCGATTTTCCAATATATGGTTATTACCTCAATTCCTAGAAAATATAAACTAAAAACTTCTCTCGAGATTATTTAAGACTACATGGTCTTATACATTACAAAACTTTTCACGTATATGTCGACAAAACTTTTTTGTCATAAACTATTCAAGGTAACATGGTTTTTTGAATTTTGAATTACCAACCACATCAATATTACATGTCAAAACATCGTTTTTCCATTCATGACTATCCACTTTATAATTTATGTGTAGGATCTCCTTTGGACGCGGTTGAATTGCATTTGTTTGGATTGCTTTTGGATGGTTAAATGTCAATATGCCCAACAGCTCATTTGGACCTATTTGATTTGCATTTGTTTGGATTCCTTTTGGATGGTGAAATGTCGTGCATTTGTTTGGATTCCTTTTCGGTGGTGAAATGGTTCAATAATATTCAAAACATCTCAATAATTTTTTTTTGAGTTTGAACATCTTAATAAATAAAAAATTGAGTTTAAATGTAGTGAAAACTTTAAAAAAAATATTGTACTATTAATTATTGTAAGCTATTTTTAAAATAAGACATACTTTTGTAATATGATTTTATTTCATATTAATACTTTTTAAATGTTGCTCTTTGGCACTAGAATGACTTCTAGTACTTATATGATGGAATGTTTTATTTTAGATTTGGTTTTCAAACTTTTTCTTTGCAAAGGGACTGCATAATTCTCTAATTACTTAAGATCTAAAGAATAATAGGTTATACTTTACCAAAAGTGTGGCTAGGTAAAGAGGACCATTCTAATTTATAAAATGTTTAAAAAAATTGGTAGAAATGATCGTTTAATACTAAAAATAAAATAAAAAACCAAACAACAATGAAATATTAAACACATCCTCTCCAAAGATATGGCTGAGATGTCCAACAAAATGTTCCCAATAAAATATCCCTGAGATGTCCAACAAAATGTTCCCAATAAAATATCCCTTGCATAATATAGATATCCACATTCTCCATGCACAGAGTTCAACCCCCTTTCTATCATGAAAGTAAGGTAGAAAGAGTTTCATAAGTTCATGACCAATGGTGTGAGAAGATACATTGAACAATAGATTCATAGAATACTATAATTCGCTAAAGGAAATAATGAAAAGGATTTAGTACATTATAACATTGATAGATGTTAAAATTCATCAATTATTAAGGAGTTAATGTCGTGTCATATAATGATATAAAAGTTCAAAAGAGTACACAAGGAATAAAACTTTCTTCATAACTTTACAAATAAACCTTATGGAAAACAAGCTACCAATGCAATGAGAATTACTAGACAATTATGGGCCTAATGTACCATTATTCTACCCCCAAAAGTGTATTTATGTTTTCTCTGCACTCTTTCAAACCCCCTTCCTTGAAAGGAAGCATAAAGACTCCTTTATTGTGAATCCTTACCTTATGAAAGCGCCTAAGAGTAGTAGGTAGAACTCTTTTTATGAGTGGAATATATCTTGCATACAAGAAGCACTTGATAATGAATCACATGTAATGAGATAATATCCAATGGGAGTAGTCTATTTGTTCTGTGTTTTGGACTTTACGGTGGGTTTTTGTCGAAATCCGATAATTTGTTTTTGGTAAAATACAAATTTAGAAGCGTTTAAATTGTGTTTTTCAATCCATGAATAGATTCAACACCCTAGATGTACCCCATGGCCCCCAAATTATACAATTTTGCATAGCTAATATATGTAATTCTAAGATTTTTTAAAGATTTCCAACTAAACTCCGAACAAAATAAGGTGGAAAATATGCTAAAAAAAGGTTGAAAATATAGAATTTGTAGACTACACTTTATCCCATGTATAAACAAGTAAGATATATACACCCAATTGAAGGTGAATTTCTTGATATTACTAACAATATATAACTAAAAAAAAAATGAATAGTAAATATATTGCTTATTGAAACATCCTTAAAGATCCTTAAAATAAACAACATAAAAAAACAATACAATTTTTAAAATAAAGAACATAAAAAATCAATGGAATTTTGCTTATGATTTTATGAATTATACAATGTCTTAAACAAACATTAATTAGAAAATATTAATAATTAGAAAACTACAAAAAAAACACTACACAACGTATAAATAATTAAAACACTTTCATCATCTCATATTATAAGGGTACGAGGCCTTTTTCTCTTCATAATTTGGATAGCAGGAAGACTACCTTCTCTCGGTTGTGTACTAATCTATTTTTATTAACAAACTAGACCTTTAGCACATAGCATACTAGCCTTCCAATAGTTTGGATAGCAGGAGGGATATTTTCTCTCAAGTGTGTACCAATCAATAATAAACTTGACCTTTAGAACGTAACATAATACTAATATTGTTACCAGTTTAGTGCAACATTTTGCTTCAATATTCTTAGCTAAAACAATATGGAATGTGCAAATATAATGGAACAAGATAGCAAATTGATACCGCAAGAAAAAGAACCATCGTAAGTTGGTCCTTATTGGTTATGTTTATTATAATTCACGAGGTCCAGCAAAGCTATGATTTAAGACTATTACATATTTCCGTGTGAAATAATTTTTTATTTTATGGATAGATAATGGATTATTTTTGTAATGTACCCTATGTTATAGTAGACTTAAAACACACTAATAAAAAAAATGTTACATGCATAATGCTTATATGCATTCTTATAACAAATGCACAACAATGCATAATAAATATATAATACACATAAATACTTTAGGGAAGCTTAGAATGTTCTATAAGATACATATTAGAAAACATTCATACAAAATAGTTTTATGCAAACTTTTGTCACACATTTTAACATATATAAATTTGCACAATTTTTGATATAAAATATAATGGACCAAAATAAACTATGTCTTTAAAGGCCACATTCTCAACTTTTCTTTATAAATTCTTTCCTAAGAACTATGACATTTTGTAAAAACTATGCAATAAGTACTATTAGACACTAACTTAAGGACTGTGCAGTAAGATTCACAAAAAATGGAACAAATTCAGCCTATGGTTTTTAAATACAAAATATCATTCAATGCAAGGCGTAGTAAACAAGCCTTAGCACATGGTAATTGTAAGTAAAACAAGCAAATTCCACATGTGTTTTTCAAAACAATAATACCATTCAATGCAAGGCACCACAAGCAAACCTTAACACATGATAATTGTTTACAATAGGTAAAGCCCATTTTCCACATAAATATTTAAACTTCTTTGAATAATTATTTCTAACATTTCATTTAACTCTTTAGGAATGATTTTCTCTCATTTATATGGAAAATAAAATTTTAAACTCTTCCACATATTTTAACAACAATTCCATTTACAAATCGGTAAACTAGCAATTACTATAGGAAATTGCAATGATAAATAACTATTTACAAATAAGCATACATATCTTTCTCGCAATTATAAATTTTGACAAACACACAACTGAGTTAAAACTTACTTGTACCCATTCCATATACAAGAATTCAACCAATCATGGCATGAACTCATTCTTTAAATACCATTTCAGAAATTTAAAAATGAAACCATATAAGTTTTTACCATTCATCAATGAAACAGTATTGAGAAATTAAACAGCATTTATGTGAATGAAAACTTATCTAGAAAAAGCTTGAAATGGGCAACTGGTTGTGTGTTAAGCATGCTCCACCAAACCTTAGGCATTTTTTATGATGAATCTCTTAGCAAAACACCACCCTCGAGCTAAAACTCATGCATTCACCAGGCATACATCACAATAGTCCCATAATTTCTAAAGTTTACACTTTGACAAACAAGAAGTTGGCTTAACTCCAATTTCATGTCAAACAGTGCATTTTGCTTCTTCAATTTCATTTTGACAAGGTAATGAGATACATCAATGCCTTTTTTTCTCATAAATTCATCAAGTTAGATGCCTACACCATTTTCTATTTCACTAGAATGACCAAAGGAAACAATGGACACAATTTCAACAATACCATCCTCATAATTGTTTTTCAGACTCAACGTTCAACACCATGTTTTTCTTCTATAGAGCAAAATTTCCCTTTCTTTCCTCAGTCCAACCAACAATTCTCTCTTCTCCCCCTCTAGCCAACGTAGTAATTCCTTCATACAGGAATGGAGCCCAATTTCATTTTGCATGCATTAGTTTAATGCATAGAAATTTTGATCCATGTCGGCTCTCCATGAAACCCATGTTTTCCCTTCTATTATTTTTGTTTTTTATTTTTAAATAAAAACATATAATCTCTCTCCTTAATCCCACTCAATCCCACTTAAATCATAATCATGATTTAAAACAAGTTTTAAGTTAATTAAATGGGATTAAGATTTAATCATGACTTATTATATTTTAGGGATTTTAAGGATATAAAATGGTCATATCATAGTTTTCTCCTATGACACTTTCAATTCCCCTACCATCTCTGGTGAATACATGAGATCTATTCAACATACCGCCTCAACACAATCAATTGTGGATTTTAATATTAATAATTACAAAAATACAATATGTTCATCCTTGCAACCATTCATAACAGTAATTAGATAATGGCATCATCAGACTAGAGGTTTCAAACTAGGGGTGTTATATTTCCCTCCCCCTTAAGGTCTACATTGTCCTTGGTGTTCTAATGCTTATAGACACATACAATATTCACATAAATTTTTCAAAACTCAGCAAGGTTATCCTCACATTTAAGCTTTCAACTTCTTTGTTCAAAGATGAATTAGGTTCACCAAACTATGACATACTTCATCAAATTTTTTCTGTTGATGATAATCAATATCTTCTCCACTCGTCTTTAATGTTTAAGAAAGTAGCAACCAATTTCCAAATGAAAACGTTCATCTGCAATCAATCACCATGAATTCATTAGGCCAACATTCTGAAAATTCAACCATTTTATCTACATAATTAACCAAGAGTTTCATGCTTTGCTTTGAATTATTTCACACATCTTATGCCTAACTCAACACATGCATATAAATGCCTCCCATTAGAGGAAATTTGAGGTCTAAAATGGGCCTCCTAAGGAAAATGATAAAATAATAGTTAAAATAATAAAATAATAGTTATTAATTTTGGAGGAAGA
>LPNX011229761.1:302091-317793 GCA_001517045.1 Pseudotsuga menziesii
TATCTCCGTTTCTCTTAAAAAAATTAACTATTTCAGCATCTATTATTTATTTCAAACAAATGATTAACACAACCAATTTCTAGTTGTAAGATGCATTTCAACAACTTTCTCTTTATAGAAATAAATAATATGGTGAAAAGAGAAGAGTAAGAGTTTCACCCTCTTAGTCTTGTCCTAGTGTAGAACTCCACAATTGTGGCTTTCCTACTCATTTGTATCTTTCTCTTTGAAACGCAGGTGCTCAACTTTCCTAGTCATCATTTCAGCTAAGGCATCTGAAGTCTATCCAAAGGATTGTTGGCCTTAACGTTTTGACATAATTTTGGAAACAATTTTCGTGTGAACAGAGATGAGGCAAAGTGGTCCGTGAAAGTAAGACAAGCTCCGACAAAACAGTAGTAAAATAAGGAAAGTGGGCGTTTTGACGATGTCAACGGTAGAGTTAGTTAGGAGTAAGTTGAATTTTGTGTGCACTTATAATTATGAGTCTAAGTAGTGGGTGAGGGGGTATGGCTATAAATAAGGCCTATATATATGTAATGGGTTGGGAATTTCGGGTTTCGCTAGTGAATTAGTTAAGGTGGTGATCAAGTACGTAAAGTTTTGAGTCAAAGTCATTTTTGTTTGAAGAAGTTACGAGGTTATTGTATGACGGAGTCGCATGAGAGGGTACTGATCTGCAAGCTTCATGCATAGATTTGTTGTAAAGAGAAGAAGAAAGTTTGCAGGTTGTGTGCGCATACATGAAGTGCTAATTTGTTACAACTCATGAACAAGAATAGTGCTTTCGTGGTTTTCTCCTATCTTGGGTTTCCACATAAAATCCTAGTGTTCATTGTGTGCAATTGATGATTGTGTGTGTGCAATGTTTCAATTTACTCTGCATAAAGTGGGTTAACTGGTGTGGATTGTTATTGAATATGAATGATTAAAAACTATTGTGCAGTTAATTAATACATTTGTAATGCTCTATGTGCTTATGTTATGTGGAATATGAATGATATGTCAAAGCTCTGTGATGTTAAAAGTAGAGATCTAGGTCACTCCCCATCTCTTCTACAGAAGCTTCATTCTTGAAGCTCCCATAGTTACCTCAGGTGAGATTTCACCTACTTTGCAGATGATGTTGAAAGGGTCGACTTCTTTGGGTTTGTTGGTGTGTAATTAGGTGAATCTACATCGAAGTAGATTTGCACTAACAAATGGTACCATTGTCGAGACCAAGATCTACGTCAAAAGGGAATGTGACATCCATTTAAGCTAGAGATCAAGGCATGAACATACTAGAAGCTAAGGGAATTTGCTTAAGAACATAATATAGATCTGCGACTTAATTGGCAAGAGTGGTTAGATAAGTATGGTTTCTCATATATTCATGAGATTTTCTGTGTTGAGCTCCCTACTATATTTACTGACTGGTTGTCAAGGTTAACATTCCAAAAGAGGTGTTTTCAAGGGGGTGAGCCTAGAATTTGGAAACTTGAGCTAGTCCAAACCGTTAAAGGTGTTAATAACAAGATATCTCGTATTGTTGATAACTGGTTGGATAGTATATTGTAGGGGTTTTATTGAGTTTATTGTAGACACTAGAAATTCTTACAACGCGGTAAAAAGAGAGTTTTTAAAGGATAACGAGGTAAGTATATGAAGTCTTTAAACTTGTGGATTAAAATGTTGCTTTGTAAAAAAGGGATTATGAGGATGAATTCTAAGGAGTAAACTATTTGTGCGTTGTAGAATGGGGTGTTGACTAGAGGATGGTTTGGGAAGAATGTTGAAAGGGACTTAATTGAGATGACAAGGGGAGAAGAGATCAATATAGATGATAAATGTGGCTTTCTACAAAGTGGGAGAATATTTTGGTCAAATAAGAGGAGGATTGTGATGAGGAGAGAGGGTTGTAGTGTGACTAAACGACGGGACTGCAAACCAGTGCAACATCTAGAAGAAGAATCATATGATAAAAAAAAGGACACGAAGGAATATTACCATCTCATCTTAGAATAAGAACTTGCATATTCATCTTAAACTAGAGGTTGTGACATACCCATGACCTTGCGTGCAATTTAGAAGATGAGGTAAGAGATACTAATTCACCACAATCTTTAGAAGTAACTCACAATAGTGGTAGTAGTGAGAATATTGCTTTGACTTGTAGTAAGCTTTCAAGTGTCAGTCTCTTAGTATCAAGTCAGTCAGTACCCCCTGGAAATAAAATGGCTAGGGTTGATATGAAGTTACCTATTTTTCATGGGATTGGGTCGAAAGATCCATAACAACACTAGTTTTTATGTGAAGTTGTATTGACCATAATGAAAGTGCAAGATGAAAATGTGAAGAGAGTACACTTAGTCATGATATTTTGAGGCTGTGCTTCGGATTGGCTCATGAGTTTTTCTAATGTACCCGCCATAAGAATGCATAAAACGTTAACAAATATTAACATTGCGTTAACAAATTAATTCCATAAGACAAATTTCGAAGAAGACCGAGAACAGAGATTATTTTCAGTATTTGGTCAAGAGGAAAGATCAACCATCTGAAGATGCAGCATGGATGACTGAACCAGAGATTGCCGAGTACAATGTAGACCCTAAAGGACTAATGAAGAATTATTTTCTTCCCTCGGTGTAAAATGCGGGAGCATCGAGTTAAAGTCATATGTTTTCTGATTGAGCGGGAAATGTTATTTTCTGCTTCCATGTCATATTTTCTAGAAGATAGGGTTAGTTGTTAATGACTTGTAATTTGTTTTCTAGATAGGGTTTGTTTGATTGTAATAATGGCAAGTCGCCACAGATACCCTCGAATCTTGCAAAAGGTTGCTCGAGGATAGGATAGTTGTAGATTTACTTTCTTAGGAAATTCAGATCTTGTTGTCTTGGATCTGACAGGTTTAATGGAGTTTTATTTAATGTAATAGGATCTAAATGTGTAGTGAGTGAGATATGGATGCATATATGCATAAGTGAGTGAGTGTGTGTGTGAATGAATGTACACATTGAATGGTTTATTGAATGAAGAATATAGTTCAACACTCTGTACATATGCGATTATCTGATGTCTTCTTTTCAATAACCAGAAATATGTTTAATTCTTTGTGTATATGAGTCTTTATTATTGATAGAAATGTTTATAGATTTCATAAAGACAAAGATGTATTCATGTGAGTGCAACAAGAACGAATTGATCGTTTCTGTGATCAATTTGTTTGAAATTGTCCGAGTTAAAATATGTAATTTCGACAGATCTACGATCGTAGATGAATTCCGCAAAAGAAAAGTGTACGAGAATGAAGTTCCACACTTGATTAGACATCAACGACCAGGAAACGTTCCGCAAAAGATCGACAGTTCTTAGGAGTTGCGGGAAGAGACTTGAGGGAGAAAAATTGCAGAAGCCCATTTTGGGGAAAAGTGCAAAGGTGTATCAGCAATCTAATTGCGGAAAGGACTGTTGCGGCTACAAGATTGTGGAAGTCAAGTTTTTGAAGATCGAGAGATGCATTCCCGCAATCCGCAATTGCAGAAGGGATCTTGCAGAAAGGCAATTGGGAAAAGGAAATTGGGAAAGGACTCGATTGCGAAGATTGAGTTGCAGAACCAAGCTTGCAGAAAGCTGGTTGCGGAAGCAGAGTTGCGAATCTAGCTTGTGGAAGAAGGTTTTAATCAGCATTTTACTCTGATTAAGAGGACTTCAGGTCTACTAGCTCTTAACTGCCATCAGTCAACCTTGATCTCTAAAATTGTTATCAATTTTTAATAATCTAAGATATGTATATGTAAAGATATGATTTTCTTTAATCTTAACTTAAAAGACAAATAATAGAATAGCATAAAATAGTAAGATAATATGGTATGTACTGTTTTCTTGACAGCAAGATCAATAGCAAAATGAGATGTTTGGTTACTTTGTATTATTACAAAAAATTAGGAACAAAATTTATTACACTATCAAGGGATGGTTACCTTGAAACGCCTCTTTAAAATGGACTATCGGAGTCTATAAGCTCGACCTGCTCCCTCGGGGAAGGGCGGATTTCAATCCTGTAACTTGGGTGATGTAGGCAATCCATTGGAAGTATTCATAGGTGAATCCTATACCGAGCAGGAAGTAATAGACTTACCCAAAACTATTAATTTGGGTTTCGAAGTTTATTATGATGATGTATTATAGTTCAAAGACGTAAATCAATAAGTAAAATGTAGGACATTAGCTTCTAGTCTAATTGCAAAGTGGACAAACCAATTGAAGCAAGCGATAATGTTGGATTTTTTTCCTTTGTCCCAGCTATTAGATTTGTATTAGTTATTACAATGATGCTATACACTGGAATAGAAAATAACTTTCAACCCAAAAAATAAGAGATAAAATTGAAATATATATAATATATCTATATATATACACCAAGCAATAATAATGCTAAAATGGTCCATTTTTCCGAGATCGTTTGCAATATGGCCAGCCTTGAGATGCATCTGACCGATGCTAGCTGACATTGGCAATTTGTTACTCGGTCAACCAAAATACCATTGATCCTTCAGACATAAGAAACGGTCTAGCATTTCCTACGCCTAGTCTTTAATGTATTACAGCTTAATGCCTCTATAAGTTTGAATTTTCAAAGAAAGGACCCTTAAACTGTATTCTTATTAAATCGCCAGACATATTTTGACAATATGCTTCCATGTTAGAAAATAAAAAGAAGTCCACCTGCAAAAGCCAATTTTGGCAGGACTAAAACAAGATTCAATGTATCCTCTTCCCAGTTGATTTTTCATTTTACAAATTTGTCATCTACAAATTCATAATTCTAGATGCCAATCTCTTTTCATGCAAATAAATGGCCAATAAACCATTTAACTAGAGATTCCATTGCCTTTGGCACAAATCTTGTGCTCTGCACTCAAATTTCAATTGTCTTGATACAAAATATTCCAGAATGTTCTTTTGATATCATACCATTGTCACAGTCCATGGAAGAACCAAACAAAACTGAATCATTCTACCTTTTAATGCCGCCCATTTTGCATGCCCAAATCAATTTTTTTTCACCTCCGAAAACTACCAGATGTAAAATTCACCTTACTTCAGCATAAGTGGCATCCTCGTTAAGATATACACAGACAAAAAGGCAGTAGCCCGCGCCTTGACATGAAACCAAGAATAACTTCCCAGGACGGTTTCTTTGAAGATGCAGCATTTCCAATGCTCTGGATGGAAAATATGCTAAAACGTGAAAAAATAGAATTAGCGATTTGCTTTCTGCATCTTGAATCTTGAAACAGGTCTGGATGGCTTTAAGACTGCTGACTGTTGAGATCATAGATAAATTTCAAAATTGTCAATACCATATGTCTTCCAAAATATGAAATATTACAACTCTGAGACTTGAGTTTTGATAGTTGTGGTTGACAAAAATAATCACCTGAGAAGTGTCTGATCCTTTCACCTCACTTGTGCCATGCTCTACAATAAGACCTGTAAAAGCCTGACAAAATATAACAAATATTGTTAGCAGTATTTCACTGTTTCAGACATATTTATAATTAGTTGAAGGCATGAAGCATATACTTCTATACTATGATAATTTTTATTTGGTATTCAACTTCCATTAAGGCATTAACTCTCAGGAATTATTGTTATCAACACACATTTTCAACCACAAAACTCAATAGTGATCATAATCATGGACACCATGCTCTGGTAGCAACTATGAAGAGAAGAAGTAAACTCAATACATGCCTTCCGTGAATTAGCTTTCCCTTCACTCTCATGTTGGACAGAAGCATCCTTCAAAGCCTGCAACCAAAGATCATGCAACCTATTTGTGTTGGCACATATAAATTCATTAGAATAAAAAGCATGTAAAAGGACATGAAACAAAAGCTTCCTGCATCAGTTTCCGATCATTTCGTAATCCTATACAAAAACATCTCATAAAAAAAATTCTAGCATTAAAGAATCTTTACGAGTTTAACTCATCCCTTCTATTTTTCCCTTGTTATCTTCCTGTATTGTGATTAGCCTAGATTTGTTACTTTTTTAGAAGATGCAGGAGGCACTCCTTATTTTTGTTATTCATATCAACAATACTCTTCTCTTCAGTCCCATAGACCTTTCTTTGGACATGAGTAGACATTCCTACAAATCAATTTTTCTAACAGCATAAGTCTATTCATCCCTTTGCATTGCTTGCCAAGTTTAGCCAATATAAGAGAGCTTTGGTATATTAGAGTTTATGTTTTAATATGGGTTTAAACGTTTATTATAATCTACTATAATGTATTATATCGTAGCTTAGTACGGTTGCCTTGGGAGTTTTAATAAAGTAGCTTGGTGATTTTAATTAAATCACATGCCCTTTTGGTTAAGTATGGTGGTTGTCACCAACTTACGTCTCTGTCATAAAACATACCACATATGATGTGGCATTGATTATTATATCAAGTATCCCTGCTGTCTCTGCAATTTTTCTCTGTAGGTGTATGTGCAAACTTTATATGGAAATGAGGGAGATCAACTTAGAAGGGAATCAAGGATTTAAATTGATTAAATGTGGCATGTATTGGCGCAAACATGCCACCTAACAAAGATGAAAATAGAAGCCCGTGTTACAGGCCAAGCACAGTAAGTTAAATGGTTATAACTTATAAAGTAGGAAAAGTTGGAAAGATAAACAAAGACATGAACCGAAAGAAAAAAGACCAAGTAACATAAGACTAACTTCAGTGAATCCTAGATGAAAGTTAATGTAATAAGGGTCACAATCAATGCCTAAACAACCAAACCTAGTGTTTGCATGTCAGTGTGTTTAATAAATGTCAGAAATTATAATTAGGTAGTTTAACTCTCTGCTGCGGGGGAGTTCCCCCTACCCCCACGCTCCCACTCCTGAAGCTCAATCCCTTCAAAAGGTCACTCCCAAAACACTCCCAGTTTTGAGAGCGTGATCCTGAGATGCTCCCTACCTCTCCTATACTAAAAGCTCCTATACTAGGTTGATCATTTGATGACAATGTTATGGTACCTCCCTTTTTTGCCAAGCTCCTATAAAAGTTGTTATGGTTGATCATTTGATGACAGTGTTATAAGTTATGACTACTAGATGATTGATGTTATATGGTTTAATCCATGTTTTCTATAACTAATTTGTGAATGGTTATATCCTTAAAGAAATCCGGTTAATAGCTTTAGTTTAACTATTCACTTTCAGATTATTACTCAGCAAACATGTTGCACATCTGAAAAATTAAACACTGTCACACACTATCTAAGCTAACCAATACAAAGAAAACCACAACACAAGATGTACCCTAGAAACCCCAATATGGGGAAAACCAGCAAATAGTTTGTCTTTATTCCAGATTTGTTATTCAGCATTTACAACATCAACCCTCCGGATCTGACCCACCGGATCTCAAACTCTTTCCCTGTTGCAACTATGCCCAAACCTTTAGCAATGAAGAACAAACCAAGCTTGAGTGACTCTCTCACTCCAAAGCCTCTGAGAAACTCCCTCCCTCTCTTAGATCTGATCACTCACTAATCCCTGACCAACACAAGAGATGAGTCTCACTCTTGCAATCTGTGGTACCTTACAACTCTCAATAGACTCTTTTATAACATCACTTTATGTCAATACAATGGGAAATACCATGGGGCACCCAGTACCATGGACCCTCTAATACCATTGAAAATAAAGAATTACAAAAGAACTATTACAAGTATGTCTAGAGAATTTCATTGAGCCCCTTCTAGGTTGCTAGACACCCCCAACGTAGATGTACATGTCGAGCTACCAAAAACTAGCATTCCCTCTTAGCAAGGAAGGCACTTCTGGAGAAGCATCTGCTAGGATAAAACACATCCTCGACTGCTAAATCTACTCCCTCTGAACTGGAAGATCCTCTTGCTACAAAGAGTATCTTCCTAGACTCCTAAAACTTCATAGTCCCTTTCCCATGTCCTTCTATTGCTGCCCAAGGGCTTTTATGGACTTCCTGATGCTGCTTAGACCCTCTTGGGTCTGCCCACATCCCTAGGCCAAATGCATGCAACTACCCTGGGCCTAATGCCTACGACTACCCTGGGTTGCCCGGTGTTGTCCGCCGATTGCACACCAGCATCAAAAATCTTCCGAAAGCTGTCTGCTCACTTGTGAAAGTGGGAGAGGTGTGACCTTGGGGGCAAGCACAGAGCCAGGTATTGTCACCTACTCTTAGCTCCTCCGTTTAGGCTAACTCCTAACGAAGCCAAGCGGGGTAGTCCCTAACAAAGAGTTTTCTATGGCTCAATGTGTTTAAGTTAAGTTTTAATGTTCAAATGATACGGATGGGTGTTGTTTAGGAGTTATTATGATGAAAGATGATTATAATTATGAAAATTTGAACACAAGACAAAGGCAATCCACGTTGTTGCACTGGATTAGAAGATGAACAATATATCAAGAACTTGTAAAAATAAAAGTGCATTCACAGACAAAGATTTTATAAATCAAAGGACAAATGGTCCAGATTAATAATAACGCATGAAAAGATAGACCAGTGCCTTATGGAGTCAAAGCTCTGCAATGCTTGAAGAATAACAAAGATACAAGTCCTGAAATAAAGCTAGTGAATATGTTATGCGAGTGATCTTAGTAAGTTTTAAATATTTTAATGGTCTTGTTTATCATGGCTTTGAAACAAAAAAGGTAATCAGAGACCAACTAAGAAAGTGTTCAAAGTCATTCCGTTCTAGACATGTCAGCCCGTCCAGTATCTCGGGTTGGTGTCTTGGAGGATTGACCGGCTAGCCGTGACCTTAAGACAACGGGGAGTTCCGGCGCCCTTACTGAGAATAGACTTGGATACTTTCTACAATGCTAGTGCGTTGGTTATGGGTAAAATTTTTATTATGTTATTATTGCGAACTTAACAAGTCCGTTCATCGTTCTGAGTACAAGCCCAACTTTGAAAGTCAGCGGAGCATACTAGGTGAAGGATATCAACGAAGTAAATTAATTAGAGGGGAATGTGAGTTGAAAGATTTTATTAAAAAAGTTAATTAAAACCCTCCGACAAAGAGCGCTCTTGACTTTGTCTTATGACAAAAGTTCAAGAGTCTTATCTATCTATATGCCTAAGTGCAAGGATGATGCAAAAATTAATATGCTCTCCGACAGAGAGTGCTCTTGACTTGTATTCCGACAAGTTCAAGAGACTTAGAAATTAATTAAAGTTAAGAAAAGCAAAGTACATAAAAAAAAAATTGAAAAATTAGACAAAGTCTCCGATAGAGAGCACTCTTGATCCACCTTACGGTGAGATTCAAGAGATTTTGGTTCTTTTAAAGTTTTTTGCAATAGTATATCAAAAGAAAGTAAACAAAACTTGAACTAGGCAATGAAACATGAAACTTTTCTTTTTTCAACTTTTATGAAAGCAAACTTCTAAATAATGAAACTACTCTTTCCTACTCTACTCTAGCAAAATATTATGCAAAACATGAAAATAAAAGAGACGATACAAGCTTCCCCCAAATGGGGGAAGAGGGGTGTGGGAGCCTTTATCCCACTTGCTCTTTATTATTATTTTTACAATGCTCTTGAAGTTGGGACTCCTCTTGTGTTCTTGAAAAGGTCTTCAATGCAACCTGGAGAAAGGGGATGAAGAAGGGGGGAGAAATGAGTGTTTTTTGGAGCTTGAAACTTCAATTTTTTGCTAGCACTTCCGTTTAACCTGTCATGAAAAGTGAAAAACCAGCGAGCTATTTTCCTGTAAAACAATGGATTAGACAATAAAATACACTAAAAAATTACACTTAGTACTTAAGCAAAGATATAATTTTTTATGCTACTTCAAGTACTAACTAGATCCAAGTTCAATGTAAAATTTAAACACTTCCTAGATCTAGAAATGAGAGCAAGTAAAATGAAAAAGATTAGCCTTATAGATCAGATTTTTACTTGCAAACATAAAGTGAAAGAATTGAAACTTTAATTTTAGGGGTGAATAAAAGAGATGGAACCACTTGGATCTTGAATCTTTGAAACCACCCTGGATCTCAATTAGCATGCAGCTGCTAGAAACTTGTGCTTGGCTCCAAGAAAAGGAGATGCAACTTAACTCAACCTTTTACTCGGTGCAATGAAGTGATCTACAATCAAAGACTTACACGCTTGCCAAAAAGGGGGTCAGATCATGTATTATTTACTAATTGAAATAAGAAAAGCATGAAATATAACTGAATAAAACAATGCTCATTTAGATTTCTGGAAGTAAATAAATAAATAGACAACTTGAGACTACAAATGTTTGTTCTTATGTGTTTATATAAGCCCTCTAAAGCATGTATCAATACCCACAAATTAGCAAAGCAAAAAGAAATTGAAATTATATCACCTCATTAACCATAACACGTACATCCAAGATCTACACCGCATGAGCCTCCAAAGCCTTTCTTTATTCAAAATGGTTGCATGAGAGCAACAAGTATTACAATATTTCACCAAAGGTTCTTTACACAAATCATCCACCACAATAGAGCTAAAAGGGCCTCTATTTATACAAAGAGAGAAGGTTAAAACCCTAAAACCAAACCCCCATAATCTAGCTGCCTCGGCACAAGAATGAGAGCCCAAACCTAACAAAAAGTTGGTATGAGTGAGGGGTGGCCTCCACCTAGGCAAGGCGCCCTCACTCCCAACCGTAAAATCCAAAAACCAACCAACTAGAATCCCACACGTGTGAAGGCGCACCAATGAGGAGATGAGGGCGTGAGCTCTAGATGGAGGCATGAGGGTTGAAGGAGGAGTTGCTTGGTAATGATAGGTGCCAAAACCCTTAGGGTTTGCACCAAACAGTCATTTCATTTATTACCTTGCTCCGTAATTAACACCAAACCATTCACATCCTTCCAAATCACCCAATTCGTGAGCTTAGCTGGAGATGACAAGTTTGCTAGCTGAATGTATCTTTAATGCTCTCCGATTGTTTACTGAAGAGGATCTGTGCTGAGTTGAATCATCATAAATGCCCACTACCATGTCATTTAGCCTTTTATTTTATTCAATTTGGTTTTTTTTCTGAGAGTTTTTATTTTCTCCAAAATATTCATTTTTAATATTTTAATTAATAATTTCTCCATAAATGACTTTTTTGAGAAATTATTAATTATGAGGTTGAATGAACTTTTGAAACTTGGAGATACCTGGTTGGCTGATCATGAATGATTTTTGGCTTAAGGTTAGAGTCTTCAATCACTAAATTCGGGTTCTGGATGACTGACATATTACAAATTTAAATTTTTCCATTTAAACTATGGAAAAATTTAATTAAAAACTTGGGAAAAATTAAAAAATAAAAATCCAAAATCCAACGCGTGCGGTAAAAAAATTTCTGAGGGTCCTACTGACTTAGGACATGACCATAGTCTATTCTAATAATGTCTAGTAGGTTTATACATACTCAGTTGGGTTCTAATAACCCCCCAAGGCCCAGAATTCAAAATCGAGCATTCCATCTTTGGAGGATGTGGGAGAAAACCTCGTCGATTATACTCGGCTATAGGCAAAGCATAATTGTCAAGGGCAAAACACTCCCTGGAATACCTTAGTTGAAATTCTACATCTTAGGAGACCGAACCATTCAAAACACCCTACTAGCACATTTTATTACAAACCCCGCGGGGCCATGGTCATAATTACTTAAAACAAAAATTGACTAGACAAAACTGGCTAGGCACAAATGGCGGATCATCTGATGCATTGGAACACAAACATTTATCATGTTTGTCAAATGGCGGCTCCTCAACTAATCCAACTCTGGTACAAATAAGTTGGTAACACCCGGATTATCTGCCTTACCCATGGCATTTTCTAGGCACTTCTACCCCCTCCCTGCTGCCCTGGCCTTGTACAACTACCCTGCTCGAGAAGCCTTGTTGGCGGCTGAGACTTTCCTCCTGGTGGCTGCAATTCTTTTCATGGCTAGTGGTTGTGCTTTTTCTAGCCTGTGGCCTTGTCAGTTGTTGTCGACAACCACTTTTCCTTTGTCGACTACAAAGCCAGTCATCGCTTCTTTGTTGGCGGCTTCACTTAGCTATGTCCGCCTATGGCACTCCAATCCTTCATTGATCGATCCTTTGGTACAACGCTACTCCACGCCACAGTCGTGCCCCTTTTGCAGCTACCTCTAGTGGATACCAGTCCCAGCACTTACCACGCCTGCACTCTTCCTCCAGCACCTCTGCCTATTCTCTATATCTTCTGCTCACCAAGCTTGTGAACCTGCCTTCTATCTTTGTAGCTACACGGCCCTAGCAACAACTATCTCTCTATTGGCACCACAACCCAATCACTTTGAATGCTCACAACTCCTTTAAAGCACTTTCTTTCCAGCGTCTTCTCCTTGGCAGTTGGTCATGTCTTCTCAGCGGCCCTAAGCGTTAATGCTCGTATGCATCCAAGCTTAGGCTCTAGTTCCCACTAGTAGCTAATCTCCACGCATGTCCGTTGGTGTGCTCCCCGCTCGCGCGCCTCTGATGCCAAGTCCTTTCTCCATCGTTTCATGTTGTAGTTCGATTTGCAAGTCCTTCACCGGTTCGCCTTTAATATCGCTCCACTTGTCGGCTTGAGCCTCCGCTTGACCACGGCCCAGCTCCTATGTGCACCCCTATGCTCATCTGCAGGAGCATCTAAGAAGCACCATCTTCCACAAAAACAGCTCGATCCGACAGCTACCGTGTCGCCCTTCACTACTCATGTCGACTCCTCTGCCAACCTGTAGTCCCACGACAACACTCAATCCATATCTGCTTTCACCCGAGCTTTGTGCAATCAATTTGCACGCCTACGTTGCGTCCAACAAACTCCGTTGTCATCCACGCTACCGACCACAGATCTTGTTTGTCCTGACCATGATCTCTGTCGACCATGAATCCTCTGCGGGCTCTCTCTAACCCAAGCCCAATCCACACGTCCAAGCTACCAACAATCTGCACTAAGCAAATATGTACGTCGTACGAACCATACCATAGTTGTACGATACGAAATTTCCCCCTTTTTTAATTCTTCGATCTTTGATCTTGTGTAGGGTCTTCTCGGTCCCGCTTTGATACTATGTGAATTTTTATACCCTTAAACATGTTGATGTATTTGTAACTTCGAAATGTATTCGCTTGTATATTTTATAATGAATTTCATTGTACCCCTCCGATCGAGAGTCGTTAATATAATAAAGTCATGTAAAGCAATTGAGGTTAACCCTCCGTTGTAAGTCAAAGAAATAGTCCCACAGTTGAGGGGTATTAGGGTTATTAGACTCTCCTAGTGAGGTCGGCCCTGTAAAGTAAAAGTCAAGTGGAAAACAAGTATAAATAGAGAGAAACTCTCTATTTGTCACACACACTCACTCAACTGTAGCGCATGAGTGAGAGAAGAGGAGCTTGCACAAGTTAGAGAGAGAACAGTTGTCGGAGATCATCTTTGTGTTTTTGGGTTTTACTTTTGCTATTGGTGCTCATTCTATCTCTGAGGAAGTTGCGAGGTTTTCTCCTTTATGGTTTCCCCGAGGAAAACTCTTCGTGTCTCTTGTCTCTTGTGATTATTGATGTGCATGTTATTCTCTCAGATAAGATCCTAGATCATATTGATTAAATGTTAAAAATCTATCATGGTATCAGAGCTAACCTAAGAAGAAGACACTGTGCAGTTGCAGAAGCTAAGGCTTCTTACTTTTTGGGTCTCCCTCCACAGATCATCAGCAAAAAGAGGCTAGGCTAACTCTCCATTGAAGGGCACATCTTTTTGTCGAAGTAGAATTTGATTCCGAGCATTTTCAGTTTTTGACCTGTCACTACTGCAAGAAATTAGGGCTTTTCACAGAAGAGGAATTTTTTAGTAAGCCCTGCATAGGATTGCTCTCCTCCTCAAAATCGAAATTTAGAGACCAAGATCGAAATTTTTGGTTGGGTAAAACTCCGGGAAAGTCAAAGCCTAATTTGACCCCAGTCTAGAAAACCCTAAAAGACTAAAACTAGTCATTTTGGTGCATTCGTTATATCTCGGGATTGGAGAAGGCTCAAGAGCCGAAACTTTTACAGGCCGAAGATAAATTCTTGATGTACCCTGTGTAAAAGTTTTAGCGTCAGATTCGCTATATTCTGGGAGATATGATTCCTCCAAATCAGGGTTCCAGCCTCTCCCAAGATTCATCCCTAAACAAGACACCTTAGGATAATTGCTATATCTCGGGCTACGAAGGTCCAAATGAAATTGCGCAGGATGTTCCAGATAGGGTACGGACTGTACCTTCTGTGGTAAAAGTTTCAAACCCCGAAGGTGAAACAGTGACACGTGGTAGTCTGTACAAGTTCGTTATGTTGAACAGTCCTGAAATAAGTCACCTTGGGAAAACTCTGATAAGTCACAATTGGTGAAACCAATTTTGCTCAAACCTGTGGTGTTGGAAAGAGGACAGGCGAGGCTACCTCAGTGCGAAGTTTCAGACATAGAGCAGTACTTTCGGAGATACTGCAGAAACAATATCAAGCAATTCTGCAGAAGAAATTGAAGAAAACTAGGGCATCAGATATTTTGCAGTTCTAATCACAGTTTTGGGAAAATGAGTATGCTGCTCAAATTGCCTTCAGGAGTCACATCTTTCTATCCAATCAGATCTGAAAGATTCCAAGTTTTGAAAATTAAGGTTTCTCTGAGAAACCCTATATCAGCCAGATCTGGAACCAAGACAAACACCTCAAATCGAAACTCCGCAATCCTTGAAGAAATTGACTTGGATCAGTATTTCAGTACGAAAGTTCTAAGAGCCAGAGGGAGATGAGGCTAAGGCTAGAGCCAAGAGAATCATTGCAGATTCTATTAAAGATCATCTCATCCCTCATGAAGACACCAAAAGTAAGTGTTCGATGCTATGACGAAGCAATCGAAGAATAATAGATATTGTTCTAACCACCTTGAATGGCCTCCCAGAATCATGTCATAGCATCGAAGAAGAATAGATATTCTTATAACCACCTTAAATGGCCTCCCAGAATCATGGGATTCATTCATTCGAGGAATGTGTACCATAAGGAAGTGATTACCTTCAACAGACTCTGGAAAAAGTGCACACAAGAAAAAGCTCGACTAATAATAAGAGAAGAGAAGGGAGCAACTGAAGATCAAGTGCTCACGATTCAAAGAAGATCCCTCAAGCGATGAGGAATATGAAGAACTCATTTCTTGAAGAACCTCTTATCCATCTTAGCATTTGGATAAGAAATGATGTTGTTATGAATGAAGAAGATGATGAAGCTGATAGGAGGAGTCTACCCGTGAAACAAATAACGAAAAGTGTTCAATTGTCATTTTAGGATATTGTTTGGTTATGCATTTGTTTATATTCAGTTGATGTGTTATGCATGATAGAATGTTTGCATTAATGACAATATACTACTAATATGCATGTGATGGGTAAGTAGCTTATGGTGCTATACAACTCTCCATTGCTACTTATCTAGAATGAAACCTCTTTGTTGACATATTGGATTAGTGCACAATCTCAATGATGTCAAGGTAGAGATGGAAAGCATCTAGAAAGTTTCCGTGAGATATGGATAAATGTTGTATTGGCTAAAATAGTTGCATGATTATATCTTTATGCATAAGAATTTGCCATTATAAATATGCATTATGAAATGTTTCTAACCATACAACTG
>LPNX011229761.1:317860-364652 GCA_001517045.1 Pseudotsuga menziesii
CCAACAAGAAAAGAAGGATTAGGCTTGTTCCAAAGAACAAGTGATGACAGTTCAAGATTCACTCTAATAATCCAAAATGAAGAATGATGACTAGAATGCGAAGTCGAAGACCTGAAGGGAAGTCCGTAGTATCTTCCATATGGATCTACAAGATCCAGCATGCAGTAGACGACAACATCGTGGGATACAAGGCAAGATTCATAGCACAAGGCTTCTCACAGAAACAAGGCATAGACTACGAAGAGACATTTGCAGCCATTGGAAATTGAGACACATGACAGTCAGACTCGTGTGCAAATTAAAGAAGGCCTTGTACAAGCTCAAAAGGAACCCATGGGATAACACATACATGAGGAGCTTGAAGATCACCTAGAGTGATGAAGATCTTAAACTTTGCTACAAGGTTGAAGATGAAAGCCTATAGAGGATGACAAGCTCACAGATGGGTGCAAGAAGAACTTTTGAAAAGGTTCAAGATAGAGGATCTTGGTATCCAGTGACCCTAGATGGATACATAGAATATTAGTGGCAGAGGAAGCTACTTGTCACTCCAATACATAGAGTACGAAAGGAAGAGGGAGAATGATGCTCCACTTCAGAGGGAGTGACTGTAGAAGATCCTGAGGGTTGACATGATACAACGGGATGGGCAGCTTAGTGATGGCTCTAGGATTTACTGAGACTAAAGCAGATTCCAACCTTTGCTTCAAGGTTGAAGGCAGAAGACCAGTGATGCTCCTGTTATATGTCAATGAACTGTTCCTGACAGGAAAAGAGGAACTCTTTAAAGTTGCAAGAAGGAAACTTGCTACCGAGTTCGAGATGAAGGACTTGGGTATGATGCACTACTTTCTAAGCATGGAGGTGTGGCAGAGTGCGGATGGAATCTCCATGGGACAAGAGAAGTATGCAGTAGAGATCCTGAAGAGGTTCAGGATGATGGACTGCAAGGACATGGCCACACCTATGGCATTGAACCTGAATCTATTGAGTGATGTTTCATGCCACGATGTATTGTCAGATGTTTTGTCCATTGATGTTCTTGACATATCCGAGACATGCTCACTTGGTTGCATAGCATGCAGTGAGGTACCTAAAGAGTACAATTGAACATGATACGAATCAGAAGACTAACCTGCATGGTTATGTGGATTTTGATTGGGTAAGCAGTGCCATCGATAGGAAGAGCACTTCGGGGTGCTGCTTCAGTATGGGATCAGGTGTGATCTCTTGGTTTAGCAGGAAGGAGTCCTGCATGGCGTTGAGTACAGCCGAGGCAAAATATGTTGCAACTTGCTCGGCTACTTGGGAGAGAGGAGCAGTGAAGCTCCAGTTTGTGATCCAGATCGAGATCTCTCGAAAGAGGGAGTTCTAGCATAGCCGGTGAGACAAGTTGTCTGAGCATAAAATTTTGGCGAAGCTCGTAGGTTCCTCAGACGTAAACGGTCCTGTAGGTTGTCCTCGGATGTAATCAGTCATGGCAAAGCTCGCAAGTTATCCTTGGACGTAATCAGCCTTGATGTGATTCTATGCTAGAAATGGCCAGAGTGAAGTTTGAGTACTTCAAGGAGAAGCTTGGTGTTCTCCAGATCAAGGTTCCTTCCAAAGGGAAGTGATGAATCCGGAAGCCTTTCTGACATGGTGGCAGGATTGGTTCCTCCCATGGTCAGATGTAAGTGTTATGCCTTTTTGACATGGTGGCAGGATTGGTTCCTCCCATTGCCAAATGTAAGTGCTGTGCCTTTCTAACATGGTGGCAGGATTGGTTCCTCCCATGGTTAGATGTAAGTGCTGCCTTTCTGACATGGTGGCAGGATTGGTTCCTCCCATGGTAAGATATAAGTGCCGCGCCTTTTTGACATGGTAACAAGATTGGTTCCTCGCATGGTCAGATGTAAGTGTTGTGCCTTTCTGACATGGTGGCAGGATTGGTTCCTCCCATGGTCAAATGTAAGTGCTGTGTCTTTCTGACATGGTGGCAGGATTGGTTCCTCCCATGGTCAGATGTAAGTGTTGTGCCTTTCTAACATGGTGGCAGGATTGGTTCCTCTAATGGTCAGATATAAGTGTTGTGCCTTTATGACATGGTGGTAGGATTGCTTCCTCCCATGGTCAGATATAAGTGTTGAAGATATGAAGACCTACATGGAGGCTAGGCCTACATTCAACAAGGTTGGCTCTGTAGAACAAACTGTGATGAGTAGAATTGAGAGATAACACCATTTGCTCGAGATAGCGGAAGCAGTGATGATGATGATCCAATAATGAAGATTTGTGTTGATGAACTGTGTCGAGAGAATACCTTCCTAGTTAAGAGGGAGTGTTGATGTATTTGTAACTTCGGAATGTATTCACTTGTATATTTTATATTGTATTTCATTGTACCCCGACGGAGATGTTTGTTCCTCCGATCGAGAGAGTCATTAATATAATAAAGTCATGTAAAGTCATTGAGGTTAACCCTCCATTGTAAGTCGAGGCAATGGTCCCCACAATTGAGAGGTATTAGGGTTATTAGATTCTCATAGTGAGGTCGATCTTGTAAGAGTAAAAGTCAAGTGGAAAACAAGTATAAATAGAGAGTGAGACTCTCTATTTGTCACACACACTCACTCAATTGTAGCGCATGAGTGAGAGAAGAGGAGCCTGCACAAGTGAGAAAGAGAGAACAGCTGTCGGAGATCATCTTTGTGTTTTTGGGTTTTACTTTTGCTATTGGTGCTCACTGCTCATTCTATCTCTGAGGAAGTTGCAGAATTTTCTCCTTTATTGTTTCCCCGAGGAAAACTCTTTGTGTCTCTTGTCTCTTGTGATTATTGTTGTGCATGTTATTCTCTCAGATAAGATCCTAGATCATATTGATTAAATGTTAAAAATCTAACAAAACAGATCCGATTAACAACTTCAGTGTAACTATTCACTTTCAAATTATTACTCAACAAACACATTGTTCATCTGAAAAATTAAACACGGTAACACATTGTCTAAGCTAACCAATACAAAGAAAACCACAACACAAGATCTACCATGGAAACCCCAATGGGGAAAACCAACAAATAGTTTGTCTTTATTGCAGATTTGTTATTCAACATTTATAACATCAACCCTCTGAATCTGACCCACCGGATCTCAAACTCTTTCCCTGTTGCAACTATGCCCAAACCTTCGTCAATGAAGAACAAACCAAGCTTGATTGACTCCCTCATTCCAAATCCTTTAAGAGACTCCCTCTCTCAGATCTGTCTGATCACTCACCGATCCGTGATTAACACAATAGATGTGTCACACTCTTGCAATCTATGGTACCTTACAATTCTCAATAGACTCTCTTATAACATCAATTTATGTCCACCATGGGTCCATGGGACACCCAACCCACGGGCCACATGATACCATGGACCCTCTAATACCATTGAAAATAAAGAATTACAAAAGAACTATTACAAGACTGTCTAGAGAGTTTCACTCAGTCCCTTCTATATTGCTAGACACTCAATGTAGAAGTACCTCTCGAGCTACCAAGAACTAACCTAATTCAACATCCTGCATGTTTTTTAGATATAAATACATCAAAATATATACTAAATAAAAACGTTCCTGAAACAGGAACTTTTGAAAATTTCACTCTTCGCTCCACTCTCGCTCCCAACATCATAGGTTTAACTACCTAGCACACAAATAAAATATATCGTCACAAGATTTATGGAGGTCTTGTTTTTTTAATAAAACCCTTCTTATCATTTTGATATTTCCTTTGCTCTTGTATGTGTGTCTACCCTCTATAATTCTATATGTTATCAGAGCAAGAACATCTAAAGTCACTGAAGATGTCAAGAAAGGCACATGAAGAGAAAGGGAACGAGTTTTTTGTTATTGCAAAAATTTAAAGATGAAGTTGATTAGTTTCTCTCCTAAGGTTTATTACAAATTTAAAAATAAAATAAAGCTTCACAAAGCATTATCAAAAATGACAAAGGCAGCAAGAGGACCCAGATTTATTGAAGGTGAAACAACCACCCAAATTTATGGAAGGAACATCAACGCCTGGCACAAGAAGATTGTTGTTCATTAACAAAGACATGATCCAAATTCGAAGAGGGCATCAAGGAGGGTGATAAATAGTGATATGCTCAGCAAACATATATCAAAGTAGCTTGCAGTGATCTGGAGACAACAGTTTTCCCAATGCTCAAAGTACATATAATTTAATAACTATAACGTTTAATTAAAAGCATAAAATCTTATGACACCTATTAAAAAGAAGTAAAACTGGATGTCATAAACAGGGTAGATTTAAAGTAAGAGTGGAAGATGAAAATTGCTAGATTGAAGCAAATATTATAGGCTAAAACTCATTGGCTCGTATACTTGTTCTAATTCTTCAAGTCCCAAAATTAATCAAGGTCTAACGGTAGAATCAATTGAAAATGCTATTAATTGGAAGCGAATGATATGATGGTGAAAGCAACCATCATATCAATAAAGGAAAGGTTTGCGGAATGATGTGAGCAATTAAAGCAGGAATTGGAACAACTTCAAAACAAATTTCTGAATCAAACTTCTGAATTATGTGATCTCTGAGATGAAATCCAATTTATCACCAATGAAGTCAATCATTTAAAACAAAAAAGTAGTAAATCATCAGAAGGCAAATGAAGTCCAAGTAAATCAAATCAAAGCTCTTGAAAATACTAATGAAGATGTTCAATATGAAATGCATACTCTACAATATAAATTGAAAGAGAGGGTTAACAAAGAAAATAAATCTCAAACACTACGAGACACTAAGAAAATGACTTACAACTTGCAAGTCAAGGATCAAGCACCAATTCTAGAAGATATCACAACCCAATCTAACCACAAATTAAACCAACAAGGTTACCAGAACTAAGGGATTTAAAACTTTAGGATCTGAATATTATTAACTCCACACAACATACATTATATGACACAATATGCTCTCAAATAAAGGTGTGCAATGTAATCAAGTGTTTGTGGTGAACCAATAAAAAGGGAACACGACCCATATATAATGAAATCTGGAAAGAATTGTGACCATTCAGACATGCCTACAAGTGCACACATATAATGATATCATTGATATGTAGAAAGAATTGTGGCCATTTAGCCATGCCTGCAAACACGCAGACACATACATACACACACAAAAAAATGGGAGTGATAGAAGGCAATTAGTTAGGACAATTAGAGTTTTGCAGGAATTTTGAAGTGGTAGCTAAAGAGGGCAAGGAATCCTTTCTTGGAGAGGGTTCTTCTTTCAAAGATGATAATGGATCTAGGACAAGGGAGTGTTGTATTCAAGTATGTGAGAATGTAAGCAAGGTACTTTGCCCCATGACTAGATCTTGGAAGGTGTGGTGGAATTCTGGGATGTGACTTTGGTTGGCTATTTTTTGCGGTAGAAAACCTCCTCTACACAAGCTGTTACAATGGATCGGGTTTCTTGGAGCTCTATGGCAGAAGGGTAAGATCTCTTGTCACGAGGATTATTTCTCTTTCATTTTAGAAAGCTCGACGGAGAGAGAGGCAGCATTCTTTGCAGGTTCTTGGTTATCTAGAGAAATTAGGTCGGTTCTTCCATGGAATGAACGTTTCAACTCATCCTACTCAAGAAAGGGACTACATTATATGTGAGTGCGCCTTGTGGAGATGCCTCTCCATCTCTAGCATCCCAAAATCTTTCAGGCAATCAGTGACAGAATGGGTAAATTTTAGTATGCAGCCCTAGAAACTATCTGAAAGGAAGGTGTGCCACGTATTTTGGTTCTTATGTACACAAACAAGGGCGTTTTGAATCAGAGCTCATTGGAGTTTGAGGAGATGGTGTGGATTCAAGCGCTAGACTATGAACATATTCCTTTTTTATGCAAATATTGCCATACAACAGGGCAATCTTGCCAGAGTACCCTAGGCGTGATCGTTATGAGGAAAGACTCCCCTATCATGGACATTCTGAGGGATCTACCACAAAGTATTCTGAATTTGCATGCCTCCTTGACACAATCTAATAGAGATATCGGTGTTGTTGATAATGTCCCCAAGGGTTTGGATGGAGAGATTGTTCAGCCTCTTCAGGTAGATGTTGTTAGGTGAGGCTTTGTTACAAAGAATTATATTCTGTCATCTTAGTTTCCAGAGATCATCACAGTCTTGAACATTGGAGTAATGTCTCCTTCAACTTTTCCTATGGTTAGTGCAGAAGCAGAGGTTTCAAGTTTGTTTCCTAGGGATTTCTCCCACTCATCTGACAGTCTTAGAGGGTTCTCGCTACTCTGGTGCAGGGGAGTCTTTTCTACACGATGGCTTAGTAGATCCCTCCCTTCCTTCTCCAAGCAGATTAAGAGGTGGTGAGGTGGCTCCTTTTCACCTTTACAACCCTTTCCTCACCATTGGCTTCTTCTTGCTTTCATAGCCTCTTGATAAGACCTTGCACTCAAACTAATGGATCAAAGAAGCTTGTGTTACTTTGTCATCAAGTAAGAAAGGAAAAATTTGTTCCTCGGTTCTACTTGCCGTCTAGCTCATGGACCAAGAGGACCAGTGGTAGGAAGATTCAATATTGAGGAGAGCTTGTCTCTCCTAATCCGTGGTCATTGGTTACTAGGACTGCAAGATTGACTTCTTGATAGAGTATTATTTTTCTTTTGCTCAATGTGTTTGCAGTCCGCATTGTTGGAGTGGTTATGTATTTTGCTAACTTGAGAGGCTTTGGTTTAGGATGTGTTTGGTTGGGTTATGCTTATTCTCGAGATCTCATCTCGTGGTTTTTTTCACTGCTTCATGTTACTAGTTTGATCCAAGGATGGTGGTATTTTCAACCTAGTATGTACTCGGGATCCTCTAGCAAAAGATCCAAACACCATATAAGGTTCTCTACAGTCACAAAGAGTTGTTTCTCCTTGACTTTGATGGTCCATAAGATCTTCAAGCCCAGTTGTAAGCATATCTTGTGCAGTTTTAATTGCTAGAAAATCCTAATTTTATATATATAAGGCAAAGATTGATAGTTTAGAAATGTAAATAAGTTTTCCCTCTTCAAAAACACAATTTATCGAATCATTTACCAAGGACTGTCCATTGTTTTTTGAATTTGCAGCAGTAAATTTGCTCAAAAACATTTTTATCTTGCCCTAGGGCCATTCCTTTGCCAATGAATTTTCCCTCTTCAAAATTAAATTTGTAATAATATTTGTATGGATGAACTCTCATTCATTTTCCCATGTTTGATTTGCAATTTTTTGTAATGAAGTATGCTAAAAACAGTTTTTTTATGTTATAGGTTCAAAGTTTCAAACTAGTTTCCTTATTACAAACATGACGAAGGCTTTGGATCCATTCTAGGAGTATGTAGAACCTATTGATCCACATAATCAGCAAAAGCGTTCTTGCAATTTGTGTGGGAAGGAAATGACAGGAGGAATATGTAAGCTCAAATACCACCTTGCACAAATTACAAGGCATGAGGTTGATATTTGTAGAAACTCCACTCTAGAAATTGTTCATAGAGCCAAACTCACAATTGAAGGTATTGGCAAGAGGAAAGATGAAAAAAAAGCTTTGAGGCATGATCTTGGAGTGAGAATGGCATTAGAATCCGAGACATCCGAACACATGTCAAGGGGAAGGGGAAGTGAGACCTTATCCTCACCCTCCACAATGCCTTCAACTACATCTCCTTTCTTTGTTCTGAGATCTGCGTCTAGTGGACAACCAGGTATAAGGTCAATGGTCAAGACAAAGGAGAAAAAATAAGCAGACAAGCTTGTGAGTCGATGCCTTCTATGGAGTGATATTCCAGTCAACTTTGAGAGGAACCCATTCTATGTGCCTATGTTTGAGGCTACTACTATTGTTGAGCTAAGGTATATTATGCCCCCCACTTATGAGGAGTTTAGAGGGCCCATCCTTGAAAATGAAAACGTCGATTACACTTCTATGTTGGAGGAGCTTCGAGATTCATGGGAGGTCACAAGATGCATTGTGATGTCAAATGCTTGGACCAATGGGAAGGGTAGGACCCTTCTCAATTTCTTGGTTCATTGTCCCAAGCGGACAATGTTTATAAAATCCATGGATGCATCTACACAGCTCAACGATGCAACATTACTATGTCAGTTGTTGGATGGGTTCATCCAAGAGATAGGTTCTCAGCATGTTGTCAAAGTCATTAGAGATAATGCTGTGACTCATGTGGTCGTTGGCAAGATGCTTATGGACAGGTATCCTACATTATTTTGGACTCCTTGTGCAATGCATTGTATTGACTTGATCATAGAGAATATGGGAAAGATTGATTTTATCAGGGATGCCATTGATTCAGCAAGAAGCATCACCAAATTTATATACAATCATGCTTTTGTGCTTAGCTTGATGAGACAATTCACTGGTGACAAGGAGTTGGTGTGTCCTTCCATCACTTACTTTGCCACTAGTTTCATCTCGCTTCAGTCTCTCCTTCTATGTGGGATTTGCAGACTATGTTTCTTCTAGTTGAGTGGTGTGCTTTATCATTTAACACTAAACTGGAGGGCCAAGGCATATTCAAGCTAGTGTCATACCAAGAGATTTTTTAGGATGCAGTGAAGGAGGTGTGTACCATCAACAAACCTTTGGTAAAGGTTCTTCGAGCTTGGTTGATGGAGACAAGCCCACAATGGGTTACCTGTATGAGGCCATGGATAGGGCCAAAGAGGCCATTCGTGCCTATTATGAGGGAAAGGGGGATGAGGGGCATGAGATACAACAACTGATATGGGGAGTGATTGATCAGCGACGCAACAATACACTTCATCGCCCCATTCATGCTACAGGGCTATACCAACCTTGCGTTCTCTTACTCCTATGGCTTCAGGTTTTATGCAAAGGTAAAGGATGGGTTATTGGACTGTGTCCACAAGATGGTTCCAAGTGCAACTAACCATTCAGAGATATCCAAAGAGTTGGAAGTCTATAGAAGGGCCATGGGAACATTTTGGTTTGAGATGGCTATTAGTGACAGGAAGAACATAATGCCAAGTAAGCTTCACCTTGTTTCGAAAATCAATTTCTTTACTTTCTTTATTTTAAATTTCAAATTTTCAATGCCTACTCTTATGTTTCTCCAATTCATTGTAGATACTTGGTGGGAAACATATGGCTCACGAGTACCTCATCTCCAAAAGATTGTTGTTCGAGTGCTTATCCAAACATGTAGCTCTTTTGGTTGTGAGCGCAAGTGGAGTGTATTTGAAAAAATACACACCAAGAAGCGCAACAAGTGAGACAATTTCAAATTAAATTCTAAATTCATTATAACTTGTAATTTATGTTCCTTAGGTAATTTATGTATTCTAATTTAATAAAGTTATGATCCTCATATAGGTTGGATACCCAACGCCTGAATGATCTAGTCTACGTCTACTACAATCTCAAGCTGTGGGTGAAGCAGATTGAGAAAAAGCCTAATGAGGAGGCCATTTCATTGGATGGGATCAACACCACTATTGCATGGAGAGTGGGGACTAAGGAACCTATTATGGAGACAGCCTTTGATTGGTTAAAGGATGATACACAGGACATGGAGACATGGGAGGATGAGGAGTTTGAGAGTGTGCCACCACTGGAGGCACCAGTTTCACAGCCACAGTCTCATTCAAAGGGAGTTAGATATACAGGCAATGGTAGCAGTAGCAACGGTAGAAGACTTTATGAGGGACTACTACCTCATCATTCTTCTGGTTCTTATAGAGTACATCAGTTTCCAAGCACTTGTAGAGGACAACATAATCCACGAAGACCACCAGGGCCTTCTAGATCTAGAGGCAAAGCCATTACCAGAGTTATTACCTTTGTCTGTAAAAGGGGTAGAGGGAATCAATAGTTTATTTTCTTTACTTGATTTCATTGTATATGAGATACATTGATTATATTTTTTTGGTGATTCGTGAGTCGAGACCTCAGGATCCTAGACGCGATTCATTTTTTATGTGTGATGTATCACTAAACGTCTTATATATATTATATATTGGATTTTATTCCATATTCATGTGGCAATGTGTTTATTTGATGTTCTTGTTGCTTTAGATGTTTAGAAAATTGAAAAAATGAATATTTTGTATTTCTTTAAGTTTGTCGATATATTGCCGATGTTTGTCGACATTTTTGCCGATTAATCCGATAATTTCTTTTTGGACCCTCGACGATATATTTGCCAACACGATATTTGTAACATTGGTCGTAATAAGGTTACCATAGGTGAACCTGTGGTAGGATCATTGAAAGCAGGGCTCAATTGTCCTCGTTTTGGGGTGTAGGTGAAAATGGCAGCCCATGCCACCACCATTTGGATGCCTTGTGTAGTGTCACTCAGTTAGATCTTGAAGCTACATATGCAAGGACACCCAAAGAGTAGCTACCTGTGCAAGGCTTCCCAAAGAGTTATGGCTTTTAGTGATTGAACCTCTCCCTCGAGGCATCAATGCCATTTGTTCGTCACACTGGTCGATCATAGTGAATGTGTATGCCACCTTCATTCGATGTTTGTGCTCGACGACCATGTGGTTGTTTGAACATTGTTGCTTTTGGCTCCCACGTTTCTCCTGAGAGTGGGCGTCCATGCGAGAAGTTGTCCACTTCATGGTTGTGGGTTGCTAGGCATTGGTCATTGTTGGGTAGCATAGATAGGTTGAAGGTGTAAGCTTAAATGCTACTCTTCATTGGTAAAATTTGCAAATAGCTTCAAATTGTGTGGAGTAGGAATTTGGGATGTGTTTTGCAGGGGTTCTGATCAGACACATACAAACAAGGCCTACGGGGTATCATCCCGAGACTCAATATGCCCTGGGGATTGGCACTAGTCTTCATAAACCTCCCATCACCAACACTACAAAGAAGAGGCCTCATGTTTTGCTAAGGGTAACTCTTCAAATCACCTTGTGCCCTCATTGCCACAGCCTAGCAATCCTACCTAAGGAAGCCCCCTCGAGTTGGAGAAGAGCCAACCAGAAGTGCAAAGAAGTGGTTATCAAGGTGATAGTGGGTAACACCTCCATGTTATAGTTGGGGTAGCTGTGTTCTTTGGGTCTTTAACTATGCCTGATAGTTCATGTTGTAACACGTATATTACCAAAAGCAACAGAAAGCTGCCAGGTAGAATTAATTTATAAAATACTTCCTTTAAAACATTTTTCTTCCAATCAATGCAGTCCTTCAAAGAATTCAACAGCTATTTGCAGAAAAACATTTCAACAAAGCAAATTTATACAGTGTACCACAATCTTTGGTCCTTGGAGCTTTGTTTTGTTTTCTAACCACGTTTTTCTAAGTTAAGATATCAAAGGAAAGGTAATCCATCGGTCAAACATAGCTCAGTAAGTCAATCATTCCACTGAATAATGAACAGACAAACTCACTTGAACTGAGTTCAGATAACAACTAATAGCTATACAAGAAAAAAAATTTATTTATAGTTTATCCTTTCTCTTCCATTTCTTCTATTTCATAATGCCAATAAAACAGGGACGGTAAGCACATAAAGAAGGTAGGAAAAAAGAATAGCACCTGAGTCTGTGATAGAAAAGGCCTCTCATCAATTTCTTGAAAACTTGATGGTATTACAACCTCCTTTTCTGCATTTGATACTTCTATAGGTGAAGTTTCAACTAGATCTTTCTGGACAGATAGTTCTGACCGTGAAACATGATCTACATATAACAAAAAGGTAAGCCCCAATTATAAGTACACCATTGTTTAACATTGACTTGCTTAATTGACATGCAGATGCATTCTTAATTGAAAAGCAGAACCCATAAAAACAAAAAGGATAAAAAAAAAAGGATTTTGCTCAAGTTTCATTTCAGTTGCACAGCATTACTTATTTAGCAAATAAAGGTACAAACTATACGCAATGCAGTTTGTGCAAGAACAGACATGAGTTGTATGCAACAGCAATACCATAAGCCACTAGCTGGACCCAAGCTACATAACTGCCTTCAAAATATTAGCCCTAGGCACTAGCTATGTGGCAACATTTATTCCACTGGAGAAAGGAGGTCAAATGAAAGCACATGCAAAATAGCCAGTAATCCAATCTGCCATAACTATGAAAGGAGGGTGGGAATGGAAAAACCTCAACAAGAGTTTGCCGATTGTTGTACTTTGATGGGATTGTTAGTCTGCACTGTTAATGAGCCCATACTCAAATGTAGTTTATATTAATGATAATAATAGCTCTAAAGTAGTCTGCACTGTTGATGAGCCCATACTCAAATGTAGTTTATATTAATGATAATAATAGCTCTAAAGTAAGTGCTGGTGGGAAAGTCATTTAATACAAGTCCATGTGATAAAAATGCTGCTATATATGTGGAATCATTCTTTCAATAGGGCATTTCAACTTGAAAGTATCTGATATTTCAGTAAGAAAAATATGTAAGAGCTAATGGATTAGTGACCACATAATGCAACAAAGGGTCGAGAGCAGGAATTCCCAGTGCAGCAACTTCAACAAATGTAGTAATAGCAGCAAAATATTTCAGCAGCAGTTCCTCATACTCAGCCGACACTCTAATTGTATACAAACCCTAGCTAGGGCATCCATCATCTACAGAAAACCCTAACCAGCAATCACGACCTAGCAAGGCATTACAACAAGCTACTCCTAGCCATTCCAAAGGCTCAACAACAAGCCAACATAAACACCAAGTCCACCCTTGATCTCCACTTGCATCACACAAGTCTTCTAGGGGATTCTCCAAGCTTGCATCACACAAGCTCTCAGTCTTCTTCACTCCTCTTAACACTCATATCTTCCTCTAGTGTTACATTACTCAAACCCTCGGCCTTCTTGCATCACACAAGTACAAAGACTCCAAGAAAAACCTTAGCACTAGCCTTCCAAGCTTCTTGACCAACCTGGTGTTTGCATCCCACCAACCCTAGGTCTTCTTCTCTTGCGTTACACAAGCACTACAACATCTAAACAATGCTACAATGAAATATCAAGAGTACATCAATAATAAGCTCCAAGTCTTCTTCAAGCTAAGCATGACACCAAGCTACAAGACTCCTCAAGCACTCCATGTTCTTGCTCTATTGTTTACATCACAAAATACCTAGGTCTTCTTCTCTTGAATCACACAAGTGCCAAGAGCCAAGCTCATTCCTAACACTAGCATTAATTTTCATGTCTCATCTACGGGTTGCATCGCAAACCATAAGTTGTGCTCTTTACAAGACATCTCCAAGACAATTACAAAGATAGAATAATGAGAACATCAGTAGTGAGGAATGACAAAGGTGTTCTCCTCCCTCTATATAGAAGTAGGTGAAGGACGCCCACATAAAACATGGACTAGGTCCACAAAAGTAACCCTAGACCTAAGTCAACTAGGCAACTCAACATGGAGCACTCTACAATATAAGGATGTCAAGTGCCACACTAGGGTTTTACCCAACCCCAATGTAGTGCGCCCTCCAAGCATGATGCTCCTTTGGGCCCAACACCCCTCCTCCAAGATGGTGCACTATCCAACGGGATGTTAACTCAATGCTCGCTTTTACATGGCAATTCAATTCCCAAGTGTCCTCATGCAAGGTGCTCTTCCTCTAGCTATGTGCCACATGTCCTCTTCCAACCAACACTCCTCAACATGTATGTCAAAGTAGTTACTTACTCCAATGCTTCTCCTCGACATATGTTTCCATGTCCACAACCAACCTCCATGAAGTATGTTCCTCAACCCAAGCCTCCTCAAGTCAAGCAACGAACCTCCCAGATGATGTCACATAGTTCCATGCTCTTATGGCTAAGTGCCCTCCTCCAAGTGCCTAGCACTCATCCTCCTAGGCAAGGACCTCTCCTAATCAAGCAACCAACTCCCCCAATATGTGCACCCCATGAGTTATTCATCATGTTACATAGGATAGAAACCTCCTACATAAGTGCACTATACTAGCACTCTATCCAAGGTCAAGCATTCACTCAAACTAAGCCATTCATATGTTCATCAAGCATTAATAGGGGACTAGGAGACCCAACACTCTCCTACCTAGATGAAAACACTTTTGGAGTAACTTTAAAAGCTAATAGAATGAGTACTAACCTAACTATAATCCCATGTCTAGCATCTTGCAACTACTAATCAACAACCCATCAACAATGGGATGACTTTAAGATTGTTGTGCATGGGAGAATTTATCCTAGGCGATAAAAAGAAGACATTATAACACATTGGCTACATCTCAAGCAATTCGGTGGACAAATGATCTAGCAGAATATAGATTAATTGTTGAACATAGTTCATGTGCACAGGTTGTCAAAAGGAAAAAGGTGCTACCTATTGTTGGATTGGTTCTATTAGCCCCCTTTTTGCATGGTTATCCACTTGTAATTTTCATCACAAACTTCATGGGGGTGACATGTTGATGATGCCTTGGATGACAACTTTTGGATGTTCATGGAGACTTGATGATTGGTGAGGGTTTGGGTGCTTATTGTTATATGATGTTGCTCCTCACACATGCATTTTCCTTGGTATATTGATGGTTTCAATGAAGGTATTAAATTCTTGGCATGGGTTTATGGTTTTGCAACTGGTTTTCATGTTATTTCTGAGTTGAATTGTGCAAAATAGGACTTTGTATTCAAACCCTTGTTTCTCCAACGCCCTAGCTCAAATGGGGGCTTATGATATTTGGATGGAAAGATCTTTCATATGTCTATCTCATGGTCTTCAACGCTCAACCTAGTTCTCCAAGGCGTTAGAACAATGATGACCTCCTGTTTTTGCTTGTCTAGCACCCTATTCTTAGTTCAAAGCTATATGAGATCAAGCATATTTGACTTTATTTTGTTATGTTTTGTGCTTGAATATGCGTTTTCAAGGGTAACATTCCAAGATGCTTTAACAGGTGAATTCTTGACATTTCTTATTACTTTATTTATCATTTTGTTGGGTTTCAATTCATAAATGAAACTTCAGTTTTTAATTAAATGCTGATCAATTGACAAGCTCTTGTTTCCCACGCAGTGGTTCTTCTGGTTGCTCGATCCGACACTTGTTCCAGCACATAACGAGCATATGTTGACTGATTCAGATATTTGGGGGATTCATTTGTCCAAAATTACACATGGATTTTATGCTTGGTCGTTTCAATATGGATTATGAGCTATCAGTCATCATTCAAATGCTCTGTTTCCTCCAGAAGTTGTGGCCCTAATCTCAAGCAATCTGGCAATGGCATTCCCGTCATTAATCAGGAACCTGATTTCGGGCTCAATTTCTGAGCAATCGGTTGGGAATTATTCAAAACGGTTCAAAACCCACTTCATAAATGGCCTTGTTTACCCCTTGCCGCGGGCAATTTTCATAATTTCTGAACGAATGTGGAGAAATCCTTTCCGGAACAGGCGTGTTTTTTCCAGATTTTGGTGTTGGTCTTTTTCTAGGTGGTTGCACGAATTTCTGATTTTTGGGATGGATCTTATCCATCTATTGATGTATAAATAAATCCTTAGAAGGATGAGACAGGGGAGAAGACACTGTAAAAACTCTAATTTTTAATTAATTGACCAACAGTTGCATTTGCTTTCCTAAAGCTTCAGTTTCATATTCATAGGTGTTGAAGGCCGAGCCCACCTTCAACTCTGGTTATTTGTGTGTAGTGTTGTTTTCTTTTCCACTGCTGTAAGTAAATTTGCATTATATATTCCTGATACTGTCTTTTATGTATGTATGCCAATAGTTTTAACAACTCGTGTTTTGGGAAATAAATATATGCTTACATTAAATTACTTGATGTCACTGAATGTGTGTGGATAGGCTTGATTGCGTTACTAAACACCCTTAGATAAAATATTTAATTACTTCCAGCTCTGTTTGTAGGTTCGATTTGGTGAAATATGGATTTGAAGAATAGTGAGAGTAGAGAGATGTGTTGGATTTAGATTTCCTCTTCTTTCATTTCCATAATTAGTACTGAGTATTGAATGGTTAAACTTCTTGTCCAGAGTTCTTATAGTTCACATAATTTACAAAGTTTTAGAGTGTTCCAAAGATTTGTAGAGTTTTAAGGAATTTAAAGGACTTGCAGCATTTATAGAATTTACAGAGGTTTTAGAAGTTTATAGAGTTCATAGGGTTTTCAGGATAGCATTTCAAACTTGTTATATAGAGGACTGGAATTATGCATTGCTTATTTCAAGGTCTTGAATGAGATTAGAGAGAAGAAGTACAACTCATTAATATTTGGCAGTATTCACTAGAACACGTTGATTTCTGTTGTTCATAGATAAATCTAGTAGGTCAGTCAAATTGGAGTGAAATGTGGTTTTGTCTGAATATTTTCAATTTACTTTTGTGAGCATGGAATACAAGTAGAGTTGTTTCTTTTGTTAATAAAAAAGCAAATTCATTTCTGTAATTGTTTGTGAATGATAGTGTTGGTATGAATTAGGGTTAGCTCTTGAAGAAGAGCCGTTGTATTTAGTATAGAGTTCTTTATGGATGATGAGTGCAGTCTTAGAGGTTGTGTTAGAATGGTGTAAGACGCTAAGATTGATCAAATAGCATTCCTTTTGTATGCAGGTTTGAGAGCTGAAGATTTCTCTGCACAAGTAGGATTTCCTTTAACGAACCATTTGATTGCTTGATTGCTCTTTTGGGAAAATAGATTAACAATTAGTATAGTTTGAAATTGCTGTAGGTTTTATTAATTGGATTTGATAAACTTTTGGACTGTAAAACAGTACTCAGCAAGTTGATTTTTTTCCTTAGATTAGACTTAACAACTTTTGGTCTTGGTTGTTCAATAGAGCAGTTAGTTTCATAAACTACATTCTTTTTCTTTATACATGAGCAAATCAAAATTACCCTAGGCATGAGCTTGAAATCATTTTGCCCTGCACATATAGTGTAGCAGCTCAAAGTATACGTATCCCGGTCGATAATTAAATTGAAGGTAAATTAATTAGTGATAATTTTACCCAACAAACAATCAAGTCATCTTTCTGGGCCATTTTTGGTTGTTTCTAAACCGCTTTTAAGCAACTTGGTACCTTGTCTTCCAAAGAGTAGATCTCACTCATCTTAGCTTCGTTGGGTAAATGCCATATGGTTGGAAAGCTCTTTTCAATACCTTTCCAATAGAGGAGAACCCTCGGCCAAATTCCTAGTAGTTTGGGAGCGATGGGTGCATCTTTCTAGCCATTTTTCCACTTTCCAAGGGGTGTTTCATGATGTTGTTGGGGTCTTGCTTCATGGTTTCACCTTCAAGGGCCTTTTTCTTCATATTTTGATGCATAATGGTGATCCCAAGGACTAATTTGATGTTGACATCTCCTCTCTGTTACCGACTAGGTTGCACCTAGTTGGACTTTCAGTGAGCCGCCAAAGATGAACAAAGTACTTGTTAAAACTCAAAGTTCAGAAGTCCTTTTAGGCCTTCATGGCCTTTTTATTTTTTGTGCCGTATGTTCATACCTTTTTGAGGAAGTTGTAATAAATGTACTAGCATGACCTTTTTTTGTAAAGGACTTGGCTTCCTAAGACTTAAACCTCAATCCGATCATTCCAAGGTGTTTTTTCCCTTGTCAATTATCCAATGTTGAATAAGCAATGTATAATTTTCGAGTTGTTCACTGCTCCTCCAAAGTTGGAATGGTCGTCTTGGCGGCTAGGCCTTAGGAGGTTATTAACGTTCATGTGTCAATGTCTATGAGCGTGCTAGGCATCAATATTCAGTCGTATGGACATGTACTAGGTTCCCCTAGAGTTTCGTTCGATTCCGAAAAAAAATATTTTTTTTTTTTTCGTTTTTAAGCCATTTTTTAATGGTTTAATTAAAAAATTTCAAAATGTAATAATTGGTGGATCCAGAGTCTGTTTTCAATGTGGGAATGCTCGTTTTCACACTCATATGCATCATCTTTACCCCAGTGGCCACTTTTACTATGTTTCGGGGGGCTAAAACATTCTGGAAGGCATTATTTGGCTAGCGGAGCATCAAAGTGGCATTTAATTGATAAAAGTGCATCAAACTAGCACTAAGGCCAATTTTTTTATTAAAGTCAAAAGTCAAATATTTTAATGGGGGGATGACTAAGCATGAGGGCCCCATCGCATCTGCCCCTCTTCCATATGGCAATTTGAAACTTTGGTTTTATTAGAAGGTAGCGAGTGATCAAAGTATGGTGGCATCAACTCATTAAAAAAGGGACTCACGCTAGCATGGTATTGCGCTAGTTTGAAGGTGTGGATCTCCTTCATCCATGTCACATATAAACTTTGGATATAATGTAAAGTTGATATACCATATGTTATCGACCATTTAAGTGAAGCTTACGTCATATTTGGCCATACGACTTCATATCAGCGTGAGGTGGATTTAACACTTGCGAATTGATGGGATGAAGTGGCTTGGTAGATGGAGGAGGTCTCCTACCTCATGGGAGGTGGCGCCTCCTCCATGACATCACTCCAATTAAACTCCCTCAATCCCACAATTAGCTCGTGAACTCCGATCAAGACGAGAAGTCATCTTTAGTTCACGCCCACCTCATCTTCAGTTGTTTGGTGCAAACCCCCTTGCCAGGGTTTCTATTTAAGGAGGTCACTTCTCCATTGTTTAGGATCGAAAGGTGGAACCTCGTTGTAATAGTTTTCTTGAGTATTGTTAATAAAAGGCTTTGGAGGCAATTTCTGTGTGGAATCTATGGATGTTTGAATGGAGTTTACTCTACATTAGTGAGGTAACTTGTATTTCTTTTCATGCTTGCATATGTTTGGGATTAACTTGCTTTCAGAAGGAAATGGTATTTTTGTAAAGATAAAAGGTAATTCTTGATAGGTTACTCTTTTATTGTATGTCGAAAAAGACTAATTGGTATATGTATGATTTCATGTTTGGATCTACATTGTTGCTATAGTCTTTTTTTTGGTTTATGCAAGTTATTTTAATCCCCGTTGCCAGTGTTGAGAAGCTTTTGCAGGAACACGAAGCTGGAGTATTGATGAGCGAATGTGCTCTACCTTTCCTTCAATAAATTCGAAAAATAAGCTTTGTCCCTCTGATCTCACCAAGGAGGCGATTTCTCTCCTTTATTTCTTGCTCTACTCTGGGTTCTTCAACTTTTGATTCACAACTTTCTTAAAAAATTCTTTCATTTACAAACGTTTCCATATTAGATCTATCATCTAAAGTTATATTAAAAGTAGATCTAATGACTAAAAGTTTCTAGTTCTAGTTTGCTTCCAAGCTTTTACCAAAAAAGAGGAGGTGCTGCCAAAAATTTGAAAAATCGAAGTGAAAGAAGACTAACAGAGCTCCCCTTCATAAAAAAATTCAATTTTTCATGTTATTGTAAGCCTTTGGATCCCGATTTGAGGACCAAAGTGCATTTTCTTTCGCATTATTGTAAAAAGAAAAAAAGGATTGAGTAGGCTCATCAGAGCCTGGTCCCCATCCCCAAGGGGGGATTCGCATCAGTGTTCGTTTTCATGGTTTTATGTTGTTAGTGTAGTTTGTTCATTCCTTTACTATTTTGATTTACATTTCAAGTTTTATTTGCTAAAGTAATTTGAATACTAACCCACTGCGCTATACCAAAGTACCGAAAGGGAAAATATTTGAGCAGTGTAGTAATTAGAAAACTTTATTTCTTTTCACACTCGTGAGTTTAAAATAAACCCCCTTGCTTTCCGAGTACAGGTTCATGGATAAGGACTTGCCCGAGTACTGAATCTGGAAAAAGATTCTTGGGATTTACACCTTTTTAATCAGAAAAAAACTTGTTCAAAAAATAGTTAAAATTTACAAGGCCTTCATCCTCGTATGCTCTACTTCCACTGCAGTTTTGTCTGATCAGTTGGTAGTATCAGAAAAGGGTTTAGGTGACTAGTAATTAGAGTAACATTTAACCAATCTCCTTGAACAACGAAAATCCAGCGTTGTGTTTTGCTTCGTGTGGGGAAATTGTACAGAGAAAGTGACAACTACTGAAAAGCGATCGCGGGGTCCCGTAAGGTTGGTGTAGTGTTGAACATCCCCTCATGACTCCATTCAGCCCACATTTCCTCGTGTGCTACCACACTTTCTGAGTCTAGACATATTCTCGGTACCTTCACGGTATATCGGAAATCCCCCTCCCTGCTAATAATCCAGATCATTACCACATTAATAAAATCAACCAAGCAATTACCCATTCCTTAATCAATTCATCTAATAATCTAAAATTTACCAACCAAGACACTGCAATACTTTCACTTAGACTACACTAGCAACCCACAATCTCCAAAGCACTCTTGCACTATGGCACTGATCTATTTTATTATGTTTTGCATAAGTTAATTCCACAAATGTGTCTTGAATATTGTGTATCTATTTTTGACTAAGGGTTGTTCAAGTAAATCTTATTTGCAGTGATTGGTAATCTCTTATTTCATTTCATATATTAAAACTCCTAGAAAATCTGTGTTTTCAGCTTTCATAGTTAGAAACAACCTTAGATTTATTTTCATTGGGGTCCACCCCCTGGCTTCGCTAGGAGTTGGCCTAGACAGAGGAGGTGAGTATCAGGTGACAACACTTGGCTCGAGCTTGCCCCCAAGGTCGCACCCAGTCGCTTGAAGATTTCTTCCACGTTACCCGAGGTGCGAATTAGGCTGCAATACTCTCCTTTATCGCACATGTTGAGGCAAGATTATATTATTCTATTGGTTAAGCTTCAGGTTCTTATTTATGAGTCGACAGGGTGGCACGCATGTTCAGGCACTTGGTCACACCGTATTAGCATGTGGGTGGGGTATTATGGCACATATGTTCATGCACTTTGCTACTTGGAGAATGTCTTAACCATTTTTCATGCTATTTGAGGAGGTGTCGTCCCCTTTTAGAATCTTCTATCACTTATTCCATAGATCCTCCCACCATTGTTTATGCATTTTTGAGGGGGAATCCCCATTTAGAGTTCGATCTAGCACATTCTTTGAGGTTGAAGGAGGGAGTTTTTTTTCATTTGGAGGACATCTAGGGTATTGATGGTTGCTTTGTGGACATCTTCTATTGAAGCGCTAGCCTCTTGGAGACATTTCTTTGGCATTTGATGGAGCCACCCCCTTTCTTGGAGCCTTTGATCACTTGTTTGAGGACAACGCATCACCTTTTTTATCCTTTGAAGGCTACTCCTTTCCACTTGTAGAGGGTCCATCCACTTTCGAGCAACACTGTGTCACTTATGGATAGGAGGAGGACAGGCCCATCCCTCTTCTAGGGTCACATCTTGGTTGCCTTACACTTTTTTTGGAGGTCGTTTGGCATGGAAGGAATCTAGGGGTCAAACCCTAGATGTAGAGTGGTTGTTCATTGATTATTTACCTTTATTCTTGGAGCATTATGTTGATTTTTAGGCAGAATCGAGAGCCATTCTCCATGAGATTGGCATCAACCTGAGGTTGAGATCCTAGTCTAGGACTAGGATATTGATGTTATTGTTCTCCTGAAGGAGACTAAATAACATAAATAAACCTTTCTTATGAAGATTTTAGAAGACAAGTTGATCGTTTAATAGGGTAGAGGATCCAATGTAAAGAACTTAATGGTTGAGTTACGAGAACTCTTGAAAGTTCTAGGACACATGTGGACCATGAAGACCATGAGGGGCTAGAGTTTTGTCTAAGCCTTCATGCGAAACTAGGAGAGGAGCTTGAATAATCTTCTCTATATATGATAATGTACTTTGAGTTGGCACGTGTGGACCATAGAGACCAAGAGAAGAAACTAGATTTGCTTAAGATGACTTGTTTAAGAAGTTATGGTCATGAGACCCCAATGAAGGCTTAAAATCCCACTAATGAAGGGCTAACAGCCCAAGATAAAAAGTCAAGACCCCTAATGAAGGATTAAAAGTGAAAAAATAAAACAATGGAAGCCCTAACTATGTATTTAACTATTTGTTGACTCCTAAATCTATGGAATGGACTCTCAAATGATGAATTATAAATAAGGAGCACTCTCAAGAGTCAATACAAATTACTCATCAATCATTCTTCATCTCTGTCCAAGATTTCGTTTGGGGTAAATTTTAGTTGAAGCTCATCTCCTTCATATCAGCTTTGTATTTTCGGTTTTTTGGATCAGCAAAGGGTCTCAACATGATTGTCAAAGGCCTGCCCTAACTTCAACGGGGCTATCATCATTCCATTCAAGGTTGCCGTCTTCTCCTACATGATTGTTTTCTCTCTTCTGAGGCTGACGAAAGTTTCAGGAAGGGATCCCATGGTTAATGCTAAAGCCCAACAAGGCTGCAGTGGAAAGTTCAGGCCCAATACGGCTGTCATGGTCAGTTAAAGCCCTAAACAGGGCTGATGTGAGTAAGATGCAGCCCTAAACAGGGCTGCCATCTCCTAAGGAGGCTGCTGCGGGTTTCTAGGAGGCTGTCGAAAGCTTCAGGAAGGCTGCCAAGGGAAACCGAGGATTTAGGAAGGCTGTTGAGGGTCTGCCCTTGCCCAACAGGGATGTCAAGGGTCTCAAGTAGACTGCCAAGGGTCAAATCTGGCCCTAGAAGGGCTCAGATCAGAGAACAAGTTCAAAGGGGGCTGCTACAGGCTGACAACAGACATAAATAGGCCCTAAGCCTAGACAAGGGCTGACGTCATCAAGATTAGGGCTACAATCACCTACAACTAGACATCAGTGTTCACAGTGGGCTCCTTTTTTAGTCTCTTTTGTTGGTAAGACTAGGGCTTACATTAGCAGAGACCCTATCATCTTCCGAGATTTATATCAGCATGACAGAGACAGAGATTTACATCAGCAGTCAAAGAGCTTACACTATTCAGTTATGAATCAAGCTTCCTTCGGTCATCTCGGAACAGCAATTGAAGCAGTGCTTGCTTCTTCCGCCTCACATGAAAGGTAAGTACTTGGTCTCTCTGTTTGTTTACCCTCATCTGAGTAGGGTTTAATGTTCATGGTCATGATGTATACTTGCTCTTCTATTAATAAATCTATCATAAGAAAGGTTGTTGGGTTTTTTTCCCTCTGAAGGAGAGACAGTTTTCCGAGGGTAAAATATGGTGTCTACTATGCATACCTATTTATGTGATGATTTTCTTTCTACTGCACTTATCTTTCTACTATAACTGGTTAATAAAATTACTGCCCCTTTGATTGATACTTTCAATGTGTAATTACGAGAAATTCTAAAAATGTGCACACATAATTACCTACTGTTGAAAGTAGTTAAAAATTCAACATGGTATCAGAGCTTGGTACCGATATTTTTCCTTGACCGGTGCAGGAAAGATCCTTGATATGGAGTAGTATATGATGGATGATTGGATGATGAACATCCTTGATTGGGCATCAGATCAAGTATATCTTCTTCAGAAAATGTCTTCTGGGAATTTGCAGCAGTAAGGAAATCCTTTTCTAAAGAACAGACCTCTTGAATTTAGACTGAGGACTTTGGTATGGGCAAGTCAAATCTTCTAAGAATAAGTTCAGCTCGCATCTTGGAATGTATCAGTCAAGATGAGGTCAGAAAAGCTCAGATTTGGTTAGATACCTTGCACCGGTTTCTCCATTAAGGTATCTAGTACTTAATTCATCCATGATGTCTATGCTATAAAGAAGATGGCTAGGGTTTACCTAGCAAAGGCAGTTGATGACTAAAGACTTTCTTTCAGCAGGACATCTTGATGTGTTGATAGATCACTTGTAACTAGATTCTAGTTTCGACATTATTGGTCTTTCACAGAATTCAAATAATGTGAAATGAAAGGTTATATTGTATGGACGCATAATTATTGAAGGGTTGTGTTTTATGGTGATCTGAATAGAGGTCAAATCAGTGAACCTAGTATGGGAAATCTTGTTCTATTTACCTCTGGTCAAATGAAGCCCAATGATCTAACATTAATGGCTAATAAGCCAAGGAGAAAATTGCATATCTGGTATTTACTCTAGGATGAGTTGTCTCCATGATCTCTGGTCGAAAATGTTGGTTTTATAAATGCATCATTCAATTCTGCAGGTAACGGTCAAGGATCTAAAAGAGCTCATGATCAAGCTATATGGGAGAATAGACATTCTGCAAAGTTGAATTGTAAATGAAACTATGATGTAATGTACCCAGTCACCCATATTTAAATGCATACGGGAAAGTTTCCAGAGTTTGTTAGTGACCAAATCCATCCGAGATGTTCTAATATATGTGATTTAGTATTGACTATTAAGTCCTCTAGATGGAAACTAAAAGGCAAGAAAGTGACAACATCCTTTCAGAAGTCCATCACTGCACAAGATCAGTCCTTATATGACCTGGATCGAACATAAAGATTTGTATTCGAGAGGGAGGATTGTACAGTTGATTGAATGGCCAGTTTTTAGCTTTGATATATGACAGTTAGTTTTGCGAGCTGAGATGTGCTCACTTACAGAGCTCTTCACATTATAAAGAGGATGGTTACAACTTGACCAGAACCTTACAGAACGCGTGGCGAGACTTGCTGAGATCATACTCTTGGTTAGAGTATTATGAGATCTGTTCTGGACAGTGATAGTTATTCTTGAGCTAGTATTGTCAATTGCATGTGGACCGGGGATAGTCTTCCTCCTTGAATGGTTCCTAGTACAACATAACAGTTTGTATTTCTTCTACCATGACTTTGAGCTTTATGAGTCTGGGACTCAAAGGGAGAACCTGATAGATATTTGGATCAGAATGGATGACAGTACTTCCTGACTCCTGAGTTTTGTTCAGTAATTTTTGCTTGGGCGCAAAGATCAAGAGGTAGCAGGCAGTTCTTTACCTCCCTCACCTTTCAGAAAGTTGGTTACCCCTGTGTAAAACAGTGAGACTTCAGTGTCTTGAAGATTCTACCCTTCATAAGATGGAGTTAGGCTGAGATTGTTAGGTTGTTGTCCTGATATGTTAGCAACCTTCAGGAGGTCCAGAATCTCACCTAAAGATCAGCAATGAGGAAAAGACTCCAAAGAATGAGGTTTACTATTCTCACCCTTTCGACAGTCAGAAGGAGCCAATAGAGCACTCTGAGTATATGATTGTGGGACTGTTGTGATAAAAGAAAGGCTTGCATAGCCTTGCTTGTTGTTGTCAGTATACTTTCAGGAAAAGTCTGAGTCTTTGAGTTTATATGAGACACATCACTTGTTTTGATGTTTTTCAGTAGGCTGGTTTTTTCAGATGTTTTTTTTCAGTCTGTTATAAAGTATGATGTGTGAGATCTGGGGAGAGGTCTATTAGACTTCCAGGCAACTTTGTGAGCTTGAGCATACAGCAGCAAGCAGCATTGAGAGGACTCTCTCTCAGAATGAGTGGACAATGAGTCATATGTCCCCATTACACTTCGGATGTACAGTGATGAGTTGAGATAACATCTAATGGATGTGTGAACCACCTTCCTTAGTGGTTTGGTTCAGTATGCTGTGCACTGAAATGCTTTGGTTGCATATTGCTTAGGCAGTCTGTTGTTGGGCTCAGAGGGTGCCTGTAGATCCATTCAGTGATAAGGAGAGCACTGATAGTTGAAGATCACTTGAGTTGTGATCTGCGCAGCAGAGACAGTTGGTTCCTCCAATGTAAAGATAGACTTATGTGTACTCTACAGACTCCCAAAGTATGGCATTTGAAGATACCTGGTGAATTCCCCAAGAAGTAATGCAGATGAGATAATTCATTGATCTTGGTGTTGACTTGTTCTTCTTTGGAAGAAATCAGAGGGAGTCGGTCTCTGCTTATGGCATGGAGGACCATTTCCCATTGGATCACTTGCTTAGATCACTAATGATCACCACACATAAAAGCCATTCTCTAGGAGAATGGAGGCACCTGGTCTGTTACTGTAGATTTTTTCACAAGTTTTCAGCCACCGGTTTTAAGTAAAAATTATATCTGTGTTTATGATATTCTCAGAAAAATAAAGTGCTGGAAATAAACAAAAATTTTCAGACTTAAAACACTGCTGTAACTAATCTTTTTCAGTGACAGTAAATAAAATATCAGCACACCATTCAACACACAGAACACAAGTATTTTTGGCCAATGGCCCTAAAAAAACCAACTAGGGGAAAACCAATCAGAGAGAGGGATTTTATTATTAGGAAATTTACAGCAAAACTCAGAAATTTTCAAACCAACTTATCTCAACCCGGAAGAGAAAATTTCTGCCTCGTTTTCCACGCCAAACAGAGAAAATCAAACTCAAAAAAAAAATTCTTCTCTGCTTTCTGTGTCGATTTCCGTGCCATTGTACAGAGTGTACGGACGAACTGTATGGACCGTACGGAGTGTACCATATGGACTGACTGTATGGACCTCGAAATCCGTGCCCAAGAAAAAAATTCTCAAAAATCATGCCCATAAATCTGCCTCGAAAAACGTGCTCGCTGCTTCAAAAATCGTACCGTACGGGATGTACGGACCAGCAATAAATGTTGTTGTCCTCGATTTCCATGCCCTCTTTGCTGCTGTCCTCTCCTCGATTTGCATGCTCCAAAATTTTTCTTTTCTATCTCAGAAAATGAAACTTCTCTTCTCACTTCAATCTGCAAAAGTGAGGCAAAATGTCTTTCCCATACCTTTTTGAGAAAACCCTAGGGTGAGTCTAATCTAACGGTGGAGATTAGATTAGATCAAGGGCTGAAATTAAATGCTCTAAAATATTAATTTCACTCACCCACTTAAATTTATCAAAAAGTGACTTTAATGCTCTAAAGTCAAATTAAATGCCTTTACTTAAGTCATTTAATGCAAGGGTCACTTTATGTCCCCTCTCTAAGTGACTAAGGCAAATGTCACTAGGGGAACACTTCACTAGGTACAAAACTAACACTCCCTCTTACCGAGGAAGGTGTTCTGCACCACTCCCAACTTGTCTTTGAAGAAGACAAACTTGCCCCTCCCCAAAGACTTCGTCAGTATGTCTGCTACCTGCTCATCAGTGGAAATGTACTGAAGCGTGACTGCTCCTCTCTGAACATAGTCTTGGATGAAATGATATATGATCTCTATGTGCTTTGACCGGTCATGAAAGACTGGATTCTCAGAGAGCTGGATGCAACTCTGATTGTCACAGTAAACCACCGTAGGCCTAAGCTCTTGACCAAATTAATTCACCAGCAACTTGCAAAGCCACAAGGCCTCGCAGTTGGCCAAACTGGCTGCCTTGTACTCAGCCTCTGCAGTACTCAATGCAACAGGCTTTTGCTTCCGACTGAACCACGACACTGCTGCTGAGCCCAAACTGAAGCAACATCCGGAAGTGCTCTTCCGGTCTGCCACACTGCCTGCCCAATCTGAATTTGTATAGCCAACCAATCTAATCCCCTCTGACCTCTTGTAGTCCAAACCAAAATCCACTATCCCTGAAAGATAGTGCAACACATGTTTTGCAGCGACCCAATGCACGCTCCTAGGCTCAACCATGAACTGGCTAAGAGTGTTCACTGCAAAACACAAATTTGGCCGAGTGTTGACCAGATGCATCAATGACTCGATAAGCTAACGATATAAAGTAGGGTCCACCAACTCTCCTTCAAAAGCATGAAGCTTCTTCCAGTTGGTGATCATAGGTGTCAACATAGGCCTACAATCCTCCATCCTGAATCTCCTCAAAATATCAACCGCATACTTTCCTTGCCCCAGGAAAATATGTCCAGGCTCCTGCCAAACCTCCAATCCCAAGAGATAATGCATCAGCCCAACATCAGTCATCTCGTACTCTGTCGCAAGATCTTTCTTGCAAGCCGCAATGGGTCTCTCTCTCCCTTTGATAAACAAGTCATCAACATATAGCAGAAGCACAAGCGGATCATCTCCAATCATGATGAAGTAGAGATTCGGATCTGCTTCACTCTTCTGAAACCCCATACTCAGCAAGTAAGAATCAATCCTGGAGTACCAAGCTCTTAAAGCTTGCTTCCGCCCGTAAAGGGCCTTCTTCAACCTGCATACATTTGTCTCTCTGTCATGTATCTCAAATCCTTGAGGTTGCTCAATGTAAATCTCCTCCTGTATGATCCCATTGAGAAATGCGGTCTTCACATCCATCTGATGAATCTTCCAACCCATTTCCGCTGCAATGGAGACCAAGCTCTTGATAGAAGTATATCGAGCAATCGATGCAAAAGTCTCATCATAATCAATGCCCTTAACTTGTGAAAACCCCTGCGCTACAAACCTGGCTTTGTACTTCTCCACACTCCCATCTGCCGCATGCTTCAGCTTGTAAAGCCAACGAGAAGTCACCACTGACTTCTCTTCCGGTCTCGGAACAATCTCCCATCATTCTTCATGATGGAATGGTACGCATCCATCATGGCATCTCTCCATACCGAATGTTGGGAGGCCTCCTCAAAAGTAGAAGGCTCGGAATCTCGTGTACTAGCCACCAACAACATGCCCAATCTGTCAGGCATATTGATGGCTCTCACCTCCTCCCTGGGTGTCCCAGCCTTAAGAGCATCCTTCAAGGTCTCCCGAAGCCACTTACGCTTCTTCTTCCCTAAAGGTTCTTCCCACACTGGCTTATCCTCATCTGAAGAACTAACAGAGCTAGAAACCCCAGTCACCTGTGAACCTGAAGTTGGTGTGCCAACACCAGGTGTACCCTGTAATCCTGATCCTGATCCCCTGTAGAGTGTACCTGTAATAGTAGACCCATCACCTGTCCCCGAAGACCCTGCTGGCCTAACCACTGAACCTGGTGAACCTGTGCCAAGACTCTGTGGTCCTATAACCCCGGAAACCTGTGATCCTGACTGCTGTAATGTTTTGTTTTGGTAAAAAGGGAATAACTGAGGACTAATAGCACTAGGAGCAGAAAGGTACATCAATTCAGTATTATTAAGTCATCAATGTAGTAAGAAGGCCATCAGAGTTCATATCGTATAGCATGCGGAGCATGTAAGCCTTATTTCTTCAGTGTTAAAGTCAACATGAAATTAGAATTGCATGCATGCAAAAGTGAAGCGTAAACCCTAAAAGTGACATGCAAACCCTAAAAGTACATGCTATTATATTTAAGAATGGTTATTGGACCAAAGAGAATATCTATTGTTATTGTTGATTGATTTTGGAGTTTCGAGCAACAGCATAGTGTGCAACTGCGGCAGTTGGGGTTGGAGATGGTGTCTTCAGCTAGCGAGGGTTCGGCAGTGAGATATCTGCGCTAATCTCTTATTGGGATATATCATCCAGGTTTATCCATTGCATCCATCATATACTACAACGTTCGGAGATCCAGCACATTCCGAAGGGTTACTAGCAGATCCATGTTTTGCAGTCGGAAGTAGTAGGGAAAACACAGAAGGATTCGCTGGGACCACAAAACCCAGTCTTTCCTCCGCATGTCAGCTTCCTCTTTCTCAGCAAGCCTATCCTATGGTATGCAATGATTATTAGCCATCAGTTTGCTCACTTGGAGCAGCTATCAGCCAAACAGATCAGTTGGGGGCGTAAGCAGTAGCAATGCTAATCAATTCGCTAGGGCACTTAGAGGCAGACAAACCTCTGCATGTGCCAGGCCATCTCTTCGGCATCAACAGACGGACAAGGTCAGAAAGTTTCAGCCCGAACGGACCTCTCCTCCTACAAAAACGTCACCTTCAGTCTGGAGGGTTTTTACGGTACTACGGGGCAGTAATAGCGAAGAAAAAGAGCATTATTAGACCAACCATCCGAATACTTATGCATGCAGCTGTCTCTGGAGTCATTATCAGCCAGAATATTAGTGGTAACTTGGTAAGTGTTAATTTCTCTTTGCAAAATACTAACCCTAATTCAACTATATTTTAGGGCATTTTTGCTGGCGAGTTTGCATGCACAGTTATTTTGCAAATTTGTATGAGGTTGAGTGTGCAAGTCAGCACTATCATAGAACATTAGAGAATATCAGTATTTGGGATATTACAGGGCTCCAACTTTGTCCTCTTCTCTGAAGGCACATGAGAGTAAGTCAAACTACCAAATATACGAAAATGGCCAACTTTAGGCTTCTTGCCTGAAAAGCACTCCTCAGGTGTCATGTTCCCCATTGCCCGATGGGGACTCCTGTTCTGAAGATATACAGCGATGCTGCAAGCCTCAGCCCAGAGAAAGAAAGGAAGTGACTGGTCATGTAGCATAGCTCGGGCTGCTCCAACAATGGACGAGTTCTTCCTCTCTGCTACTCCATTCTGCTCTGGAGTATATGGAACTGTCAACTGTCTCCTGATACCCTCCTATCTGCAAAATCCATCAAACTCCTTGGAGGTATACTCACCCCCGTTATCTGATCTCAAGACTCAAATCTTCCTCCCTGTTTCGTTCTCCACAAGAGCTTTGAATTCTTGAAACCTCTGCAAGACTTCCTCGGACTTCTTCATCTTCAGGAAGTAGATCCAGGTCTTCCTGGAATGGTCATCAATGAAAGTCACATAATACTCGTATCCCCTCAGGGACACAGAAGACATAGGTTCGCATAAGTCTGAATGTGTCAAGTCAAGAGTACCAGCTTACCTGCTATCATTGCTCAAAAAAGCAGTCTTGGTGTACCTTCCCAAAGCACACCCCCTGCACACATCACTATGCCCTATGCTGAACTCTGGTAAACCTGTAACCATGTGTCTCAACAACCCCAAGGTTGGATGATGCAAGTGAGCCATCCTCCTATGCCAAAGCTCACACAACTCACTGTTGCTACTATGTGCTAAAGCATGGTGCAGCTGAAACAAGAGCCTATACAGTTTCCCACATCTCGCTCATATGGCAACTGAAGCAAATGGTCCTGCAGTCTTGGGAAACATATGCACGTGTCCATCTAGGAAAGACACCCCAAGACCCTGATCCTCGATCATGGAAACTGACACTAGGTTTTTCTTCAACCCAGGTACATACAATACATCCTGCAATATCATGGGACTCATCGACTCCCTCTGAAATGTAATGGTCCCACGTCCAACTGCACTGACTACTGAGTCATCTCCCAACACAACCTCCACATCTGTCTCTGCCTGTGAAAGCTCGAAGAACATCTCACGAGCACCTGTCATGTGACTCGAGGCTCCGCTATCTATGTACCAAGTGCTAGAATTAGATGCAGTGTAAGAATCGTCTGTCACACAGGAAAACTCCCTCTGTCTGTCAACATCCGCACTGGTGAGAATGGATGTTCTCTCTCTCTCTCTCAATATGCCCAATGCATAGTGAAAACTCACTCTAAAATCATGCTGCAAAATCATCGATCTCAGCTGAAGCGATTCTCTGCTACTGCTTCTTCTTCTTCTTGTTCGAACACGTAGCAACATAGTGTCCCATCTTGTGACATGCAAAGCACTTCACAGTGCTCATATCCTTCTTCTGCCCATCCTGCTGTTGCTTGGCCCCACCCTTCTTGCTCTTTTTCTTCCCCTATGCTGCCAATGCCACATCCTCCTCATCTCCCCTACTAGTAGAACCACTGGACTGTAAGAAACCCCTCCGAGTCTCCTCCTGAACAAAGTCACCACATACTCTGTCCCAATCTTGTAAGTTCTCTCTGGCCACCAACCCCTGAACAAACATAGCCCAAGGTGCATTCACCCCATTCAGGGTTGTTCGCACTAACTCAGGACCAATAATCGCCTCACCAACAGCTGCAAGCTCATCTCTCACTTGAGAGACCCCGGTAAGACAAGTCATACACATGGTCTTTAACAACATCTAAGATTATCCTCATGGCTTTAATATCTTTCTTATTAAAGGTTGCACGTAATGTCGCATCAGTAGAAGCAGGAATAGTAACGGGATTTGCTATAGTGTTTCTAACTACCTCCTCCCACAACTCATTCTCCTTCAGCACAAGTAAAATCCGGGCTTTCCATGAGACAAAGTTCGCTGCCCCATCCAACCTATCCTCAGTTCTCAACCCCATGGAAGTCATTTTTCTCAAAGAACAAGTTTCAGCAAAATGTACTACTGTCACAAATGTTTTCTAAATTCTAAAAATGACTGTTTCTCTGCTAAAATTAAATTTTCTACCACAACCCGCTCTGATACCATGTAGATTTTTCACAAGTTTTCAGCCACCGGTTTTAAGTAAAAATTATATCTTTGTTTATGACATTCTCAGAAAAATAAAGTGTTGGAAATAAACACAAATTTTCAGACTTAAAACACTGTTGTAACTAATCTTTTTCAGTGACAATAAATAAAATATCAGCACACCATTCAACAGACAGAACACTAATATTTTTGGCCAATGGCCCTGGAAAAACCCACTAGGGGAAAACCAGTCAAAGAGAGAGAAATTTTATTATTAGGAAATTTACAGCAAAACTCAGAAATTTTCAGACCAACTTATCTCAACTCAGAAGAGAAAAAAATTTCCTCGTTTTCTGCGCCAAAAAAAAAAAAAATCAAACTCAAATTTTTTCCTTCTTTGTTTTTTGCCTCAATTTTCGTGCCGCTATACGAACCGTACGGGCTGACTGTACGGACCTCGAAATTCGTGCCCAGAAAGAGATAAACTGGCTTTAGCCAAATGATGTGTGGCGTAATCCGACGCAGATCAACGTGAGCAGCCCTAAACTGGCTCTAGCCAAATGATGTGTGGTGTAATCCTCTCCTTGGTCATTCGATATGGTTGAGCTACAAGACCTCCTCAAGGGACTGGCAACTCCTTATTGGAGTAACTAGAATATGACCTTGGCGTTAGTGGGGAGAACGAGATGATCACATTGTCTAGAGATGATTACAACATTGAGTACCATTCTCTGGGAGAATGAATGCAGCCTAGAGCTGAGGTACCTAGTCTGTTACCAGGACATTGATGACATGTGAGACGCATCAATGTGTGTTTGGTGACTCGAACTACTTCTTTGATCTGTCTTGGAGCTTGCTTGACAGAGAATGCCTCTATCACTAAGAGGGAGTGTTGATTTTTTGGCAGCATCGATATCCATTCTCCAGGAGATTGGAATTAGCCGAGGGCTGAGATCCTAGTCTAGGACTAGGATATTGATGTTCTTGTTCTCTTCCTGAAGGAGACTACATTAACGTAAATAAAAATTTCTTGTAAAGACTCTAGAAGACAAGTTGACCATTGAATAGGGTAGAGGATCCCGTGTAAAGTACTTAATGGTTGAGTCATGAGGACTCAAGCAAGAAGCTCTTGAAAGTTCTAGGACACGTCTAGACCATGAAGACCAAGAGGGGCTAGAATTTTGTCTAAGCCTTCATGAGAAATTAGGAGAGGAGCTTAAATAATCTTCTCTATATATGATGATGTACTTTGAGTTGGCACATGTGAACCATAGAGACCAAGAGAAGGAACTAGATTTGCTTAAGATGACTTGTTTAAGAAGTTATGCTCATGAAACCCCAATGAAGGCTTAAAATCCCACTAATGAAAGGCTAAAATCCCAAGATAAAAAGTTAAGACCCTAATGAAGGACTAAAAGTGAAAAAATTAAAAAATGGAAGCCCTAACTATGTATTTAATTATTTGTTGGCTCCTAAATCTATGCAATGGAATCTCAATGATGAATTATAAATAAGGAGCACTCACAAGAATCAATTCAAATTACTCATCAATCATTCTTCATCTTTGACCAAGATTTTGTTTGGGGTGAATTTCAACTGCAGCTCATCTCCTTCATATCAGCTTTGCATTTTTGGTCTTTTGGATCAGCAAAGGGTCTCAGCATGACTGTCTAAGGTCTTCCCTAACTTCAACAGGGTTGTCATCATTCCATTCAAGGTTATAGTCTTCTCCTACATGACTGTTTTCTCTCTTTTGAGGTTGCCAAGAGTTTCAAGAAGGGTTTCCAAGGTTAATTTTGAAGCCCAATAAGGTTGTTGTGGAAAATTCAAGCCCAATAGGGCTGTTGTAGAAAGTTCAAGCCCAAAATAGGGTTTTTGTGGTTAGGTAAGGAACTAAACAAGGATGTTGTGAGAAAGATACATCCCTAAACAAGGCTGCCATCTCCTAAGGAGAGGTTGCCGAGGGTTTCTAGGAGGTTGACAAGAGCTTCAGGAAGGCTTCCAAGGGAAGCTGAGGGTTCAAGGAAGGTTGTTGAGAATCTTCCCTAGCCCAAGAGGGTTGCCGAGGGTCTCAAGGAGGCTGCCAAGGGTCAAATCTGGCCCTAGAAGGGCCAGGATCAGAGACAGCAGGCTCAAAGGGAGTTGCTACAAGTTCTAACGATGCTGCTACAAGCCTAAGGGGGATGCTACAAGTTCTAAGTATGCTGCTACAAACCCTAAAGGGATGCTACAGGATCTAAGGAGACTACTACAGGCTGACAGCAAGCATAAATAGCCTCTAACCCTAAATAAGGGTTGACGTCATCAAGATTAGGGCTGTCATCACCTACAACAGACATCAATGATCACAATGGGTTCCTTTTTTAGTCTCTCTTGTTGGTAAGACTAGGGCTTACATCAATAGAGACCTTATCATCTTCTGAGATTTATATCAACATGGTTGAGATCTATGTTGCAAGAAACACCTAGGTAACAGGTGTACCAGTACCGGAAACTTCCCAATACGTCGAAACCAATACGAAACACCGTCAAAACGTCGACACTCATACCATACGACATTTCACAATTGCAAAACGCGGTACTTTACGGTTGTTGACGTTTCAGCAGCGGTTTGGCCCATGTGGGTGGCGTTTCAGCATTATTTCTTCCTTTTTTGGGCTTGTATAGGCAACCAAGAGGGTTGCAAGTCCCTCAAATGGGATTAAAAATTGGTTTTTTCCATTTTTAAAAGTTACACTGTTGTATATGTAATCAATGATATAGTCATGCTTTTCTTACTAAAATGTCATTTATGTACCATTTATGTATGCTATTATTGTTTTCTTGCAAGTTAATGTGTTATATATATACGGTGTTTACCTCGATGTTTCCCCCAGTGTTTCCATTTTTGGAGGGTCGCGTTTCTACCATCCCCGTTTCGGAAACTTCTAGACGTTTCCTCGTTTCTGTAATGTTCATAAAAGTGACATGCATGCAAACCCTAAAAGCTATATAAGAAGGTTAGTTGAACCAAAAGGGATCATTGTTATTATTCATCTTTTTGGAGACAGGTTTGGAGAGCTCTGAGAGCTAATTAGGGTTGAGGGTGAATTCCTTGGCCAACATTGGGTTCAGTGGCGAAATCTATCCACCCTAGCCAATTTGAGAGGATAGATCATCTAGATCTATCACTGTACTTCAAAGACAACAAAGATTGTTAGAGAAATAAGCAGAGATCAAGTTCGTGAAGATTTAGGGCAAAGATAAGCTAATCTATTCATATCAGCTGCGTGGTCTCTGCTAAGGGCGTGTGCTTCAACAATTCGTGGAAGAGAAGAACAACAGATTCTTTTTGGGAGGTGTTACCACCTAAGTTGTACTTAGTGGTTTTTTATTGAGTGATCCTAGTGAACCGAACAAAGCTTTTTTGTTCGAACTTCAGAAGACCTTCGGAAGTGCTTCTGGGAAGTGCTTGTTGTACTATATCACATGTTCATACCCCCTTAGCCAAGTTGTAATAAATGTTCTAGCATGATAGTGTTTGTAAAAGACTTGGTCTCTTAGACTTTATTTGTCAATCCGATCAGCCCAGGGTGTTTTTTCCCTTGGTTATTATTGGTTGTTGAATAAACGACTGATAATTTCTGAGTTTTTCACCCAATACCTCCAAAGTCGGGGTGGTCGGCTTGGCATTTAGGCCTATTGAGGTTTTTAGAGTCTATGTGTGAATGTATAAACATGCTAGGCATCATGGTCGAGTCATATGAACATGTCTAAGTTCCCCTGGGTTTTTTAATTTTTTTAATTTTTTCAGTGTTATTTATTAAAATTTAATTTTTCCAAAACTTAGGCTATTTTTTAATCGTTTAATTGGAAAAATGGGTTTTGTAATAAAAGTGGGCTCAATAATCAGTTTCATTCATGTAGGTGCTCATTTTCAAGCTAAGAGCACCCAGTAAACCTATAGACCCACTATTTCTAGGTTTTGAGTGATTTTCCATCACTTAGGTCAGAAAGCCCCAAAATATCAATTATTGATTATTTTAATTAATAAATTGATGAATAATGGTAATTAATAAATTGATGAATAATGGAGCAACAAAAAAAATCCTAGATCAGTAGATTCTCAACCGATTTGATTGAAATCAGTCTCATCGGCACTAGATTGACTGGATCTGACAAATCCTTAACTGAAGGAGGTGATCTGGGTGGATCCAGAGTTGAACTTCAGCCTCCTTTATGGGGAATTGCGCCCTCTCTCTCTCCTCCACACATGTGGGCTCTTCTGGGAGCTCTGTGGTTGATGATTCACTCAGCAAGTTGATGTGTCAGCTCGATCAACCCCCCAATTGACATTCAGATTTAGTAGAAGCTCAGTTCAACTTCAAATCAGGCATTGATGGACTCTCCTTCAACTACAGTGGTCTATCTTCTTGGGATTTGCGCCCCCTCTGGACTGGGGTTTCAATTTTGTGTATAAATAAAGCATGGCTGCCTCCTTTCCGAGTTAGTAAGAGTTGGATTGAGGAGCTATTGTTGTTCCAAGATGGTTTTAGGAAGAAGTGGGGAGAAAAGAAGGAACCAAGACATCTGCTTGCTGCCCTTTATAGCATAAAAAAGACGGAGAATGAAACCATGGATGAATTTAACACTAAATTCAGGCGTGTGGTTGCGGACCTTCCTAGAGACATCAAGCCAAAAAATGCCTCTATCCTCATATCCTACATTGAATCCTTCACCAGTGACTTAAGGTACCAGTTAAGAGATAAAGAACCGGCTGATCTGAAAACTACCCAGGAATTGGCTGAGAAAATAGAAGAGAATATGCAATCTTCAGGCAAGTCCAACATTCCAAGTCACACTAAGGGAAACAATTCCTGCAATAAAGGGACCAAGGGTAAAGCCGTTGAATCAGAAGAAAATGGGACTTCTAAAGATCTAATGGAAAAGGTGACGGACATGATAAAAAACTTGGTTACTAGTCAAAACCAACTAATGGCCAATCATTCTGCATAATTGAATCACATACATAATAGATTGATCACAATGGAAATGAATAATGGACCTAGGAACTTTCAGCCCAAGCAAAATCAAATGTATCAAAAGAAATTTCCTTGGCAAGAGCCTAGGATTCCAAACCAGTTAGACTCAGCTAACATGGTAGAAGAAGTAATTCCATGGTGTAGACCCTGTGAACAATTCCACCAAGAAAGCACTTGTTATGTTGCAAATCAGGTCATGGAACATGGACTTCCCGAGTTCAGTAGTCAAGAAACAACTTCAAGCGAGCTTGATCATGTATACATGGTAGGCCAGGCCTACCCTTTGTCACCAGCTAAACAGTACAAGCCTAAGGATGAAACCATTGCAGAATCTTATAGTGAAACTTATGATGAAAACTGTAATGTACATGATGGGACTCCTATGTGTTCTCCATATAATGATGACAGTCTAGAAGGTTTACTGCTTTGTGACCTTTTCTCTGAAGAAGATGAGTATGAAAATGAGGACAAGTATAACTTGGAGCATGATACAAGTGACGAAGACTCCCTTATCTCCGACAAAGATGTTGATGAAGAGTCCTGGACATTCATGGAAAATCCAGTCTATGACATGAATAAAGAGGAAAATAATGAACCAGAAACTTTTGATGGTTTTGTTGATTTTTCTGTCTATGGCATATCTAAAGGAGAGAGCATGGACCATGTGGCCTTGGGAAACTTTGATATGAAAAAGGAGCATGCAGTTTATCCATATGATCGGTCTGAGCCATATATCAGTATCAATAATGAAGACAAAGAGAACTTGATATCAAAACTTGATATCGGCAATGGGGAATCCATCACATCTGACATAGATGGTGGTGATGACTATTGGGATTTTTGTGGATATCTTATTAAGAATCCTATCTATGCTATATCCAGCAAGGGGAGTGTCTATTTAGAAATTTGTGGAAGTCCAATCTACTATACTTCCATAGAGGGAAGCATGGATCTGGAGACCTGGAAAAATCCTAGTATGGAAAAGCAGCATTCAAAACTCTTATATGATCATTCAGAGTCATCATGCAAAGCCGCACAAAGGTATCAATAATGAAGACATGGAGAAGCAGTGTTGTGAAAAGGCAAATGTGATGCAGTTAGTAGAATATCAGTCTCAACTATCATCTTCACATATAGAGTTTCCTCATGATTTGGAGCCACTTGGGGCTTATACAGTGAATTATCATCCGGTAAGTCTTGATGATCAGTATAATGGTGTAGTTAATCTGCCTCATCATTCCGATTGGTACATCAACCCTATCCAGTCATGGATAGAAGCAGCCTGCGCAAGCACTTACCGGTTTGGGAGGAAGTTTGACGACATTATTCATGCCTATGATTTCCCATCCATCCTGCCCCTTTCGATTCCCATCCATCCCGCCCCTTCCGGATCATCACGCAGGTTTGCATTTTCGGAATAAAGTATCCTTACTTTGGCTGGTAACCAAAGACAAGGAAATTTTTTTTTATGTTAATAAAATGCTTAGGTGGTTACATTGGATTTCTGATTACACTTAACCCTTTTTATATCATGCTTAGAGTAGGAAAATAAGCTCCTTGAAAAAAAACATTACTTTCCGCATTTTTGTTTTGTACTTCGCTATAATAAAACATTTTTTTCATTAGTTAGTTACATTTATTTTGTTTAAATAAATCAGCTTAATGGTTCATTTGGTTTTTATGTAAAGCTTGTGCTACTGAGGTTTTCTTGTCAAGTTGAGATGTTTTTACAGGGTATATAAACCAGGGATTCTGGTGTTCTTGTATCCTCTCCTTGCCCTATGACCAGATCGAGCACACATCCCGTAGTTGGAGCCAGAATGTTACCACCTAAGTTGTACTTAGTGGTTTTTTATCAAGTGATCTTGGTGAACTAGACAAAGAATTTGTGTTCGGACTTCAGAAGACCTTCGGAAGTGCTTCTGGGAAGTGCTTGTTGTACTATATCACATTTTCATATCCCCTTGGAGGAGTTGTAATAAATGTTCTAGCATGATAGTGTTTGTAAAAGACTCGGTCTCTTGGACTTTATTTGTCAATCCGATCATCCCAGGGTGTTTTTTCCCTTGGTTATTATTGGTTGTTGAATAAACGACTGATAATTTCTGAGTTTTTCACCCAGTACCTTCAAAGTTGGGGTGGTCGGCTTGGCATTTAGGCCTATTGAGGTTATTAAAGTCTATGTGTCAATGTATAAACATGCTATGCATCATGGTCGAGTCATATGAACATGTCTAAGTCCCACTAGGTTTTTTAATTTTTTAAATTTTTTCAGTGTTTTTTATTAAAATTTAATTTTTCCAAAACTTAGGCTATTTTTTAATAGTTTAATTGAAAAAATTGGTTTTGTAATAAAAGTGGGCTCAATAATCAGTTTCAGTCATGTAGGTGCTCATTTTCAAGCTAAGAGCACCCAATAAACCTATAGACCCACTATTTCCTAGTTTTGAGTGATTTTCCATCACTCAGGTCAGAAAACTCCAAAAAATCAATTATTGATTATTTTAATTAATAAATTGATGAATAATGGAGCAAATACAAAATCCTAGATCAATGGATTCTCAGCTGATTTGATTGAAATCAGTCTCATCGACACCAGATTGATTGGATCTGACAAATCCTTGACTAAAGGAGGTGATCTGGGTGGATCCAAAGTTGAACTTCAGCCTCCTGTATGGGGAATTGCGCCCTCTCTCTCTCCTCCACACGTGTGGGCTCTTCTGGGAGCTCTGTTGTTAATGATTCACTCAGCAGGTTGATGTGTCAGCTCGATCAGCCCCCCGGATAGACATTCAGATTCAATAGAAGCTCAGTTCAGCTTTAGATCAGGCATTGATGGACTCTCCTTCAGCTACAATGGTCTATCTCCTTGGGATTTGCGCCCCCTCTGGGCTGGGGTTTCAATTTTGTGTATAAATAAAGCATGGTTGCCTCCTTTCCGAGTTAGTAAGAGTTGGATTGAGGAGCTATTGCTGTTGTAATACTGTGTAATATCTTTTGCTATTGGAATAAAGTGAAGCCTTGGAGGCAAGATGGTGTCATGTCATTGTATGTGTGGATGAGCATTGCCATGTTTTACTGAGGTAACCTGTATCTATGTTCATAATTTACTGATTGTTTGTGGATTCATTGCTAAGATTGATAATAAGTTTATTATAATCTTGACAGGAAAGGAGTTTGTTAATAAGTTTATTAGCCATCTCTTTCCTTTTTGATGCATGTTTAGAGATCTAGATTTAGCATGTTTTATAAGTTTATATGCATGTTATTCTGAAATCTCTATGTATGTATTAATCGGATCTCACAAGTATTTTGGCAAGTCGTTGGATTCAGTTGCAGGTTCCTAGCTTGGAGAGGATGTTGATCTAGTTTGCTTCTTCACTATCTCCAAAACCATTCAAAGGCATAGTCCCTCGACATTCCACCGGAAAGCTCCACGATTGATCTTCAGGGCTGCTAGCAACAAATGTTCTTCTTTTCCTCTTCCTCCTTCAAATTTTTCTAAAATTGATCCGGTTACTTGTTTGCAGCTTTAAAACAGTTTAAATCTATCAATTTCAGAGTTTATTTTACATAGATCTTGCTACCTTAAAGCTCATAAACTAGATCTCATTCCTAAAAGAAAATTTACAAGCATTCTAGATCTAGTTTTAGGGAAAATTGTCATTTTTCAAGGCTGTGAAAGTAGATCTAAAGCTTGTTGAATGCATGGTTGTTTCCTTAGAATCTAAAAAGTTATAATCAACAATTTAAGTGTTTCATATTGGCTGCCCCCAAAGCAGGCCAAGATCCCAAGGAAAGTTTTCCGCTTCTTTAAAAACTAGTTTTAACTTAGAATTTTTGGGTAAAACGTTTGTTCATCCAAAAGTACTTTCAAAGTACTTTGGGGCATGTTTAACTGTGATAAGCTTGCTGGTTTTTAGCAGGTGTAACAGAAAAGAGGAGGAGGCACTGTCCGGAAATCATTTTTGGACCATTCAAAACCCCCCAGGGGGTCTCCGTCTTCCCAAAATTTCAAATTTTTGCAATTTGTAAACCTTTGGTCTCATTCCATATAAGGACCAGGTGGATTAATTTCAGTTTGCTGATATTGTAATTGCTGCTAATAAAAAGAAAAATCTTTTCGAATAGGCTCTTTCGAGCCTATTCACCATCCCCTAGGGGGGATCCGCGTCCGTTTCACTTTTTTGTATTTTTGCCTTTTTTTTGTTCTAGTTTAGTATTGACATGCAGGATTGTATACTTTGATAATATTTTGCATTATTCCATATTTTCAATTCAAAAGTAATCATACTACTTACCCCACGACTTCCCGATTGACCCCCAAGGAGAAAGAGATGCGTGGTGGGACTAATTAGAAAACCGGTGTTGTGTATCTCTAATTCCATTTTCATTAATTGTTTTAATAATCATAATAAAATCAACCCCTTTTTGATTCCCCAATTGAGGTCCACTTGGACCGAAAGAGGTTCCTGGAGGGTTTTCTTTTTAATAAGAACACCTCTTTTAAAACTTACTAAAAATAACAAAGGCTCCAGTGTGTATGCTCTGTACTTGGTTGCGATTCGTCCGATCAGTCAAGCTGCATCAAAAGCACTTGAGCAACTAGATTAATTAGTCTTCATCTCCCAAATTGACAAACCATCAAGAGAAAATCCAATGCCTCGAACGAATTGTAAACGGTGGCAAAATACCCAAAGGAGTGGGAACAACTAGAAAGTGACCTCGAGGCGTCGATCTCTATCACACCCTGACGGGTGCATTACGAACAATAGTCTTAGAGACTCCGTTCCAATCCAGAAACACCTTGCGGGTAGCTGTGAAAGTTCACTTTTGGACATACTCCAAGTACCCCTCAGGTATATCTGGAGTCCCCTTTTTGCCTAATTTAATTCATTCACATTCCACATTAATTTAAAATCTACCAAGAGACATTTGCAAAACATCCTTTCAAGCGCATGCAAGCACATTATTTTCTCTGTTGACTCCATTTAAGGCATTGGTGATTTATTTGAACATTTCTTTCGATTATATATATATATTGAGTGTCATTACTGTGCTTATTTGCTTTAAATCTTGCATCTTGTTATCTTTTGTTTCCACTGGTTAATTTTTTGTTTCCACTAGTTAATTTCAAACAACTCCTAAACAACTTAATCAATATAACACTATCACACTAAGTAATTAGCCTTAGTAATTTAATAGGGTCTACCCCCCTTAGCTTCGTTAGGAGTTAGCCTGAACGGAGGAGTCAAGAACAAGGTGACAGCCTTGACTCGAGACTTGCCCCCAAGGACACACCAAGTGGCTTGAAGATTTCTACCACGTAACCCAGGTGTGTGAAAGGAGGCAACAGGAGGCTATATGAACAGTATGAAAAACATGATTATCTAGGGCATCCCATCATGCATAAAAGCAGCGACCTCTATACTGTCACATATTTTCTCTATGAATAGCTATTCAACCTCACCACAACCATTTATTATTTGAAGGACCAAGACTAATATTTGAAGTAGCGAACCCTTGGATCTTTCGCTGCTAGGACAGCTAGATATACACATGAAACATGGATCATTAAATAAGGGCAGCATTTATCTATTCAAGTAACACGTCTCTGCTAAGTGTGAAAGGTCACATGAGAAGACCCTGTATGTCCATATCTCAACTTATTCAAATCTGATAATGCACTACATTCTGCCTGTACATTGCTTGTGAAATTAACATTGGGCATCATCCTATCGAGCTGGGCATAGAGGTGAACTGTTGCAACATGATATTGTTATTGAGAAGACTGTGACCAACGTGATATTGTTATTAAGAAGACTGCTACAACAGAGAAGCAATTATCTCAGTGCTTAGGAAGGAATTCTTGTTCCAAATCTGCCCACGAACACTTCCAGGCATGTAATAGTGATCCTTAATAAAAATATCAGACTTCTATTTATTGGTTAAACTTCTATTCAGATTTGATCATTTCCTGAATTTACATTATTTCTATGCTGCTGTTATTTATGGATATATATTGCAATTTTTATGAATCTCTGGGTTAAGTATGATATTGGATACAAATAGAGATCATCACTGAGTATATATTAGCAAGTCTAGTATGATAAAGAACCCTGAATTGTGTTGTGAAAGTTCCTAATAATAAACCCTATTCAAGCATTACATCCTCATTTACAAACAAAATAGAGGTGAAGGAATGTATTGATCAGAGAAGTGTCAGGAGTCATCAACCAAAACACAAGAACAATCACAATAATCTATACCAGATTCAGTTTGGGATATTACAGTGGTATCAGAGCATGGTCTTGACCAGCTGTGGGGAAATTGGCATGAACATGGTGTTATAAGCAATTTCACACATTAATTGTGGAGAGTTCGTTTCATTTTTGTGGAAGTGTATCTATTGCCAAGAAACAAAGCATCTTAAAGTCTGCTACAACTTCCAGGAGAGTGCCTTTATTGTGATCGCAAAGCTCCATTACATATCCGTCCTCAAAACTGTTCCAGTCAGATTGGTAAGGGATCTTACAGGGGTTGCATCAATGGCAAGAACTATAGATGGCAAGCTGTTACCCACCTTCCTTGCTGCCTCGCCAATAGAGGAAAATGAGCCTACATGGGAGGAATTAATGAGGAACCTTGCTAAGACACAACAAAGCTTTGAGCATAATTTGCAACGGTTTGAAGATTCATTACTACAAAGCAAGGGAAGACTTGGTATGTTTATCAAAAAGGCATCCAAAAGTCTCTATGTTGATTGTGGTTTAGAGTGTAATAAATCAACGATCATAGATCAACCTACAATTGATCATGAAGAAAGCAAAGATCCATTATCAGGTAGGAGTCCTAAAGAAAATGAGATCATGTTCACACGGTCTCTCTTGTCATATGACAGTTTGGACCATGAGGGATCAGAGATTGCACCCTTGTGTCTTCAGGATGAACACAAGGTAGAAGAGCAGGTAGAAGAGGAACCTCAGTTAGACTCACTGGAACGAGTGGAGAGGCATGACACAGAGAGGATTGATTCTATACATGCCGAGCAGTATGGAGGTTATGAGCCACATCTTGTGGAGGGGCCATTAATGGTTTAGGTCGTAGATGCAAATGCATTGATGGGAGACATATTCCAGGGACTAGCCGATAGTGACATGGACGCATCCCTTATTTTCCAAAATGGGTATATTACAGATGTGTGGGATCCTGGTTCAGATGACACCAATCAAGTGAGTGCCCAAGAGGATATCGCAACCTACACAAGATGCAGGACAATTGTGACCCATGAGGGCATGAGTGGCACTCATGGTTTGAGGGGAGAGCCTTCAGCAATGATTCTACATGAGCACTCAAAATTGCAGGTGACTGAGGAGAGATCTTACACAAAGGATTTGGATCAGGTATGGGATCATGAGTTTCCTTTGTGGGATAGTGGTTCAACCATGGAGGAGGTAGTTGAGCACATTCCTTGTGGACCAGCCAACAAGGAAGTGTATCCATACAGAGATTGGGTAGACAGGTATATGACGGAGATGGAGACACCCAGGTTTACAAGCTTAGTTGACATCAGTGGAGTTGCTATAGAGGAGAGGGCCAACCTCCGCTTCCAGGAGTTTTTTCGAGGGATGCTTAGGTTTGGAGGCATGACGGAGCAGTCTTTTGAGGAGTTTGTGCAACTTATGATTGCTTGGCTCATTAAGGGCATTCAAATGGATTTTGGTATCAGCCAAAGGGTTGTTTGGGATCCAGGTATCAAGGGGTCAATTCATGATTGGGTGGCAAGGAGGCATGAGGTGATCCAGTGGTTCATATGGGATCCTGGTATTGGTGTCCGGATGCATTTTTAGTTGTCAGTTGTTGATTGCTTAAGGACAAGCCATCTTTGGCGAGGGAGGACTGTAATGTTCCTAAAAGTGACATGCACCCTAAAAATGGCATGAATGCAAACCCTAAAAATGACATGCATACAAACCCTAAAAGTGACATGCAAACCCTAAAAGCTATATAAGAAAGTTAGTTGAACCAAAAGGGATCATTGTTATTATTCATCTTTTTGGAGACAGGTTTGGAGAGCTCTAAGAGCTAATTAGGGTTGAGGGTGAATTCCTTAGCCAACATTGGGTACGGTGGCAAAATCTATCCACCCTAGTCAATTTGAGAGGATAGATCATCCAGATCTATCACCGTACTTCAAAGACAACAAAGATTGTTAGAGAAATAAGCAGAGATCAAGTTCGTGAGGATTTAGGGCAAAGATTAGCTTACAACAGCTGGGTGCATTCTTCAATGATAAGCTAATCTATTCATATCAGCTGCATGGTCTCTGCTAAGGGCGTGAGCTTCAACAGTTCGTGGAAGAGAAGAACAACACATTCTTTTTGGGAGGCTGTATGAACAGTATGAAAAACATGATTATCTAGGGCAGCCCATCATGCATAAAAAGCAGCGACCTCTATACTGTCACATATTTTCTCTATGAATACCTATTCAACCTCACCACAATCATTTATTATTTGAAGGACCAAGACTGATATTTGAGGTAGCGAATCCTTGGATCTTTCGCTGCTAGGACAGCTAGAAATACACATGAAACATGGATCATTAAATAAGGGCAACATTAATCTATTCAAGTAACACGTCTCTGCTAAGTGTGAAAGGTCACTTGAGAAGACCCTGTATGTCCATATCTCAACTTATTCAAATCTGATAATGCACTATATTCTGCCTGTACATTGCTTATGAAATTAACATTGGGCATCATCATATCGAGCTGGGCATAGAGGTGGATTGTTGCAGCGTGATATTGAGAAGACTGTGGCAGTGTGATATTGTTATTGAGAAGACTGCTACAGCAGAGAAGCAATTATCTCAGTGCTTAGGAAGGAATTCTTGTTCCAAATCTGCCCACAAACACTTCCAGGCATGTAATAGTGATCCTTGATAAAAATATCAGACTTCTATTTATTGGTTAAACTTCTATTCAGATTTGATAATTTCCTGAATTTACATTATTTCTATGCTGCTGTTATTTATGGATATATATTGCAATTTTTATGAATCTCTGCGTTAAGTCTGATATTGGATACAAATAGAGATCATCACTGAGTATATATCAGCAAGTCCAGTATGATAAGGGACCCTGAATTGTGTTGTGAAAGTTCCTAATAATAAACCCTATTCAAGCATTACATCCTCATTTACAAACAAAACAGAGGTGAAGGAATGTATTGATCAGAGAAGTGTCAGGAGTCATCAACCAAAACACAAGAACAATCACAATAATCGATACCAGATTCAGTTTGGGATATTACAGTTTCGTGCAACTAAGGTTGAGATCAGCATGACAAAGACAGAGATTTATATCAGCAATCAAGGAGCTTACACTATTCAGTTATGACCTTGCTTAGGTGAAGTTGTACAAGGATGACTTGCTACAGTCATGCTTCCTTGGGTAATCTTGGAACAGCAATTGAAGCAGTGCTTGCTTCTTCAGCATCAAATAAAAGTTAAATACTTTGTCTCTTTGTTTGTTTACCCTCATCTGAGAAGGGTTTAATGTCATGGTCATTATGTATACTTGCTCTTCTATTAATGAACCAATCATAAAAAAGGTTGTTTGGTTTTTTCCAATGTTCCCCCAAGTTTCCGAGACGCGGTAGCGGGGAAACGCACAATGGGGACGTGTGGAGACCACCCCCAAATTTTAGCAAAATTCGGGGGGGGGGGGGGGGGGGGGGGGGGGGGGGGG